>BGNK01000657.1:0-179968 GCA_003297005.1 Symbiodinium sp. clade A Y106 | reverse complement strand
TGCCCTATGAACCTGCACGCGCTACTTACTGTGTTGCTGACCTTGAGAGACGGGGGAACCAGGACTATATCGCACAGAACTACTTGAGGGGGAGAGAGTGTTACGGCTTTGTGTTTTTGTTTCGATAGGAGTAGGTTGTTTTTGCTCTTGTGTTGCATAAACCCAACACTCCCTGCTTCCCAAATGCTGGGGGACATGCACGTTTTCAGAGGGGACCTGCTCTTTCGGGGAACCTACTACTTGCACCTTTTACTACCTGTGTTTCCACTGCCGTCGCAACTCGACGTGCCCCATCAATTCGTCGGCCTTATGCCACACCCCGTCGCTAATTGCGACGAAGTCTATTCCGCTCGCTGCCGGTAATTCGTTGCCCCAACACCCTCCCGCTATTCGGGAGAAATTCGACCGACAATAGTCTTCCCCCAGACTAACAGCGAGCCCCAGGGGGACGATCGTAGTCGTATGGTAGCCACAGGGGCGCGGGGATGAGGCCGGGAAGCGCGGGTTCATAAAGTAAGGGGCTGGGGCTTGCTGCAAGAAAACCTTGAGCCCACCCAGTAGTACAGTACCTCGGTCAGAGGGGGCCCCAAAGCCAGCCTCTTACGAAACACAACGTGAGGGGCTGGGCGGGCCGAAGGCCTGAGGGTCGCATGGACGACCCCTACGCCCTGCAGAAAGAAAGAAAGAGAGAGAGAAACATTTAGCTTTCACACTCCTCCAAAGCCCCAAGAAACACCGGGGGGGCCTTCGAGGCCGAGGGGCGTCAGACACCCCTCATGGTCCGGCCGGGAAAGAAGAGAGAGAGAGAGAGAGAGGAGCGAGACATGGATTGATATGCACCACTGCTGGCCGCGTAGTCTTAGTCTTGGCTTGCTTGGGGGTGCGGCCTGCAACTTGTCGGTGAGAGCACGAGAAGAACGAAAGCACAAGTGCGTGGGTTGGCAGACGGCAGCCGGCGGCGTCGCAGTTGCAAGACCGAGCAAACATGGGCAGGATGCATGGAGGTCATGAACGCTTTAGGCCCTTCAAGCGTTCATGTAGTCTTGCGCAGCCGCGCAGCGACGGGCTCAGCTCAGCAGGGGGCTTTCGGCTTTCGGAACATCACCTGCAAAGCCGAGGGCCGAGGGTATCCAGATGGTGGCTACCTTTGTACACATTTCATGAATTGTCATGGCATGCAGCAAGGACCAAAGTAAGAGAATCCCCAATAAAACTACGTGCTGCAGCATGTTCGAAAGAGTGTTGGCCGCCAGGCTCGAAGAACTGTTTCAGAGGTGAGGTGTAGCAGCGTAGCATGCAGACTTCCAAGTGAGACCGAGCCTCAGCAGCCTTTGACGTAGAGCATGCGAGATTGCGATGCGATTGCCAGTTAGTACAGCCGACGGCGGCCACCAACTGTCCAAACAAACGGCAGAAGAGAAAGCAATTGCAGAGACTCATGTCCACGAGTTTGCTCGCCTCATGGCTGCGAGCGAAGCCTTCACCGTTCGCTGCGAGACGGAGAAGACCGATGCCGGTCAGGTGGCAAGTTGCCTGGCGGCCTAGTTGGAGACCTCGCGAGTATCTTTGCCGTACAACACAAGATTTGAAGCCCTGCCAGGCTTTGTGCTGGTCCTTGGGCTGGGCTTTCTGCCCTGTCCAAGCGCAATCCGCCTTGCTCGCGAGGCGCCCAAGTCCCAAGCAAGCGCCGCGCGTCAGAGTGCAAAGGTTTGGGGACACGCGCGTCTTCCCTTTTCATCTTTGGAGGCGGGCTCCGCTTTGAAGTCAGAGCTCGATCACGAGGAGCTCTGGCGAGCCTGCGCGCGGCCTCAGCGCACTCGGCAGAGCGCACACACCTTGCAGTGTATGCAGTCTTCTGAATTCCCGAGGCTTTCTACAACGCTATCCCGATCGACCCGTCGTCGCTAGACTTACATAATGTGCATCGAAGTCACCGGTTCGTGCCTGTTTTTGGCCCAGAAGCCTGGAGGTGGAGTTGGACTTTCGCTCCTCTGCGCCGTCTCTTTGTCGACTGGCACGGCGGCTGCCGCCTGCTGCAGGGCTCCGCCTGGACGTTGGTGGCTGGGCGAATTGGTTTTTACACAGAGAAGCAAACTTCACAGGTGCCGCGCTAAGGCGATCCAGAGACGGACACCGGTGCGCACGACTGGCAAGCTGGACTTCTTGTCATAGGAGGACCTCGCAGTGGGAAAACCTGGCTGGTGCATCGATTCTGCACCGGGAGTGTGCCCGATCGGTTGGACAAGGTGCGAGGCCGCTCAAGAGCCATCTTTGATGGTGCTCTTTTCAAGGGTCTGTCGCCAGGTTCCCAGCCTGGGCACTGACATGCGTGTAGTTCGTGTGGGCATGCGGTCTACGCCACTCCGCTCACGGGGTCGATTGCGCATCTGGGAGCCCTCGGGCTTCAGCCGCCAGCAGGCGGTTGCGGCGGTTGCATGCGTTAGCCGCAGTTTGAGGTTGCCGGATGAAAGCTTTGCCTCTGTGAGGCTTTGGGGGGCTATCTGAAGGCCGCCCAGGTGGTGGTCGTCGCTGTGGATGCCAGCGAAGCTCAAGCGCCAAGTGAAGCACAGCGGCTGCTCTCGGAGGCTTCCGAGGCCCTGGTCGCTTCCATGCTGATACTCCCTAGGCCCTAGACTCCCATGTGCACAGGTCGTGCGGCCTGGAACCATCCTGGGGCTCTGTGGCCTCCAAGTGGTCGGGGCCTCGTGGAACCAGGTCCTTTCTTGGCTGTCGGAGGGATTCCTGAGGACCGCCTTTCGGCACCGGATTACCGAACGGCAGATCGCTTGCTCGGACAAGTGGCCAAGACGGCCCAAGCTGAGTTTGGGATGTGCAGTGCCATGCCCCGTGGCTGCACCTGCAACCTTCGTGCGCGTGCCCTGTTTCTGGTTCATGCGGTCCCGAGGACGGGCACTGGTGTTGATGACTTCTTCTGTGCGGTCTTGGCTTCCTGCCAGGCCCAGGGCCCCACTGCCTAATTCGCCTGAATACCGTGTGGTTCGCTCGAGTTGAACAGGAGAGCAGCATCGACCTACCCGCAGCAGAGCCTCGACAAGATAGTGCCAATGCATGCCTCAAGTCAAAAGCTCTGAAGTGTCACCATTCTGCAGTTGCAGGAGCCCGTGCTGAATCGAGCTGCTGGCACACTGACGAGCACTGAGCTCTTGCGGACCTTGCTTCGGCGCGAACGAGAGTGAACGTGGGAAAAATTCCAGCTTGAGCGGAGTTGTGATCATAGTCACGAATGACGAACGACACCGTGAATGTGCAGCTTACACGGTTTAGAGTTTGGAGTCGAAGTTTAGAGCTAGAGAACCTTTGCAGGCGTTCCTCGGATTGGCTGCCAGACCCACTGCTCCAGTGCATCGGTCGAGCAGTTTTTTTTTTTAAGAAGAGCCACTTCGGCTCTGGCAAATTCTGTCTGCACAGGTACGGACTGCTACCAACCGTCGTCTCTCAGATGGAGACTGCAGTCGGGCATGGCGCAGAGCTCAGGTTGAGGGGGACCTGGCGTCGCACCACGCATGAGACGGCTGCAGCCAAGGTCTGAAGGGGTTGCTGTTGACCTTCCTGTTCTGGGCAGCTTGGACACAAGAGCACGCAGGCAGCGCATGGGCATTTGCGCTTTTGCTCGCAGGTGCAGTTCGTTGTGGCCTCGGAGTCCACGAGCATAGCGGTGGGAAAGCTGTGGTAGGGAAGCAAAGCCGAGTCCTTGACCGGCACTTCTGAGATCCCGACATGCGGTGATGCTCTCTGCCTGAGGTAGTGCTTCTGCTGCCGGTGATGTGCCTGTACGCCTTCGCAGTCTGGCTGCACGCGGAGTGTTTGCAACACGGATGGTTTCTTTGGCATCCCGCGCCCGCGTCCGCTACGTTGTTCAACTGCATAGATGCGACCTCTCGGTAAACGAGCAGGAGGTGTGCAGCGAACAATCAAGGATGGCTCTAAATATCCAGTAACAGACGCTTGTCATCGCCGTCTTTTTCATCCTCATCGTCCGAACCGCAAATGGTCCTCCTCTCCTCCAGCACTACTGGAGGAGAAGTCCGAATGAGTGCTTTGGGCAAGAAATACGTGAGGTCATCTGGCATGACGCCGTCCACTCAGCCACTCGAACTGACCTCGTGAGCCGGAACGCGCAGCACTTTTTCCTGCCGCGGGCTTATTGAGCAGTCGGACAATATTGTGCAATGTGGCAGCTTGCATACTAAATTACCAAATCAACGCAAGACATCAGAACATGGAAGATGTGGAGTTATGATTATATGACGTGGCGGAGACGGGTGAAACACATTCCAGAATGTATACTGTTCACTGGGTCGACGCCTGTCTAGCTTCGTGAGTGAGCAGCCGCGCGGACATATTTGGAATATCCACAACACAGAATGCATACAGGGCTGTGTCGGTTTCGACTTTAAACAGGCTGGACTTCATCATGGAGCCGATCCTTGGCTGAGACGTTGGGAATGAATGAGTTGCCCTCACTCGGGTGGGTTGTCCTTGACCTGTTGCACATCTGATTCCACCGCCGTCCGGAGCTTCGAAGAGCCGGGAAGCCTCAGCCAAGCCGAGCCGCCGAGCCATGGCGACGGGGCTCTTGGCCCTCGGCTTCGCCTCTTTACTTCTCGGGTCTTCGGCGACTCGTCTAAAGAAGGCTCTGGCTCTGCTTCCCGCGGCCTTGAGTCCGAGCGAAGGCATGTTCAAATTTCGTCATGAACAATGACTACGGCATCTCTGTGCGAACGATGGACTTGGGAAGCATCCCGGGCCTAGGCCGAAAACCATCTTCCAACCTTAACCTACCAACACCTACTTTTTGGCCGGGTCCCGATAAATTCCATATTAGGGTCTCTACTAAGAACCTACAAAAAAGTAGGGTTCGATGGGTTAAGGCTAAGGAATTC
The DNA here is from genome assembly GCA_003297005.1 of Symbiodinium sp. clade A Y106. Classification (NCBI taxonomy): domain Eukaryota; class Dinophyceae; order Suessiales; family Symbiodiniaceae; genus Symbiodinium; species Symbiodinium sp. clade A. The sequence goes on along the minus strand of BGNK01000657.1, from coordinate 175,064 downwards.
TGGAGATGCCAACAGGGAACCAGTACTCAACGACTCATGTGAATTTTGCTAGGCTGGTCTCTCTTGGCCGTGCCTGCGGGCTCACCTGGGCTTCGATCTTCCAAGCATGGTTACCTGGGTTTTGCAGCCACGATTATGAGAGTTATTGAGGCGCGGGCATGAGGTGATGATGTGTGTAAGCTTCCTGAGTCGTGTGAGTCCTGCGCTGCTAGGAAAATTCTCTATTCGGGGGCATGATGCCTGGCCGCAGTCACACATGCTCGGAATGCTGCAGATGCAGGTGTCGCAGGCTTTTGCATACCCGAAGGCAGTGAGGCATATGTCGTGCCATTGCATTCCCTGCATCTTTGAAAGGAACGATGCGGGTCTCAGCTGTGATGCGCAGACGTTGCTGGGAAGCCAGTACCCGGCCGCTGCTGCCGGGAAGGACAACATGGAGGCTATTCTTCTTTGCCGGTGGGCTTTGGAAGGATTTGCTACCATTGACGAGATACAGGAAGGCCTGAAGTCAGTCCAGCTGCCTGGCTTGCAGTCAGAGTCAGCGGCTTCAAGGAACGAGCATCACAGTTTTGAGAAACTCGCCGACCGCTCACGCCCAGGTTTACCGAGCCCAAGTCGGTTTTTGCCCTTGTTGGTGGCCGCTCGCCAGCATCCAGGCACTGGATTTTCCAACAACTTTTGTGTGACCGTTGGGGCATGAGACCTTGGACCATCGGAAAGTATTGCGGGAGAGTGCTAGCTTGTGCTAGAATATGCTAGAATGCTAGAAGAGTATAGACTGAGGCTTGCACTGGGTTCTCAGAGATGGGACGGGAAAAGGGCTTGTGGTGGAGTTCCTGGATGGCCAGCGACCCAATGACACAATGGCACGTGGGCAAATCGGGCCAGCCAGACATCGTTCATGCGAGGCAAGACCGTCACCCGAGAGGCCGTCTTGACTTATGGTCTTAGCATCAGAGGTGCGCATGCAAGACCCTGAGCCAGAGGATTTGAATGATGGCGACAGCACCTTCGGCATCATGACGAACGAGCCTTCCTTCGACTGGCAGCTACAGGCATCTGGAGAAAGCCCAATCAAGATAGGGCAGAGGTTGCCAGCGCTTCCAGAGGCAATCCAGCACTTGAAGTGGAAGGAAGGCCTCGCCAGAACAGCGAGGAGCCTACTTGCCTGAGCTTGGGCTGAAGGGGCTAAAGGGCTCCCCATGCCTGAGCTTACCGAGGCAGTGGCCATGCCCGGTGATTGGTATCCGGAAGACCGCTTCCAGCGAATCTTCCAGGTGAAAAGGGGGATGCCCGTGCCGAAGTCCTACCAGGCAGAACCCGCAAGCTAACCCAAGAGATTCCAGCAGATGGGTTCTGGATCCGGTTCCAGGAGGCAGTCATGCAAGCCGTGCATGTGCTGAATACGGTCACGGTGCCCATGGGCCTTCAGCTTGGCACAGACTCCGGTAAACATTCTGGGGAAGGCTCGGGCGTCGCGGGCTCATCTTCTCCTTTTGTCCCCATCGACTGCTTGTGCAACTTAAAACCTTGAGGACCACACCCAGTGGGGCGTGATCTATGACCATGTCCAGAAGAGCATCTACTGGAGATCTTCCGTCAACCACAATCTTCAGAGGCCCGGACGGGAGTGTTCATGGGGAGAGGCACGCATGAATCTGGCAGCGAGTAGCACCCTTTGATGAGTGGAATGCCACCGTTCCAAGTTGCCGTCGCACCAGGCATTTTAGCCGGCCCACCTGGGAAGGGATTCTGTAAATCTCTGCATCCTTCGCCGACTGTCACAGTTCCCCGTGCCATGGCGCCGATGTACGTGGTCAAGAGGGATGGACAGAGTCAGGAGGTGAAGTTCGATGCTATCACGCGCCGCATCAAAAATCTTTGCGATGGCTTGGACTCCCGCTTCGTGGACCCCGTGCCCGTTACGCAGAAGGTAGTGGAAGGCTTCTACAACGGCATCTCCACATCGGAGGTGGACACCTTGGCTGCCGAGACGTGCGCATACATGTCACAGAAGCACCCAGACTTCTCCACTTTGGCCGCACGCATTGCTGTGTCGAACCTGCATAAGAACACATCCGATTCTTTCTATGAGACGTGCAAGATCTTGCACGACTACATCGACAAGCAGGGCAGGCCTGCGGCTCTTTTGGCCAGGGACGTTTGGGAGTTCATCCAGGCCAACGCGGAGGCTTTGGACCAAGCCATCGACTACAAAAGGGACTTGGGCTACGACTACTTCGGATTCAAGACCCTGGAGAAGTCTTACCTCTTACGTGTGCATGGGAAAATCGTGGAGAGGCCGCAGCACATGATCATGCGCGCGGCCTGCGGCATCCACATGGGGGACCTCGACGCCGCATTGGAGACGCAGCCAGGCTAACAGGCTAAGTAGCAGCGGCGATGCCTTGGGGGAATTTGAGTTTAGAGTTTTGGGCCAGCAAACCGAGTGTCCAACCCTGGCCCCGTGCAGCAAGGTATGACTTGATGTCGCGGAAGTTCTTCACCCATGCGACGCCGACCCTCTTCAATGCGGGGACTCCGAAGCCACAGATGTCCTCCTGCTTTCTGCTGAAGTTGCAGGATGACAGCATCGAAGGTATCTACGACACTCTGCAACTTGGAGTCCATCTTCAGGATCCTTCTGACTTCTGGCGGGTTCTAGTGAAGGAGCCTTTCTTCCTTGTATGCCTTCCATGACTCAGAATGACCCAGGAAGCAGTGCGCTTCCATCTCCAAGTCTGCCGGTGGAATTGGCGTGGCAATCTCGAACGTGCGTGCCGGCGGCTCCTACATTCGCGGCACCAACGGCCACAGCAACGGCCTCGTACCCATGCTCCGCAATTTCAACGAGACGGCGAGGCAGAGCGCCATTGCGTAAGTACAGAGTCAGAGTAGGAGTTGCGAGCGCTGCGTAGACTAGGTAGAGGGTGCTGTGGGGCGCAACGGTGCCACGAGAGAGAGAGCGATCGACTTGGGTCCCGGGTAGGTATGTGGATCAGGGCGGAGGCAAGAGGAAGGGCTCCTTCGCTATGTACCTCGAGCCCTGGCATGCGGACGTTTTCGATTTCCTGGAGCTTCGCAAGAACCACGGTAAGGAGGAGCAGCGTGCCCGCGATCTCTTCTATGGGCTCTGGATCCCGGATCTCTTTATGAAGCGGGTCAAGGACAACCAGGACTGGACACTCTTCTGCCCCAACGAGGCCTACGACGAGGAGAGCGGCAAGGGGCTCATGGATTTCTGGGGCCAGGAGTTCGAGGAGCTGTACACACGCCTGGAGAGGGAGGGCAAGGGCCGCAAGACGGTCAAGGCACAGCAGCTTTGGTTCCGCATCCTCGAGTCTCAGATGGAGACAGGCACGCCCTACATGTTGTACAAAGACCATGCGAACCGGAAGTCCAACCAGCAGAACCTTGGCACGATCCATTGCTCCAACCTCTGTACAGAGATCATTGAGTACACTTCGAAGGATGAGGTGGCAGTGTGCAACCTCGCCTCCATTTCGTTACCAGCCTTTGCCAGCTCGGATGGCAGCTATGACTTCCAGCGGCTCTACGAAGTGACCAAGGTGGTGACCCGAAACCTGAACAAAGTCATTGACCGGAATTACTACCCGGTGGTGGAGGCACGTAAGTCTAACCTCCGGCATCGGCCTGTGGGCTTGGGCGTCCAGGGCCTCGCCGATGCTTTCCTCATCATGAAGCTACCCTTCGAGAGCGAGGCCGCGAAGCAGCTGAACGAGGACATCTTCGAGACGATCTACTTCGCGGCCTGCGAGGCATCCTGCGAGCTGGCGGAAACTTGCGGGCCTTACGAGACCTACGAAGGCTGCCCTGCCAGCAAAGGTCTGCTGCAGTTCGACCTGTGGGATCGGAAGCCACGCAGCGGACGCTGGAACTGGGAAGGCCTGAAAGGCCGCATCGCCCAATTCGGACTCCGGAATTCTTTGCTTGTGGCACCCATGCCTACGGCCAGCACAGCCCAGATCTTAGGCAACAACGAGTCCTTCGAGCCGTACACACAGAACCTCTATGTTCGACGAGTGCTTTCGGGCGAGTTCGTGCAAGTGAACCGACACCTCCTCAAGGACCTCATCCAGCGCGGTTTGTGGAACGAGGAACTCCGCGTTCAGCTGGTCGCCCACAACGGCAGCGTCCAAAAGATGGACCTGCCGCAGGATCTCAAGGAGCTGTACAAGACCGTCTGGGAGATCAGGCAGAAGGTTGTGCTGGACATGGCTGGAGACCGTGGTGCCTACATTGACCAATCGCAGTCTCTGAACATCCACATGACGGATGTGACCACTGCCAAGCTCTCCTCCATGCACTTCCACGGCTGGCAGCTAGGCCGGGGAGTCCGGGGAGTAACTTGCGCCCGTAGCTCTGGACTGCTTTCGCCAGGCTTGAAGACTGGCCTGTACTACCTCCGAACGAAGGCAGCTGCAGATGCTATCAAGTTCACCGTGGATGTCCAGAAGCTCAGCAAGACCGCCAGGCACGGCGCTCAGCCACGATAAACAGTCCCTCATCCAAGAAAAGCTCCGAACGGAGGTCTGACAAGTCATTGGCCTCTGATTCAGATGCCTCCACGGCAGTGTCCGCGACGAAAGGCTTGGAGGCCTCTGCTCCTTGGCTTCATTCAGGGGCTGTCAAGGCAGATGTGTGCCACTTGGATCGTCACGGGCCTGAGGCGATCGAAGCTCTGAAGGCTGAAGGGCCAAAGTACAGCTGCGTGAATTGCAGCGCGTGAGCCAGCTTTGCACCCAATTCGCTTTACCCTGCCGATCCATGGATCATCATGGGCCCATGTGCCACTTTCGTGAGGTCTCTAGAAGTTGTAGATGTGCGACTGCCGGCGCTACTGCCAGGACATGACTGACGGGTCCGGAGCGTGTCATGATCCATGTTCTTGCGATCGCTAATTCGCTGCCGCGCACAGCCACGGGGTAGAGCTGTGTAAGAAAGAGGGGGCTAACTCGGAGCAAGGTGTGAAGACCACGAGTGCCTTGTTTCTCCTGATCCTCCTGTGTTTCACCGGGGACCAGATTTTCCAGAGAAGCGGACTCTAGAGTCCACTGGAGGGGGTGCCTGCACTTTGCAGGCTTCGGAGATGTTGACATCTCTAGATCAANCTCCTGATCCTCCTGTGTTTCACCGGGGACCAGATTTTCCAGAGAAGCGGACTCTAGAGTCCACTGGAGGGGGTGCCTGCACTTTGCAGGCTTCGGAGATGTTGACATCTCTAGATCAACCGTTGGGCATTGGGGAGAACAAGTGTGCGGCACTCGGGGCCCCCACTGTTGGATACAAGCGTCCTCGACAGGGCCCCGGAATGAGCTGGTGCTTGTTACTACAATGCTTGAACTTGTTGCAGCATGTGATAGGCTTCGGTGTCATGCGTATGTATGAAATGTAGATGTGGGTAGTCTGAGAATCCTTTGCCTTGCGCATGGCAAGGGCGATGGTTTAGCACGAGTCGGTTCCACCAGAGCATCTACTACCGGATCTTTGCCGCAGTATGCATTGGGGAGATGTACACAGCTTCTCGTAGCAAGCTAGCGCCCTTAGATGGGGAGAACNGATGGTTTAGCACGAGTCGGTTCCACCAGAGCATCTACTACCGGATCTTTGCCGCAGTATGCATTGGGGAGATGTACACAGCTTCTCGTAGCAAGCTAGCGCCCTTAGATGGGGAGAACTATGCTGCGAAAGGTTGCCTCTTTGCGAAGTTGCTGTCGCACCAGGCATTTTAGCTGGCCCACCTGGGAAAGGATTCTGTAAATCTTTGCATCCTTCGCCAACCGTCACTGTTCCCTGCGCCATGGCACCGATGTACGTGGTTAAGAGGGATGGACAGAGTCAGGAGGTGAAGTTCGATGCTATCACGCGCCGCATCAAAAATCTTTGCGATGGCTTGGACTCCCGCTTCGTGGACCCCGTGCCCGTTACGCAGAAGGTAGTNGATGGTTTAGCACGAGTCGGTTCCACCAGAGCATCTACTACCGGATCTTTGCCGCAGTATGCATTGGGGAGATGTACACAGCTTCTCGTAGCAAGCTAGCGCCCTTAGATGGGGAGAACAATGCTGCGAAAGGTTGCCTCTTTGCGAAGTTGCTGTCGCACCAGGCATTTTAGCTGGCCCACCTGGGAAAGGATTCTGTAAATCTCTGCATCCTTCGCCGACTGTCACAGTTCCCCGTGCCATGGCGCCGATGTACGTGGTCAAGAGGGATGGACAGAGTCAGGAGGTGAAGTTCGATGCTATCACGCGNCTCCTGATCCTCCTGTGTTTCACCGGGGACCAGATTTTCCAGAGAAGCGGACTCTAGAGTCCACTGGAGGGGGTGCCTGCACTTTGCAGGCTTCGGAGATGTTGACATCTCTAGATCAAACGTTGGGCGCTGGGGAGAAACGACTTTTAGATACAAGCGTCCTCGACAGGGCCCCGGCATGAACAGGTCTTTGCGCAGTTTGAACTTGTTGCGGCGACGTTGTGGTTGGACTGGAGTAGTTCTGAGTAGTCTCAGCAACCTGTCGAGTTCCCTCCACCGGCCCAGGGCACTCATACGGTTTTGTCTAAGCGTGTTGCCATTACACCACTAGACAGTCTTGTGCTAGCAGGTCAAGTTACTTGACGGTGGGTCCCCGTTTTAACCTGCGAACTGCAAAAGCGAGCTTCTAAGATGCAAGGCTGCAGCTGAAGGACCTGCTGACAAGTGGCGGCAAGAGGCAGGTCCTGTGGCTGCCAGCTTCGACAGGTCAGGTATTTTCCTGAGCCGATTCTGTGGAGGTCCTTCAATGCAGATGCGGCTAGCTTGCCTTGGTTCAATGATGCCGCTGCGGCTTTCCAGCCCCTATCGGTTAACGAGGAGCAACCGTCATGTGTACCAGAATTGCCAAGACCAGACAGAACATGTTGGGCGCTTCGATGGCATTGCCTGGCCCAGTTCAAGCCAAGTGCTTTGCCTTTCCCAACTCTGCAGGACAGCATCAACGTTGTCTGAGCAGCTGGGTCATCATGTCGTGTCACCCATCCAGATGACGTAGCTCGCAGGATTGCAGTCTCAGTGTTAGACAGCGCCCGAAAACAAACTCCGCGACTTCCATCAGGTCTAAGTGAAGATTTGACTTATCCTTGTGTCTTGCGACCTGTGCGTAATGGATTGTGTGCAGATGAGGACAGTTTTTCGCTTCGTGAACTTGGATTTCTCTGCGCGGTTGGTTCTAGGCCAGGCCAGCATAAATTCCAATAGAAAAGCTCCAGTTTTTGGTGACATGTAGCATGAGAACTGCAGGCTTTTCTCTGGCATATCTCATTCTTATTGCAGCGACGGTTGCATACAGCAGCTTGGAAGCATGCAGCGCTGCGCATTATCATGTGAACCGAAAAGGAAAAGTGATGCCGTAAAGATTGGGACAGAAGGCAAGCTCCGCGATGAAAGATGACGGTGCTCTGCATATTGGTTTCCGTCACGATGATCCTACCGCACATTGTCCGAACCTGCTGACTTCCAGGCATGGTGATCGGGGTGCCAAAGCCATTGCCCTGGGATGGGCTCCCTGCCTGATCTATTGTTCCCCGGAAGCTTTCCTGCTTGTTGCAGCTCGGATCTCTGCAGAGCATTCTAAAGCTCGGTCGATGACTTTGCCTTTAGAATCCTGGTTCAGATGCGAATCGACTGTTTCTAGCTTGGCTGAGTGCTTTTCTGGATACAAGGCTCAGTACGTAGGTCCGGTCCCGCTGACAGATGATGCAACTAATCGGTGGCAGTGTGACGGTGGGAGGCGTGCTTTTTAAAGATGCCCTTGTTCGGGCACCAGGTAGACACATAAACATATATACAAACGTACATGCATACAGGCATGCATGAGAATACCTAGGCTTATCTAGTGTCCATCTAAGCATGGACGCATGTTTGCGACATGATTTTTTTAATGCGCATGTGGGCACATGCATCTGTCTTTCCGTGCGTCTTCTGCCGACTTCCAGACACATGCAAATGTACCATGTTCTTGTGTGTAAATGTGCGCGTTCATATACATGTAAAAATGCATGTGTCTGTTCTATGAATGTAACGCCATCTAGGGTAGAAGGTTGAATGCAAGACACGCGCACGTGTGTCCCGTCTTGGGGAGCTTAGCAAGCACATTTGGAGCCTCATAGCCTCGGCAGAGCGAGAGGAGAAACGACGTTGTAAGATACGAGACGAACGTCATGATCACATTTAAGATGGTAAATACGCTTTTCATAATGTTTAAGATATTGTACTGTAGCAGAGTATCCTGGACTAGAAATTATATGGTATATGGCTATGTTACATAGCACCACATAGATATGATCATACTTTATATGGTAGATTAATGTTTTCTTGTACGATGAAACATGATATTAAGATATGTAGGTAGGACATGATAGGGCATATTGTACTACAATGCAGCATCATACGTTGCGACACAGTGTGTTACTTTATAACGAAATCCTATCATATAAGCGGAAGCCGAACAAGTACGTCACGTAACACGACGCATCACAACACGAGAGGCTATTACATCAATTGTTTTAATGATATAGCATGACAACGTACAACCGCAGAACACAACGCAATGTAGTATCATAGTGTACGGTATAATAGAACATCGGATACGATAATAATTACTTTCCATGGGCCAAGTTTGTCTACGGACCTTGCCTGAACTTTGCCCGAGTGTGAGTGCAAAAAAAATGCTTTCCATATGTTGTATGTACACTAGAATACAAGCATATATCAGTGTCATCACTGCGTAATGCATAGAGTCATAGAGGTATTATGATACTGTATGATCTGCTATGCCAGTCCACTTAGCAATGCTCTGATATTATATGAAACTATGTGGCATGTTATGGCGATGTGATATGACACGGCATGGTATGGTATGTTACTACATAGTAGGATATATTACGACGTAATGTGATGTTATGTGATATGATGCAATAGTGGCAGGAACGGCAATATTGGCAGCAGTGATAATGCTACTGATCATAGTGACACACATACTCAGCGAATTATACTGACATTTGCAACGGCAAAGATCTGTCCACCGGCCTAAGGTGCATCCACATGATCCGAAGACAAACCCGATTTGTGCTTCTTTCAGTTTGGCAGTGGTTTGAGCCCTTACTCGCCAGGCGGAATCGTTTCTAAATCCCAGGCGGGTCAAAAGTTTTCACGCCAAAAGGATGCCATTGTGGTCTGCAGCACAGCTGCGGCAGAGCAGGAAGGGAAAAAAATACGGTTCTGTGCCTGCGTGGTTTCAACATAAGGAAGCAATCCCGAAAGGGCGTAGACGTTGCAAATTGCGGGCTTTACTGCCCTTCTTCCGGTGGCAGCAACTGAAAAATGATCACTCGCAGCGCCGACTCGTGTTCGGTTTGCTTCGACACTAGCTGTCCGAGCGGCTAGCCATCGATTTGTCAACAACTGCGCTGGTGGCACGATAGGGGCCTCCAACCGAGGTTCTTCAGCAAGGCGGACAACTGCATCATGTGAACCTCGGCTGAGCTAGTCGTGCTGTGGGGGAAAAACTGGTCAACACTGCAGCTTGGGCTTGAGAGCTCCTGCTTAAATTCGTTGTGCAGAGGTGTTACTTCGATCTTGGTGGCAGGCACCACGCTGATCCTGACAAACGCGGCTTGATTCTGTTTTGAATCAGAGGCTATCTTCGCGGAGCCGCAGTAGCTTGTGGCGCATTGCCATGCATTGCAAAGCCATCTGTTGGGGTTCTGTGCTAGCAGGAGAGTCTTGGTCCCCAAGTTCCCAGAAGTTCAGTGCCAAGGCACTTGTGTGGGTAGTCCTCGGCTCGCTCATCCGGCCTGCGGACTTAATCCCCTATGCCATCATGGTTGCAGCAGCACCTCGGCTGCAGCAAGGCCACACGTTTGCGTGAGCTGGTAGGTTCGACTTTTCACCGTCTGATTGTGTCTAGGTTGCCACTATGGGGCATAGCATGCTTTCCAAGTTCCGTGGCATGAAGAGCCTTGGCCAAGAAACCCATTCTCAGCAAACAGTCGGAGAGGAAGGAGCGCAGAGTTGGGGGTTGCGACGCTGATCTGAGGAACTACTGCCAGTCCCAGATGGTCGACTTGCTCGACGCGGTGGGCGGATTCGTGTGATACGCGCGAGTTGGAGGAGCTTTCGTTCCATGCACACGCTGGGAAGGCCCTGGTCGCCATCTTCAAGGTCATGGCAAGAGACAAGACCATGATGTGGCGTGATCGCACTGTCGGCGGTCGGTGTGTGTGTGTGTATATATATGTGTGTGTGATGTCCCGCCGTGAAAGCTAGGAGCACGAGAAGGTCGGAGCGCATCATCGAATCCAACCCTTGTCAGGTCCACAGTTGAGGATCGGAAAGAGAAGTTCGAAGCCTTGAAGGTGCGAAAACGTTTGAGCTGGAACCGGAAGCAGGATGCTCTAACAGCTTTATGTGTCGGGTTCATTGATGGGAGCTGCAGGTTCAGGTCGCCAAACTGCTCCCGGAGCTGGACCTACATGTTGGTAAAGCAATGGAGAAGATGGTGCCACAGAAGCACGTTTTGTCAGAGCGGCCTCCACGCAGTGTGCCACAACGAGTGTTTGCACAGTTGCTTCATTCTTGTCAGGTTTTGGGTACATAAGTGGCATCTTAAGCATTGCCTTTTTGGGTAACTTATGGCTCCGGAACATGGCAAGTGGTCAACAACCCACTTCTGATTCTGTATTTTCGGACGATGGAAGTCCGGACATTGAGAACCTCGTCATTTTTGTCAGGGAACCTCAAGTGTCACACAAGTCCGTACGGTTGCATGCGCTGATAGCATTTGGGAGTCAGCTTGTTCGTGGCCTCAGAGTCTGTGTGTGGTTGCTAGGCTTCATAAACAGAGGCTGATGCCGTGTTCGTCGTCGCAACTCGTCAAACTGGTAGAGCCGAACTGTAACCCAGGTGCACGCAGGAAGGCACCGCGAAGGGACTGATGATTTCCTGCGCGACTCGTCTGTCGATTTGCTTGCTGTAGGTAAGTAGGTAAGCAAGTACATATGTATGTAGGTAAGTACGTGCATCTTTATGTGTGTAAGTATGTCTGTATGTATGCATGCACGTATGTGTATGTATGTGTATATATGTGGTGTACGTGGTGTATGTATGTTATGTAGATATATAGGTACATTCTTCATGCGTATGTTTGTACACACACATATATATATATATATGTATGTACGCATGTATTTTTGTGGAATGTATGTACCATAATGTAACTATGTGACTATATTGGACCTATAGATCTATTCTATGCATGCATGGATGCTTGTCTGCTTGTATGCAAGCATGTGTGCATGCATGTGTGGATGTATGCATGCATGTATGTACGCATGTGCATTTATGTACGCATGTGCACATATACTTAAACATACACGTCTCCTAATTATCGGTCTGGTGGTTAGGAATTAGGAGATCAGTTTTGCGATCGTAGGAACAGCCGTGATGATGTTCACCGTGGCCATTTTGGCAATTAGCCGATCGGCCCATCAGCAGCAGCCGACGGTTCCTCAGTTCGGATTGCCGAGGCGGCTTCCTGCGGCCGAAGATGCTGGCAATTGGGGGGGCAAGCCGAAGCTCCGGAGAATCCCGCAGCTCCTCCTGCTGCATCCGGTGACTGGGACACAACCCCTTGGCTGTTCAGCGACCAGAGTTCGTACAGCAGGTCGTGGTGGAAGAGAGTGATCCCTCGAGGAGCTCGCTCCTGGTCGTCGACAATCGCGGCGAAAGAATTATCTCTCCTTTTCAGAACTGGCTAGTGGAGGAGATAATCTCCAATGCCGCGAGCTCCATCAATGTTCTGACAGCAAGGGACCAGGTCATGCCCCAAACTCGGGCTGCCATCGTTCGCTGTTCGCGAACTACACTCCCGACGGCATCAAGGCAGTTCTGCTGTGTACTATGACCTCTCGAACGGGAGGACCATGTGCTCAGTGGGACTCCCATGCGAGCAAGGCTCTCTCGCACCCGGCTTTTCAGCCTTTCACGTGGCCGGTCATGTTCGACACCTCGACGTGAAGGTCTTCAATGGAAATGAGGTCCTCTTCCACTAGGTGTTCCGGGGGTACCGTTCGGACTCGGACCTCTCAGTGCAGCAGTTTTGCGATGAGGTCCTGATCAGGACTGCCAATGAAGGCTGGTTCCGTTCTTCGATCGTCATCTCGGTGTTCGTGGGATGGAAAGTCTCTGTGACCTCGTTCGAGGTCGGAGCCCGGGTGAGTGGCTCTGTGGTGGCGAGCGATCATGCTATGAGCTCGTGCGAGCTCCGAGAGAGGTCATCCAGAGAGGGCTAGGGCAACGACGCCGATCGAGTCGAGTTCCGGTTCAGAGATGCCAACAACCGGATCGACCTCAACGTCCGTTCCTGGAACATGGTTGTCGGTCAGCCATATTTCTGGGCCGGCACTGATCAGTACTATCCAGGCATGCCGACAGCAACGCGCTCGGCGGTGATCTCGCCCTGATACCTCACAGCACTCGCTCGGAGACCCCAGATGACATGACGACTTCCTCGTGCGCCAAGAAGCTCTGGCCCATCGCTCGCACTAGGAGGGTCTCGCCGTGGAAGCTCGGGCGGTCCTGCGATCATGGAAGAGGCAGCTCGACGTGCGGTCCAACAGCTCGGGGCTTCCATCGCGGGTACAGTCTTGGTCTTAGACCGAGCCAGAAAGGGTTGCCGGCCTCAAGAGACGGGAACATCTGCAAAGACTGGCTCCAGGCTTCCGGGACCTCCCATTGCAACGGAGGCTGCCGAGACCGGCCCTCTCACACTCAAAGGTACATTCACCCAGTCAGTCCCAATGCGACTGCGATGCCCCCTGTACACAAGTGGGCGGCGGAGTCCACCTGGCGAATCCAGCCGTCTATGAAATGCTACCAGCCTGTGAGGTAGGTCAGCGCAGCGGCCAAGGGGACGAGGCGTCGGCCCTCCCGGGGGAGCCGCAAATGGAGCCGACACTGTCCTGTACAGAGCCCCAGTAGCACGCAAATGCCCTTTGATACCAGTGGAGCAAAAACAGTGTGTTTGCATGCAGGTCGAGGCCGACAGTACAGCTTTCGATTACTTTCGATTGCCGCCTCCGCTGCCTACATCGCCCAAAAGGTGCAGAGGAAAAGCAAGGACCTCTTGTGATACCTCGTCGGAGACGTCGAAAGCGTCCTCAAGCTGGCAGCGGACCGAACAGGATGCTGGATCAAACCGTGCTGAAGGGGTGCCGCCGTCGGCCCCCAAAATGTCCAAGGCCAGAACGATTCAGCTCCAAAGCGCTGTGCCCTGCGGCACTCCGCGCCAAGGGAGGGGCTCACGGTCAGACCGGACGGCAGATTTCCCTTAGGTGCTATCCTGCGAACGTCCAGACTCGAGGAAATGCAGGCGACAGCGGATGAAATCATCGCAGTGGTGCGGCAGTCAGACAAACAACGGTATGAGCTAAGCACTCACCAGGGCCAGCAGATGCTCAGAGCAACGCAGGGTCATTCCTTTGCTGTTGACCGGAATCTGGTCCAATTTTTGGGGGCGTAGCAGAGACCAGGATGCAAGTGTGCCGATCTTCGGCCACCCACCGAACCTGTGTGCTGGGGAAAATGTGCCCTCTACCATCGTATGCCTCAGACTTCGCATACCTTCAACCAGTGCTCGTCTCATGCATGTATCCGCATGCCAATCTACTCACTTGCCTTCTTGGCTAGTGAATGAGCTGTGTTTCACCACATCATAGTATCATGGGGAGCCGTTGTTCGGCCCTGGCTCTGTAGTCCAGGACGACGACCAGTGCGCTTGAGTGACGCTGCTCGTAGTCTAGTGAGCTTCGGCTCCTACGGGCAAAAGGCTCGGTAGTTCAGGTAGTGTGTAGTTGCCACCCTGAGTGGCCGCGGAAACAAACCGTGTACTTAGCTCGTGAGTAAGCCAGACCAGACCACTGCGGTTGAAAGTCGAAAAAGTCGCCAACCCTTCTCGTGGTGATGTCGCTACAGGTCTTACGTGCGGATGGATCACGGTCATCTCCGATACTCCGAAAGGAGTTTGAGGGCCTGGGAAGTTTTCTCATCTGATGTGTCCGATCGGACTGAAGGTGCGATTTTTGGCATATGCCAATGCGCCCCCCCCGGCGATCGGGGTTTCCGGTCGGACTTGTGAAGATCGAGAGATGTTTGGTTTTGTTCTGTGGCCGACTCCCACGTTGCGGTCGCATGAAAAGGTGGAACGACTGCAGGCTGTTCAGCGAGTGAGCCGAGCGGTGTAGATCGTGGAAACTGGTCTCCTAATTATCGGTCTGGTGGGTAGGAATTAGGAGATCAGTCTTGCGATCGTAGGAACAGCCGTGATGATGTTCATCCGTGGCCATTTTGGCACTTAGCCGATCGGCCCAAAAGATCCCACTCCGCCCTTTTTGATTTCGACCTTGATATGGCCGATCGCCTCCGGCAAGCCCAAGATCGGGTCGCTCTTGCCTACGGCTCATGCGACGAGCTCTGTCGGCCGTGTGTAGACTGCAGTCTATGCGCGGGTTGCTTTTGCGAGGGCGATGGAGAAGAGTGTTATGCGGCCGATCGAATGCCGCATGAACGCTGGGCTGACAACCAGCTCACGCCGCTCTGCACAGCCTGCGATCGTAAGCACGATATGTGCCACTTTTGTCGGGGGATCCCCTGGGTGATGCCGCCTGCTCATCGCGATCGCAATCGTCACTTGCCAGCAGGGGAAGATCCACCCCCCCCGATGGACGGGCCAATTTACTACTTGGCTCCAGAAGGTGGTCAACCTCACCAGGGACAGCTACTTCGTGCTCCGATTGTGGTGCGAGCGGATCCGAAGCCTGCCGGTCCTGCTCCTAAGCCTAAGGGACCGCCGATGTTGGTGCCTACGGGTTCCGGGCCTAAGGCGGCTCCTACGGTCGGATATGTTCCGCCCGATGCTGGCGATCATCCACGAGCTAAGCCCAAACCGGCTCCGCTTCCCGAGTCGACTGTCGCGGATCCGCGCTCCGAGGCTTTTCGGCAAACCGAAGCCGAGCTGATCCAGCTGCTCGGTGGCACCCGCTGGACGATCCGATCGAGGACTTTTAAGTTTTGGCGCGGGGAGTTTTCTCATCTGATGTGTCCGATCGGACTGAAGGTGCGATTTTTGGCATATGCCAGTGGCCCCCCCCGGCAATCGGGGTTTCCGGTCGGACTTGTGAAGATCGAGAGAAGTTTTGTTCAGATCTGTGGCCGACTCCCACGTTGCGGTCGCATGAAAAGGTGGAGCGACTGCAGGCTGTTCAGCGAGTGAGCCGAGCGGTGTAGATCGTGGAAACTGACACACACACACATAAATATATATATATATATATAATATATCTACGCGCATACATGAATACATACATACATGCATACTTATGTACATACAAAAATACTATTTTACATCATCTACATATACAAATACAAATACACCTGACATGTACTATACACTTGCACAGGGAAGCATGCACATACATAGTCACATGTATAGACATGTATGCAGATATGCGTACGCATACACGTATGCATAAATACATACATACATAAACAGACACGTGTGTGGCGCGCGAGAGAACGACAAGTACTTATGTATTGCAAGCATGCATGTATGCAGCATCGCCTCGTCAGTGCGCCCCCCCCCCCCCCCCCCCCCCGCCGCCCGGCCCATAGTCCGGAGGCGAGGGCGCGCGGGCCTGGACCCCGTCCAACTGCTGTATCGATACAGCGATGTATGGGTGTATGCATGTGTATACGTACATATGTATGTGCGTAGGTATGTAGGTATGCATATATGTATGTACACATACACATATGCATATATATATACACACACGTATGCGCATATATCCGATGCTCTGCCCTTGCCGCGGCTGAGGCAAGCTCAACTTTGACCAGGCAGCGGGCTCACAGGTTTGCTGCCCGGACTTCATCAAGCTAGCCTGTGAGTTGTGTTGGCATCTACTTGTGGCCGGCTATCGCTATCTATCTCCGTACCATTCCGTGCTTGGTCATGAGGCTGATGATGACGACGTGTTGTCATTCGTTCGTCTTCGGAATTGAGCTTTGGTGTTCGGGGCCATTTGGCCGCTCTGCACGTTTTTTCAGGAAGCAGGACCTATTGGTAGTGGCCCGGAGCGAAATCACCGACAACCGGTGCATTGTCATGCAAAGCGTCATCCAGGGGTGGGCCGGCTTTATGACCACTGGGTGGATAAATCAACCGTTCCCTGACTCGGCGGTCCTCCACGTGACGGCCCTGGCTCTCCCTGCTGCCGAAGCCTGGGTTCTGACTTGACCCTATCATCAAGCGGCTATGCCCGACTGTGGCACTGACAGCCGTTTTAATCACCTGATTCCTGACTCCGCCGATCCTCCCTCAAGCATACGTGCGTGCTTCTGACACATCGACGCCGAACTTCCCCTGTCGTGTTCAACAGTGTTGCAAACTGTGCTAGGACGGCCAAGCCCAAGAACTCCACACGCAGCTGGCCGCGCCATCGGCGCAACACAAGTCAGCTGACAAGGAGAGGGAGCGGAAGGCCTGGCCTCGCTGGAGCAGCAGTCGAGCCTGAGCGACGCCATGAGTTCTTTGCCATCGTGTCAGAGGTAAAGAAGCTCTCCAAGCATTTGGCACTCCACTCAAAGACCGTGCAACACCCAGGATGCCCAAACCAATCTCATCCCATCTCTAGCATTCAAAAGACAGGGGGCCCGCCCTGGCTCTCAGGTTGAGCTCATGCTAGACTGCTTTGAAAATCGGGTGGTCCTCAAGCGCTTGAGCGTCTTAGCAGCAGGGCTGTATCATTCACAGTATGCTCTGCTATTGTGGCACTAAGCCCAGGTGACAACACTGCAGCTCACAGCAACAGCTCGGAACCATGGCCGCCTTGTGAATTACCAGATGTTGGCATGCGGCCTTTCAGCCGCTCCAACGGTGCAAGCAGTACTTCACTATGCCAACCAAGGCATCTACCCTGGCTTCGTTGGTCTCCATAGCAAGGAAAGACTGTTTGTGGCTTGCCTGAAAATACAAGAAAACGAGGTTCGAAACCACGACTGCCGACTGAGACTGCATTCTTTGTATCCGCAAGTCACATTTAAGACCAGCACGGCTGCAACGAGGTTTGGGCATTTTCTGAGACCAGTGGAGGCAGACTTTGTCAAGTACAGTGCATCTTGCGACAGTTCGTGTCACGGCTGAAAAACACTTGGAGGCTCCCGGCCTCCCGAAGGATGCTCCCGAGACAGAGCCGCGAGTGCTGTCGCTACTTTGCCACTTACAAAATGAGGACAAAATCATTGGATGCCGATGTGGACGTGCTTCTTCTCTCTTTTTGTGGGTATGTGAGTATGTGTGTGTGTGTGACTATGTGTGACTCTTTGTGTCTGTGTGTGAGTGTGAGAGGGCTCGTTATCTCTTTGCAGGAGATGGAAAGGATGGATGCTGTCGTTGCGAAGTCCGCAGCCGACAGTAGGATGCCAGTGCTGCCGTAACCTGCTGTGTCATGTGCAGTGCTTGTCGTCCGAAAGCCGAGGTGTTTGACTCAGTATCTGGATTGGCCGCGCATCGGTCGCGAAGTGGAGTTCTTCTGCTCGCGGACGCTCGTGTCAAGGGCATCTCAGCTGTCTCAGCTGTCACGTAAGCTTCAGAAATGGCCCCACGCACACTCGCACTCCCTGCCTGCCATGCGACAGCAGAATCAAGCAGGCATAGCATCTCAGCTGAGTTACAGCTTTCGGTGCCTTCGACAGTCTCAGGTGATCCTCAATGCAGTGGAGCGCGAGCTGTCTGTGGTTGTACAGGGCAGCGCCGCCTCTGAGGTCGTCTTGGTGTGGGCCTCGGAATTATCCAAGCGCTGCAAACGATTCCGTGAGACAGTGTTCCATATTAAATATGTGTCCTGTCAGGGAGCTTACCGCGTCGGCTACGAGCTTTTCGAGACCAGGTACAGGAGACTGCTTTTGAGCATGCACCTTCAGCAGCTCTTTCATGCCTCGGGCGATTGATTCTGGTGGAGTTTGTGCGAAGTGTATCTGTTCTGCAGGACGAAGCCGCTGGAGATCTTTGCGGATTGCCGCGAGCCCACAATAAAGACTTGAACAGCACCAGCCGCATTTCTTGGCTCCTCAGATCACACGGGCTTGAAGCATGGCAGACGTTAGTGAGGGCAAGACTTCAGAGCCCAGCCTGCGGTCCCCTCATTATTATCCTTCAGACCATACCACCGCCATGGCTGTCGTCGCCATCCTTATCATCCGCCTACCCTGCCTCCCTCATCCTCGTCGTTATCGCCGTAATCGTCATCAGCACCCCTACACTCATGCTCAAGCTCCCACCTCCGCTCCTCTCCACTGCTCCTCTGCTGTTCCTCCTCCTCATCCTCCTCGTCCTTGTCATGATCCTCATCCTGATCCTCGCCCTCGAGCACGTCGGGGCAGGCTTCCTTGCCGCCTGCTGCAGCCCAGGTGGCCTTCTGGACCCCGATGTTCTCCAAAGGCCACAGGCAGCCCGATGCATGACAGCACCACCGCTCAATCAACCGAGTGGGCTGCCTCTGCCTCAAATCAGACTTCCCTGCCGGAAAGCGTCAAGCAGCTGATGAAGTGATGAAGTTGCACCACTCGTCTTTTGGTTCAGGACTGCAGCAACGCAAGACGTTGTGATGCATTTGCACAGGTGCAGTTTATCCTCAATGCTGAGATTGATGCTCAGCTCTTCGGCTGCACTGGGCGCCTTGGGCCATGGGGCCTGCCTTGGCTCTCAGCAGACTCCTGAGGCTGCACGGTGGCGGGTTGACGCCCGGAGCACTCATTGCGGCGGTGAGGAGAGAAAATCCAGTTCTATGCGCACCGCTCACCAGAGCATGCTTTCGGTCTTCGAAGGAGCCTTTGCCTTCATGGAGAGGAGAAGTCGCTGATGCCGAACCTCCCTCAGACTGTGGAGCACACACAGCATGTAGTGCTTCAGGCAATCCCAAGTCATCTTGCAGCCGAGGGGAAGCCAGCCAAAAGCATATTTTTGGTACAAGGGACTGGTGGCAGTCCTGAAGGCCACCGGAGCCACCAGTGTCCTTCCTGTGTCAGCCACTTCATGTTACTGTAACCCCAGGATTTGGGCTGGAGCAGAGAAGAACTGGAGACCCCTGGACAGCAACAAAGTCAGAGCCGAGCGCACTCCTTCGCCTTTGGCACCCTTCATTTAACGAGGCCTTCGAAAGGCTGGTTGCAGAAGCGCTGGGATGAGCTGACCGAAAGCTTGCCCCCTACGTGTCTGTCTCGTACCGAAGCTTGGCGAATACACTGACATGCATGTGCTTGGCTGAGGATGTGATCTTTTCGAGTGCGCCGCTGCATCCCATGAAGTCTGTAGACATTTTGGTGTCGAGTGTAGGGTTGGGATAGACTTAGAGCTGCTGGCAGTTCTTGCTTGTGGCCTCCGCATTCCACCGTCGTATTGTGGCATTTTGTGTCAAGCTCCAGCAGCATCACAAGCGGCATTGGCAGTGTCTGCACCGTTTCCGGCTGAGGCAAGGAGTTCGTAGCTACGAGAATAGACCAGGATGACTAGGAGAAAAGGCAGCTGTTCGAGAGACGGGCTCAGAAGAAGGGAGGATTCACTGGGTGTCCATGATGGTGCTGAGGCACGGGTCTAGCCTAGCCCAAACAAGCGTTCATACTGGTGGCTTCCCATTGCCGGAGAAGATCTTCGCCTCAAGTCGGAACATTGGGTTCATTCAGCGCGAGTCAAGAGTGAAACTAAAGCCAGACCCGGGGCGGTTCTTTGGAAACATCAACAAGCTCTAGCCGGCAAACGGGAAATGTGGCTGCGCTGAAGGGCTCTCACTAGCTTTGGCAAGGGAGGAGCGCACGTGCCACATGTGCTTGGCTTGGCACAACTCCGCTTGGTCAGGGTATTTCGGGGTTTTTCAAGCGGTCGCACAGGAACAGCAGAAAACGTGAAATGAGGAAAGGAGAAGGAGCAAGAGAGCCGAGATGCCAATCGATCAGCCCCGTCAGGTCCAACATGGGACTTGGCGCCAACCAGCTGCTGGTGAGTTCCTTTGCGGACAAGGCACACGGATCCGGCTTGCCACATCTTCCCGGTAGCAGGCGATCCGGCACCGCTGCCAAAACACAAAGCATCAGTCGACTCAGCAGCTTTTAACTACTACAGACTACAGACCTGCGTTTTTGTTCAGGGGCAGCTCAGACATCTCCAAGGGTCTTGATGTCGTCGGATCTCCAACCTGTCCTTATCAAGCTCGCAATGAAAGCTCAGAAACAGCGGTCCAACGTGCACATCGTGCACCAAGCAATGTATTCAGCTTTCTGTAGTCATCCTGAAGTGCCGGTGGCACCAGGAGGGGCACCCAGTACGAAATCTGGCAATGCATTACTACGAACTTTCAGCTTTCACCGGACGTAGCATGGGCCACCCGCATCTCGCTGAAAAGTATCAGAATAAAAGAAGAAGGATGTCAGGTTACGCGCAGACTGAATGCCATAGCAAGGCCCCGAACGGCGGAGCAGTGGTACCCGTGTAACGATCGGGTAGAAAAGGATGGGGTGCCGCATTAGGGATATCGCGAGGTTGTCTATAGAGTCTGTAGACAGACATGACCATCAGATTTCAGGCTGGCGATCAAGCTACTGTTGCGCATATCATGACCATTGGTGCATTCCAGGGAAGAAGACTGACATGGAACACTTGTGAGTGTTGGGATCCCTGTCCTATGGACGTGCTCTTGCGTCGTTTGATTCCCTGCCAACAGCAGAAATCTCTTGTTTTGTTGCCTGCGATTTTAGTAGCCTTTGATGCTGTCAGCTAATTTTGTCCGTGCATGCCAAATTCAGGGGCTGGAGCTGCGGGAGTACTATGCCGCGGCATGCGGCCATTGCCAGGCAGCGGTCTGATTCTCGTGCAACCTGCGGGTCAGCCTTTAAGCGTAGCCATACTTGCATACTACCACGTATGACTGTGCTGTATGTCAGAGATGCACCCTTTTACAGCGAGTTTCTCATTAGCGCTGGCTTGATGCTTCCATCTTTACGATCATGATCAACAGCATCGCCACTTCGTTGCCCTTATCGCAGCCGTCGACTTCTGAGTCCGCCCCACTAGCGTTCTGTAATTCGCAGCAGTTCTGCGATGAGGTCCTGATCAGGACTGCCAATGAAGGCTGGTTACGTCCTTCGATCGTCATCTCGGTGTTCGTGGGATGGAAAGTCTCTGTGACCTCGTTCGAGGTTGGAGCCCGGGTGTACACGATCGGACCCCGTGGCTCCGTGGTGGCGAGCGATCATGCTATGAGCTCGTGCGAGCTCCGAGTGACCTCTCGGTCATCCAGAGACCAGAGAGGGCTAGGGCAACGACGCCGATCGAGTCGAGTTCCGGTTCAGAGATGCCAACAACCGGATCGACCTCAACGTCCGTTCCTGGAACATGGTTGTCAGTCAGTTGTAGGTTGTGGCGACGTGTCGTGACGACTGCGTGTTACGTTTCTTGCAGCTTCCGTGGGTAGGCGACTATCACCGCTTCTTTGTGCCTTGTACTCTACATTGCTTGTGCCTCCTGCGGTGATACTGTTCAGATGTTTTCGGCACTACCGCTACTTGTTTCTGCTACTTCCACAAGGGCTGTAGCATGTTCCTGCCTAGCAACTCAACTTGCTAGGGTTTGCATTCGATTCTGGTTCCTCGAATGCCGTCTTTTGCATACATGTAAATGTTCCGCAATGTCCCTATATTCGGCAAGTCCAGCATCGCCATCAAATTTGTCCGTATTGCTCTGGCTGTATGGCTACATGAAAATTGTATTGCCAGGCCTTAGCGCCTGCGTGGAAGGCGGCACAGAGTGCCTACTCTGGCCCTGTCACATTCCGCGGCTCGGGCTGCTTTTCAGATCTGACGCCACCATCTGAGACGCCGATCTCTGAGGTCAGATCGAGTGCAATGACCAAAACTGGAATCCCGTTCCAGAGAACGCTGATCTTTGCAAGGCTCTATGACGGGCGGTTGCCTTCTTCACGAGGACTGAATCTTCCTGCTGCCAGGATGTTCGAGCTTTCCCGACGATCAAGACACTGGGCTGTTGTTGGTGGGATTTGCTTGCAGCGGCGTGTTCGAAGAGATGTGTCATAGCCACAGACGAACCCCAGGATGTTCAAGGACGGTGAGGAAATCTCGGATTACGATGGCAACCGCTCGAGCGAGTCATTGGTGAACTTTGCGAAAGATCACGAGCAACTCCGATGCAGCTTAGCAGGGTGTGTATCACCAGAGTTTGAGTCCAACTGATCGGGTGTGGGCTGAGCTACGGTTGTCTCAAACCATGTAATGTAAATGGCACAGTCACACAGTCCACATGACTGAAGTTCAGTGAAAGGAAGCTGCTGACACAATCGATGCCAGCCTTCTCTTGCTTATTGACGCCGCCGCCCACTCGCCGTAGGTCGGCCGCACCTTGGAAAGTAAAAGTGTTTGGTGCTTGTCCACCCATTTGAAGTTCCCGCTGCATGCGCGGCCTTGTGCTTGAACCCATTCTAACAAAAGGCAGACTTCCTCTGATTCCACGAGGGATGAACTTCTGCGATGGTGCCTCGGACACTTCGTGGACCCTGTCCCATCAGCCCCACCTTCATGCCACGGCTGACCCGTCCGCCCAGGTGACATGCAGGGCCGAAGGAGTCTTACGCGGCAAATTCACGCACAGTGAGGGAAATCCTTGGACGGAGAAGATAGCGACATGCGAAAACGAAATGATGCCTCTCTGCCCTGTCGGCTGCCGCGCAGCCTTTGCCATCTGGCTTCGCAGATGTTAGATGTTGGCAGGTACAGCTCTGCCGAGGAAGTCGTTGCTTTGGTCCTTCGCTTGACCAATGGCGGTTTGTGGAAGGCCGACAAGCATCACATCGTCTCATCACGAGAGACATTGTGCAAGCACGGGCAGGCCGCCACCAAGTCATTACTCTTGAAGACTGGCCAATGGCTCAGCCAGAGTGGCAACTGTCGGGTGCGCGCACAGCACGCGTATTGAGCTCAGCATGTGCGGTTCCAGCTGACTGAGGCATTTGCGGGTACGCAAGCTGCCACGGAGCTGCAGAGAAGGCGATGCTGGCTGTCAGCACTCGAGACATGCATCGATGTCTACCACCGGCTCAGGCTGGCAAGTTAGCGAAGGAGTGGCGCGGTTGCACAACTGTACTGTACGGATTTCGAATTTCTATGGGTGTGTGTGCGTGTGTGTGTGTGTGTGTCTGTGTGTGTGTGTCTGAGAGAATCAAGATGTACATCCAGAACTGCCTGCGATACCAACATGGACAACAATTCAACGGGTCTCTCTCCCTGCCTCTCTACCTACCTAACTATCTACCTACCTAACCTGCCTGCCCAGCTGCCCGCCCACCTGCCTATCTACCTATCCCCCTTTCTACCTACAGATGTAGGTTGTTATGTATGTGCGTATGTCTGTTCGTGCGCTACCAGAGCTAGTGGCTAATACATATAACATCTAGCATGTACTGCAAATCCACCAGACAGAACTCATGCGCAATCGTTCTTCGATTCCGAGTTGGAGCGTTTCCCCAGAGGCTCGATGCCTGCGACATTCTTGATCTCACCTTTGTGGGAGACCGAAAGTCTCGAGGGCTTTGATGTGTGGGATTCGAGTCGTAGGCTGTGGCACTTCGCTTCTGAGTAAGGTGAGCCAGAAGTGCCACTGGCCAGCTGATGTGACCAAGCTTTGGGAGGACATTGGCAGTCCTCCTCCTAGAGTTTCGGAGCACATCTCAAAGCCACAAGCAGGAGCATGCATGTGCGAGTTCGCCTGAGGGGCAGGAGCCTCGAGAGACAGTTGAAGGGTTGCGGCGGGCATTGTCGTCTCTGCTTCAGCCGACTTAACGGATGGGCATGCTGCCAAGGCCCGTGGTCCTGCCCGTCTCGCAGGTGATGCGGTTCATGGAAGCCTTGGTCTACGATCTCGCAGCCGAGGAATTTAATCGCTCCACTCCTGGGCTCGGGTTACTCGGGTTTCCTTTGGAAGGGCCGCGACGTGCCAAGCATCAGGCGGCATGATCGCAGAGGTCTTTCTGGGAAAGCCGTTTGTCGATAAGATCGAGTTCACACCTTTTGCCTCACGTCTGTGTGCCTGTAATCTCCCACAGGAGAGAACGGAAGAGTCGGGAGGAGAGGCCGCGACGCGGCCCGATGGGGTCTTTTGGGCTCGACCAAGATGGCCACGCGTCGCAGGTGCGACGGTTCCTGCCTTTGTCGCCTTTCTCCGAGTCTATGGAGGACGGCATTTAGGCGACGAAAGGGAGGGGATCTGGCGTCCCTGCGCTTCCAAGGACCTCGCATGGCAGAAAGACTTAGGCGCGAGCTGTTCAAGGATCGCAGCAGGACTTTTGCCGGCTTGCGTATCGTAGGTCGAAGTCCGGGCCTGTGGCATGTGCAGCCTTCGGGTCGTCGAAAGCTGCTAGAGCCTCAACCGGATGTAAATGTAGGCCAGGACCGCTTAGTGTGGATGGTCTCGAGGCGTGGACTCTGGCTGGAGTTGGTGATCCAGGTCTTCGACGTGATGGCGCGAGAGCTAAGAATTTCTCTGTGTCTCATGGATCGAGCAATCTTTCACAGCTATGCAGGACTGCATTCCAACGGACTTGGACCTCTTCTTCCAGTGCCAGGCCTCCATAGACGAAGCCGAAGCTGCCTCGTGCATATAGCTTTGGCTGTTCCTTGCATTGGTGCCCGACCAGGAAGCTACGAAGACTGATGCTGCCGTGTCCTTCATGCTGTACCTTGGCTGCGGGCTGCATGGAGCATGCGCGCAGTTGCCACCCTCGCCACCCTCAGCTCGTTTGCTCGTTTGCTCGTTTGCTCGTTTGCTCGCTCTCTCTCTCTCTCTCTCTCTCCTCTCTCTCTCTCTCACTCGCTCTCGCTCTCCCTCTGTCCTTCCTGGAAAGCTGAGGCAACTGGACAAGTTCAAGGAGTGGCTTAAGCGTGAGGATCTCAGACTTGGCATTCAAGCTGTTGTCGTACCCTGAAGGGTGAGCAGTGATCTGCAAGCTGCTGCTGCACAGTAGCGGCTATAGCCTGGCCGGATACAGCCAATAAGACTTCAATAGGATGCTCGCTGGCGTCTTCGATTTGTGAGCCCATTTGTTCCATCAGCTTCGATTTCCCGATGCGCGAAAATGTCGTGGGACAAGGTGACTACTTCTCCCAACTGACGGATTGCACCTTCAACCAGTTCAAGGTCACCAGAAACAAGACCCAAATGTTGCCGCACTGCAGCGTCCTAAGCACGCCCAGCCTGCTTAAGCAGGTCATTGTCCGCGACATGCTGAAGTGCCACATTCCAGAGAAGGCATGTGCCTCTGCTCTGTGTTCTCCTCGAAACTGCAAGTACCGACATCTTCCGACTTCTGCGGCTAAGCGACGTGATGAGTGGCTAGGCGACTAGATCACCTGTCTGACATGTCTCATGTCTCCTTTCGCCCGCAGGCTTTGATGGAACAAGTGTTCCAAGCTTGTCCCGTCATCCCAGACGATGACAAGGCCATGCTGCAGCATGCTGTGATCCGGCATTGCTTTGGTGTGCAGACGTGCTTCCTCGCACGAAGGTGTGCACAGGCTGTCTGCTGTAGCCCGCAACGCCAGCTAGGCCCTGCTAGGCTGCATGCTGCGAGCTTTGGCATTGGGCCCAACAGCTTACAGCTAGAGACCTGCCTTCCTGCCAAACGACAGCGAACTGCCAGCGCCGTCCCGGGCCGGGTGTCGGCAAGCCTTCAGGCCGTGAACCCGTGTTTTTGTCAGTTTTATGCAGCGTGTGAACGCATGTGAACCTTGTGAAGAGGAGTCTGTTGAAAAAGTCCAGTGTGTGTCTGGGGTCGGTCACATACAGAAGGATGGATTTCGCAAGGACATGGACATCTCCCAAGCCACGGTGTTTGTCGCAACTCGGCCGAGCGAGGGTGCGGCTGCAGCCGTCGAATTGCATGTCCCTTGCGGCCCTTGCCTCAGATGCCAGGCCCCATCCACGCCAGGGCTTCCGCGCACAACCACGCCCAGCCAAGTCGCCACTCGCCCTTCTGGGCATGGCCATCTTGGAGGCAGCCCCTTGCATCCAGGCGGCAGTTCAACACGAAAGCGGCGCGTCGCATCTCAGGTGGAGATATGAGACATGCAACATCATGCAACAGTCTGTACTCACGGGATGTTCGAACCCAACGTCTAGTCTGCTACACCAATCCAGGCCAGCTGCAAGAAGTGTCAAGATGATGCTTGTGTTTTTTCTGCTTTCCTGTGTGCTAAGGCTGGGCCTCGGTGCTTTCGCCATGGCTGCAGCGGCTGCGAGGAAGGCTAAGAGTGTAAGGGCCGCTTTTGACGACTTCTAGGACGAGGTTTGTAGGGTCTTATAGTAAAGATCTTATGTAGAATTACGGCGCCATTGCCCTCTTGCATGATGGCGAGAGGAGTGAGCCGCAAGGTTTGGTAGGTTCGGCAGAAACGCAGTGCACCCAGTTCCCTCGTCTCATCGCAGAGGCGCGGGCTCCACGTGCGACCGCGCTTCGCAGCCTGGCAGCATTCCTCCTACCGTGCCCGTCCCGTTGGTCGTGATGGCGGTTTATTGTCGCACAAGCTTGTGGACATCCCGAGGTGCAAGTACAGTGGACGAATACATAGCAGAGAACGCACCTTTGACATGCAACGCAGCCATGTCTCACCAATGCATAGCAGCATAGCATAAGTGGATGTCACACCAATAGTTGCCGACCTCAGGATGTTATTGCATTCATCACGCCCACGTGTCCGTTCTGCCGGGAAGCAGTTCCGCACCGAGTCATTGGTCACCGCTGAAGTGGCCTGGCGCTCTTGCGTAGGAGAATCTCCTGCATCCTGTTAGGTTGCGGCATTGACGGATGCAGGCTATCCGCCCGTCACGGTGGAGGTTTCGCCTGGATCTGACTTGAGGACCAGCCCGACCCGGCAAAGACCAGCATGAAGGAAATACCTTTTCATCGGCACATTTAACTAGTGTTCGGTCGACAGGAACGAGCTGGCCAACAAGACGAACTCCACTAGCGTGCCGAAGGTTTGGGTGAAAGGAAACTTCGTCGGCGGATGCAACGATGGCCCGCCGTCAGGTTTGGGTCTAGGGTTGGCCGTGGCTGAGACGATTCTGCCCCTCGCAGAGACCGAGGTGGCATGGGCGGAGTGAAGCCGCTCCTGCGCAGCGGCAAGATTCAGGCTCGCTCATACCCTGGACGCACGGCAAAGCAAAACTCTTAGGCAAAGTGCCTCACGCTCGGACATGTCAGGAGCTGATGTCGTGAAAAGCGAACCGCTTGGATGCAGAAGTGCATACAAAGAGGGGCTGACGAGAGGCGACATGTCGAGCATGGCCCATCTGTCATACTTGTAATTATACTCTCATGCACCGCGCAAAGCAGTAAACTTAACCTATTAGGTCGTACTTCGCCGTGAAGCTCACAGTATCCGCAGTCCCTTGATAAAGGCCCAAAAGATTGGCCATGTTCGCGGTCGGCCGAGAATCACTATCACTGTGCTTTCTCCGAGACCAGCAGGAACAGCGGGAAAAAGGTGCGGAGGCAAACCAGCAATGGAGCTGCTTCGTGATCCCAACTTCTGTCACGGAGTTTGCGCATTGTGAGCTACATCTGGACAGGGTGAGCTCCGAGCCATCAGCGACCTTGCAGCCTTGAGCTCAACGCAAGGAAACCACAAACAGTATAGACTGTTTCTGCGACTCTGTTGACTCGGATTTCACGCGGAAGTCCTTCGAAGCATGACCCGAGGCTGCTCTCTATGCGTACACTGACCATGGCTTGTGGTCGGAAGCCTTGCGACGCAGCCTTAGTCTGCTCGTTGAGGGAAGCCCGATCCATTCTGTTTCCATGCCACGCTTGCTTTTGACCGCATGGCCATGTTGGTAGTTGCCAGAGACTTGCCAATCATGAAAAGCCAACAGCAAGAGTATCCAGAAAAGCAGTAGCTAGCTACGTTTAACGAGGAAGCAGAACTCCGAAAGTGAGGAGTTGCCAGCAGGCAGCATTGTGCACCTCCTGCGGTGGAGCAGTTCACGAACATGGGGGCGGCCATGGGTGGAGCAGGTCGTGACAAGCCCGCGGACGACTCGCCTTGCATCGTGCTATCGCCACACGTGTTGCCGTCTCTGTACCAACAAAGAGTGACGCAACTAATACGGGAGACTGCAGACCTGCCTCCTGAAGAAAGCTTGGAGACGACCCTCCGACGCTGCATCGCTTTCTGCTACAACGTAACTCCAGAATGGGCTCCGCATGTCCGAGTTACAGTTTATGCCGACAATGTCAGTGAGCACCAATTGAACGTGCCTGTGCTGAGCACTTTGCTGTGCTGTATGGGGGAAAGAGGCTTTGAAGCCGAAGCAGTTCCATGCAAGCCCATACCCGGCACCGACGTGCAGGGTGGTGTGATTCGGCCGAGCGTATTCTGGACTCGACTCGTTTCTTCTGAGGGTCTCCATTTTCGGAGCCTGGCGCACAGTTATTTGAAGTGGTTCGTGGATTTGGAAGATACAGACTCCCGCAAGCAGCTGCTGGTGAACATACTCCTACAGATGCATGAGGCCTGCTACAACTGCGTAGGTCGACACAAAGAGGTGTTTGAGTTCTGCATTTACGATTTAATGACGGCAGAGCAGATGCAGAAGCCAGCTGCCCAACCGTCCAATGCCTGCCACACCGTCATCTTCCAGCATGCCGCACGCTTCTTGGATCGGCACAAGCGGAATGCATTACATGCCGCTTATCTGAGTCCATTGAAGTACATGTTCCAACACATCTATGAAGTTTATGAGAATTTGGACAGCCATGGATCATCCTTTTGGGTGGCGGTCTTGAGCATCTTCTTCCCTGATCTCGACATGCCTTTCGAGCGGATTGAGCAGCTGGACACTGGCTGGGGCTGGGCTGCGGTCGACTTTCTCCCATCTATGTCATCAAAACCATCGAGTATTGCACTAGACAGGTTTTCAAACCCTGAGAATCTAGGACGAGATTGGTGCTCCCTCACCCGGGACCTACCGGCCCCATCGGCGCTGCCCAGACGCTTTCGATATCTTCCGCTGACTCCTGGGCCAAATGGCTTCGAAGAGGCTTTGCGGCGCATCCACAGCCGCCAAAGCGTGCGGCAGCAGTTTGCAAGATATGTGGAACGATTCACGTCCTTCATGCAGGAGGACAGCCCGGGGGTGGTTTGGAGGAGCTACGGCAGGCTTGGTCGCCGCGCCTGTATTTTTTTGTTCTCCCTAGCTGGGTTTCCTTGTGTCACTTGTTTTACAATGCGCTCGCAGGACCTTCTCTTGAGATGTTGGGCTACGTCTGCAGTGACTTCTGAAAGATGGGATGCCGAGCTAGGTCCAGCCCTGTCAACCTTGTCAGAAGATACAGTAGGTCAGTTTCTGACACCCTCTGAAGTGAGGGATGCTCTCTGCTCTTTATCGGAGACGAGCGACATCAATGTAAACACTGCCGTTGCATCGTCGTTTCTCGCGGCTGCAGGTATCACCTGGGCATGAGGAACATTGCCTTCCTGCACGGGGGGTACGTACAGCATGTCCCCCGGTGTTGGCTCATACTGGACAGCGCAAGAACCGACGTCGCAAAAGGGTCCGCTGCATCTTCAGTTAAACAGCGGCAGAGTTGTGTGATCGTGCGGTCTCGTGGCCAAGCGCCTGCTACCCGCAGGCTGGCCTGACAGCACACGACGCGAAGCCAGCACAGAGCCATGCCATGAGAGGGTATGAACTGGATACACTGCTTTGGGATAGGCCTTCACGCACCTGCGGTTTTTTTGCACAGGAAACTCCCGAGACTATGCACTGGCACACCTCGAAGATGAGTTCGCCGCAGCCCCGAATGAAGCCTACTCATGCCCACTGAAACAACACAGGAGCGTGTTGGCCGCAGCGTGTTTTGGAATCTGGTGTAGCCTCCAAGCGAAGTTGCTGTTGCCACATGGAGCCATCGAAACCCATCACGAAAGCTTTCAGGATTCTGGTCAGGGACAGGGGAAGTGGAAAGGAATTTTGCCCGCCTTGTACGAGTTGCCAACAGGCTGAGATCGGCCAAGCATGTGCGATTTCAAGCGCAGCTCCGGAACCCCGAGGAAGCAACTGACGTTGCGAAGCGAGGCGTCTTGTCCGTCATAGAGGCTCGCCGGCAAGGGCCTAAGACCTGGCTGGAATGATGAGGTGTAAAGACGTGTCATCTTATCAACCGGGGTCACCAAATGGTCTCTCTGTAATCCCGTCTCTGTGGTCTCCATGGATTGCACACAACATAGCTTCTTTGCGCGTGACTCTCCGTGCTCGCGCAGTCGCTGGACTTGCTTCAGAACTTGGCGGTGCCGGGATTAACTTGCCCGGGCCCTGGGCCTGAGCTGAAGCCGCCAGCCGCCAGCCTTAGCCCGAGTCCCTCTTAGCCGACGCTGCTACGCTTCCGACTCCGGGCAGGCGCCGATCTTGGAAAGCTCTTGGAGAAAGAGCTCGGCCTCGAGGCATTGCCGCTCTGCGGCGCCGCTCTGCTTGACCTTTCCTCTCTCCGCCTCTCCGCCTCTCCACCTCTCACGACTCTCGTTTTGGAGGTTCCTCGTGCTGAGCTGCACAAGTACTTCACCACGCATCCTGCCTAAGCACTTTGCGTCTCGTGGAGAGCTCTTGGAGTGTTGGAGTCCGGCACCTTGGCCTCTTCAGAAGATCTAAGGATGGATGTCAATGGCGATGGCCTGTCCGAAGCTCCGGCACGAATCGTTTGTGTCAGATTTAGGCGGGGATGCACCATGGAGGAACGAGATGAAAACTTTCCAAGGCTTCAGGACGAAGAGTTCATTCAGGTGGTTCGATTCTTGATGCCGGTTTCTTATTGCTGCCTGTCTGCATCCTGGCACAGCAGACCTCAGACTGAAGCAAGGCTGGACTATTATCCCCACCACATTCTGAAGCACCTCAACTTGCTCGCCGGGCTGGGGTTTCGCATTCAGATCTGCTACTGGTGGTTTGGGGTTCCGAAGAGCTGGCATGCCAGGAGTTTGCCGCAGATAGCTCTTTTCATGAGCGGGGTGCTGGCTGCGATCGGCGTGGTGTTCCTTCTTGTCGGCCTGCTCAGCCGTCTCAGAGCTGACTTGGGCAAAAGTTTTCATTGAGTTTATGCGCAGACTGCAACGTTCTGAGGTGACGCTCGTGATCTCATTCTTCGAAGTAGGCACCCGGCCCCCAGGGCTTTTCCTCAGTGGTATGTAGTGTTGTGAATTCACAAGAAATCCCGTCCCTGCGCAGGGGAGGACATCGGAGCAACACTCCACGGGGGCTTCAGCGGCATCTTCGGGGTGGTGGGCAAAAGGTGCGCTGGGGCCATACACCGTAGGAAGATAAACACGTATGCACACGCATGTGCAACGACACGAGTGTGCCAGGCTCAGCGATGAGGGCATTGGCTTCGAAGACACTATGAAGAACTTAGAGCTCAGGCTGGAGGCAAAGTTCCGAACCTGCTGTCTCCGCTTCCGCGTCTCACCTTGACGGCAAGGCGATGATGGTCACTGCGCTGGTGACGGTCCTTGGCCTTTCCAAGGAAATGCAGGATGTGCCAGGAGCCCAGCTGGTTTTGTGAACCGGGGCAGCATCTGAGTTGAGACGGTGACAAGCTTGGACAGGTTCTCAAATGTGATTGCTTCAGCTGAAGCTCGTTTAGTCTAGGGCTCTAAGATGCGCCAATGACGCGACTTAGTGCGGTTGATGCAAGCCCCTGTGCCACAAGGCCAATCCGCAGTCATCTTGATGTATTGTAAAAGCGGCGGGCAAAGCCGAATGGATCTCATCACCCCGCGTTGGGTTTGAAACGCGATCGCTGGATTTTTGTGAGCACCAGCCTAGTAGGACTTCTGTCCTTTGGTGCTCAAGAGGCCGGGTTCCTGAGGCCGAAGGCCTGCACAAGTGAACCCGCAAAGTAGCCTCGCCAGGTGTCTAGCGCACCTGATTGATTCAGAAGCCTGAGAATCCGAAGCTCAGTGCTTGCATGCCACTCTCTAACATCTGCTGGGCAGTAGCAGTAGCAGCAGGCATCTATGGAAGCTATTGCTGGTGTTAAATGCTCTGGCTCTAGTAGGAGTTTAACCCCGCAGAGATCCACTGAGATCTTGCTCTGCGGCCGAGCGTCTTGGCTGTGCTTGGCCTTTGGTTTCGATGTCTTGGCGAAAGCGGCCCTTCCCTGGACCGTAGCCGCCGTAGCAGTCAGCTAAGGCAGCTCTTGCCATGCAAGTAAAGGTTGTGCTCCCGAGTGGAGAGGCAAGGGAACTGCAGTAAGAGCGGAAGGACCCGAGCGCCGGCGATTTGGATCCTTGCACAGGTCAATGTGCCGGTAGAACCCAACTCCACCCCTGGACACCTGAAGGAAAACCTAAAGTGCGCCAGTCGCGTCGTGGTCAGACTGCTATGCGGAATCTTCCATCAGTCATGTCTGGCAGGTACAGCATCCGCGCGCCTCCAAAGCAGATCAAGCTTACTTGCGAAGGTCGCTTGGCACAGACCAGGGCGACCAGACATGTTGCAGGCAATGCAATGGCACTGCTGAGGTCGCGAGCTTGATGATATCAAGCCGCTCGCGGGTGAGCCGAACAATGCTTGTGCCTGAGCGCCCTTTCGCCTATCGTCGCTGTGACGATGCCAGTATGCGCCAATCGTAGGTCGCAGATGGTGCTGTGCTGGTCGCAGAGAGACGAGAGGGTGTGGTGGAGGCGCCCGAGACTTCTTTGACCAGAAGACCCAAACGATCGTGGATCCGCCCAGGATGAGTCCTTCTCCCCGAAATCCTCCCCGCCACCGGCAATGATCCGCAAGGCGAGACGCGCAACGACTAAGGTAGTGACAGAGCCCTGGCCCAGTGCCGGTTTGTTGTCCCGGTCTTAGGAGGAGCCTCCGAAGCCGAAGAAGCCCAAGAAGGCAGGGCTTTTCATGTTTTGCATCTTTTGCCAGCGAAGGGGTCTCTCGCCGGTCGAGGATGTGGTGAGGCCAACTTTGTCTGAGGGCCTCTCGACTGCAAGCAAATTCTGGCATCTCTCTGACACGAGATCGAGACTAGACTCAGGAGATGTCAAGAAAGAGAAAACCCTCTCACCAGGACACCAAGGTTGGGCAGTTAAGTCTGCATACCTGGAGGCGGGAGCACAGGAAACTTGAAAGCTGCCGCGGACTGCTTCTGAGCGTTCCTGTGCACCAGTGTTTGGATCTTTGTGAATGCATAGACACATGCCACACAGGTCCTTGTCATGTGCGTGCAAAAGCTTGTCGTTTTCTAGCTCCCATTCCATCTATGTTCGGGTATTTGAGCGCAAATGTGGCTGGTCTGAGACTGAAGGTCTTCCCTGACGGTGCATTCTCTGGGTTTGAACAGCACATCACGCCGTGAGCCTGCGCTCTTCATCGATGGCCGCATTTCCCTGATTGCGGTCTCGGACACCATGTTCGATGTAGAATTGTGCCAACCCTTCTTCATTAGTCGGTCGACCTACTCCGTATTTTTGCTTTCTCGTAGGTGCCTGTGGGGTGTTTCGCTGACTCTCTCTCTGTCTCTCTCTGTGTCTCTCGCTGTCTTTTCTGCTTGCATGGGAGCTTCACAGGCAAAGTCAAAGAAGCGACACATGGCCTATCTGAAGATTGAGAACTGCGAGGAAAAAAAGGCTCGTCTTCAAGTGTGCGGCCAACGCCGACGACATCAGTGTTGGATGTCAGGCTTACCCAGAGCACGAGGACTTCTCGGTTGTGTTGCCTTTGGGAGATCCGCAGTGCTCGCCGGTGTGGACGGCTGGGGGCTCCAGAATGCCAACTCGGGGCCTCCACATGTGCATCCCGTGCTCCAAGGCGGTCGTGCAGCAGTTGGAGATCGGCGAGAGAGCTAGCTTCACGCTCTCACGCAAGGCACTGGAGGGTTGGGAGGTGTGCGACACAACGTGCCAAGGAGAAAGGCTGTTGGCTGCAGGTTCTGGACTTCAACCCGGAAAGCCTTGCTCCAGATGACTTCTGCTCGACATGGGAGGCGGAAGTTTTGGAAAGCCAGCTGCGGCTAGTATTCGGAAACTGTGTTTGCCGGTGCAGGTGGAGCTGCGGCTCTGATGCAAATGCTCAGCTTGTCATGCCGGTTTACAGCACACGTGTGGTGCCATTGCTGGTCTCCGGCGACGGAAGTGCCCCTGTACCCAAGGATCCGTGTGGCGGAAGTTGAGGACGTTGCTGAGGACAGCGCCACCCATGTGACTATTTGCCTTGTAGTTGTCCGCTCTGTGCTCTCTCTTGAGCCGTGCGGTCTGCAAGAGTTAGTTATTGCCTACGAGATTACGATGGCTTGAAGGACTTCCAACAGTTGCTTCCTGAGTTGGACTGCAAAGTCTCCTAGAGTTTTCGGCGGTGTTGCAAAGCGATGAAGCAGGCTGCTGGAAATCGAGAGCAGTGGAGGGAAAGATCGGGCCGAGGACGTGAGCAAATTTGAGCCCTGCATTTGCAGTTGTGCCGCTGAGGGGCCTGTGCTGGGTCCTTTGTGTTGGGTGAGGACTTGGATGCTGCGGCTGTGCACTGGCGAGTTCGGAGGTGTCAGCTGGCAGACGGCAGTCGGTAGATAGCACAGGCATGACAGATGCTGAAACGGGCACAGTTCAGCAGTCTTACCATTGGGCCATATTGGACCATGCGTTTGGACGTCTTTCTGCTCTTGCTTTCTCACTCCCAGTCCCAACCGACTGCTACTGTAGGTGGATGCCCGAGGGCACATTTTGCATCGCCAGCAGCCGGGAACGAATTGCCATTCTGCGGATCCCTCAGTCAGTCAACTGTGCCGACGAAAGTGGAGGATATCACGCTGCTTTGTTCAGTGTAGTCGTTCATTGCCAGGCCCGGCTATGGTTTAGTGCCTATTGAAGATCAGAATGCGTCTCGGTGGAACTTAGTGAACGGCAAGCGCAAAGCAATCACTTGGTGTTGCGACAGTTCTGAAACATAGGCACCTCCTGTGCAAGTTGCTGTGGGCGAAGGCTCGGACGTGACATTCCGCACTCTCAAGGTTGCATGTCTCCCAGTGCTAGCCGCTAGCAGCTGCTTGTTTTCCATTGCGACAAGCATCCTATCCCATGTATGTATGCATGAACGTATGTACGTGTACCGTGTACCTATGTGTATACATACATGTAAACAAATAAATCAATATATATATACACATACATATACATATACATGTACATGTACATGTACATATACATATACATATACTATACACATACATATACATATACATGTACATGTACATATACATATACATATACATATACGTATACGTATACGTATACGTATACGTATACATATGCATATACATATACATATACGTATACGTATACGTATACGTATACGTATACATATACATATACATATATACATATACATATACGTATACGTATACGTATACGTATACGTATACATATACATATACATATACATATATACATATACATATACATATACATATACATACATATATAGATATATACACATAGATATGCACACACGCGCGTGCAATCAGAGTATCGGCCGCCAGGAGCCGCCAACCGTGTCATCATGTCACAAGACCCAATAGAGGCAAGGGCAGGAGGAAAGGCAACTTCCCCACTCGCGTTAATGAGCATGAAGAGGACAAAACCAAGGCAAAACTTAAGTCGCAAAGCGTGCGCTCCTACATCAGATCTTTTTACACGTTCGCGCGGATTGAACTGGAGCGGGAAAGTGGTTTAATGCCGGAAGGGCAAAGGTGCTATCCTCGCCGGTGCCATGTCTCCATCCCACTGGCTGGGTAAGCACTGATCTACAGGTCTTGCTGGGAGATACTGCGAGCAAATGCGAGGCTTCCACAGGGTCGGTAATGGCCTTACGAGGCAAAAGCTTGGTCTCTGGAAGCAGTTCTTTAGCATCTCCCAGTCGATGGCGGCAAAGCCGCAAGCTAGTTGGTGGGTTGAGCGAACTTTGCCCCAATGCCTGTGGCAAAGATCGAGTTTTTGGAAGCTTGCACACCGGTTCGTGTCTTGAGCGCGTGTAGGTTCAGTGCAGGTCCAAGGTCCGCCAATATCTACCCTCCTGAAGCCCTGCAGGTTCTGAATGCAGACTTTCCCCATCGCAGATGTCAGACATTGCGGGGTTCTAGATGCAGTGGCTTCCGAACCCAAGGGTAGGTGCTGGCAGGCAGGAAGAGCCAACATCACGCACCAATGGCGATAACTCTGTTTAATTTTGATTAGGTTAAGGCAAGCCCCTTTTGCTTGCTCAGCTCAAGCATGGACGGTCAGCGACATGGTGGAAATGCCTGTCCATCCAATACACACCACAAGGTGTTCATCCGCCAGTTCCATTCATGAAGCTAAGGGACACCGATAATGTCCGCAGTGGAAGTACGCGTTGCTGATGATACTGAAGCCGAACCCATGTAGACATCTTGAGCGCCTCGAGCAAAGCCGCAAAGCCAGGGCAGCAGGAGGCAGTGGAGCTCATCGCGGGCAGGGTTGGCCCCGGCGGCAAGGAGCGAATCGTGACCGGGATCGGGTTGCTGCCTCATAAGTCTCGCCGATTTGCTCCCGGTACGTTGTTTGGATTTCGCGGTCCAGGGTTTCCGGATGTTTTCAGGTGTCTCAGATCTTTATCCACAGGTTGGGAGCAGAAACAGCTTCATACTGTACCCGGCTGAATCTGTCTCGGGATAGTTTCGCACCCAGCGCATCATGTTGATACGCAGTCGTCCCTCTTTGGACGTTCTTCTTTTCTGGGCATGGCTCGATGGAGAACCCAATGCCAGGGGCACCTTTTCCTGAAGAGCCAAGCCTTGAAAGCAAACCGACCAAACGGCTGCGTTGGCATCTTAGAGCCGCGAGGTGTGGACTTGCGATTCGACTAGCATGTTTGCGTTCTCCAAAAAGACCTGACGAGGTCATCATGGACGTTGAGCTGGTAGCGCTGGATCCTTGCCGAGGACCTGGCACACCAGGCCTGCCCCGAGAACGTTGGGTGTTAGGCAATTTCCAAACCCAAACGATCCTTTGTCGCCTCTAGCCGCCGTTGGCTAACTCGGCTCATATGTTGTAGTGTGGCTCATGTAGTGCCGTGCATAGAACCTGCGCTCCGGCCTTCAGAGGAGACACGTCAATCGGCTGTGTCGTACGGGTAAAGGGAATCGCACGAAGAGCTTTTATTGTGCCTGCCATTAAAAAAACCGCTACAGCACGAACGGCTGAAACGTTCTTTGGCAACTGCCCCGCACTGCCCCGCCATGGTGTAGTGTAGAAGCGGGAGCTCTGCTCTGATGATCCCCATCGCATCGCTCCGCGGTTGCAGTAATTGGGCCTATGGAGCTTCCAGTGCTTGGTGGCACTGAGGCTGAGGGTGCCATGAACACCTCCAGCCTGTTGCAAGAAGGTCGCGCACTCACCCTGTCCGTTGTTGGTCCCTTCCTGGCTGGCGCTGCTGGAGTCGGTTTGCTGTGGCAGTTCGTGTGCCTTTGCTAGCCACACACAGACACACTTTGGTCTAGAAAGGCAAGGAAACAGTGGAGGCAGGTGGAGGCAGGCTCTTTGTCTTTTGCAGCCGAAGGTGTGTGGCCAAGCACTTGCACCGGACGGTGCGACTCGTGCCTCGGGAGAGCCAGGGCTCCTCACTGACTACTACGCAGCGCAGCTCCGAGCTCGGGAAGGCCTCCATGGGCTATCGAGCCTACGAAACTCAGACGGCTGTCAACGAGTACTTACACTTCCATTATGGGCCACAGTCGGTGCAACTGCAGATGGCGGTCCAGGGTGCATCACAGGTCACTTGGGGCTTTGAGCGTGTCCTGGACGTTTGCTTCAACCATGCCGTCGGATGGGAGCATGCCTTGGACGTAGGATGTGCCGTCGGAGGAAACACCTTTGCCTTGAGCTCTCGCTTTCAGCACGTGGTCGGCGTGGACACCTCCCACGCCTTCATCCAGGCTGCTTGCTCCCTGCAGAGAACCAAATCTCTTCCCTACATGCTGCCCGGCCGTGGCGCGCCCTAGCAGCAGTCCAGCGGCGTAGCGGAGAGTCTTGCATTGGCGTAGTGGCGTAGTGCTGAATGTGCTTCTGGCCCTGGCCCGTTCACACACAGAGGTGCAGGAGAGCTGGGCATCCATCCCACGCAACTCGCAGCCCTCTCGCTGCAGCTTTGCGTGCGTGGACATCATGGACTTCATGCACTCAGGACCCGAGCCAAGTGCTATCTGGGTGTGCACTTGCCACGGCCTCTGCAAGCTGTCTTTAGTGTGCAAACCCGTTGAGACACATAGATGCCTCCAAAAAGCGTTCCGTGCCCACGAGCTCGATCTTGTCCATGGGATTGTTATGCTTTCGAACGGGCGAGCGGCGAGGACTCAAATCCATTGCCGGCTTATCAAATCTTGTCAAGCGCGCTGGTTAGTTGCCTTAGGCCTTAGGCCCCAGACCGCGGCCATTCCCAGAATGATAAGGACAAGGAAATGATACTCCGAATCCGAAACGATAAAGACATGATTGAGCAAAAACGATACCCAGAATCCGGAATGATAAAAACGATAAGAAACGAGGTGCCGAATTCGGAAGGATAAATAGAGAATCGATAAACAAATGCAAAAACACGATGAATACATGATACGCAAGATAACAAAAGGATGAACAACGATAATGATATGATAACTGTCTAGCAACTGCAATTTTTCCTGCTTTGGAAGGTTGTTGCGGGCTGCGTGCCCGCGCCGACCGCGGCCCCCCGAGACGGCCCCGATTTTGCTCGCGTCGGCGCCCACTGCCTCAGTCACGGCTCGGGTTGCGCTTCCCCCACTGTGAAAGACAGTGGATGCGGCAGGGCCCACGGCTGTTTGTGAGCGCTTGTGGATTCGGATGCGGCGTGTTCGCTTAGTCTTTGGTCCGGAGGGACAGTCGCAGGCGCATCCCTTGACAGCGCTGTTGAACAAATGATAAAATACTGGTAAATAAATTGTTTGATGGGTAATCCGATACGGCGTACTCTGTGGCACGATCTTCTGTTGGGCCTTGTTTCGATACCAGCCGTCTCGTTTGCCTTCACCTAGGATGGCTGAGCGCGAAGGACGGCTTGACCTTTTTGCGGGGAAACTCGAGTCAGCGTCCTGAGTGGCCCTTCGTTGTTTTGTGGTGGGCAAATAAAGCGGACTCGAGTGCACCGACCTAAGTTGTCGACGCGAACCAAGAACCTCGTCTGGCTTGTCCGAGTTGCGAGGGCGTAAATTATAAAGACACGATAAGGCAATGGTGAAAACCTTTTGGGTTTCTAATTATACAGACCAAAAAATCTCGTTTGCATAGCGGTTCGTGGTCACACTGTCAGTTACGGTCAGAAATAGTCATTCCGAATGCGTTTGAGACTTGGGGACCGGCGTGCGGACTCGTGCAGGGGCTGGAGGAGCTTCCCATGCTTTTTCGGCTGTGTGGCAAAGGACGATGGAGCGAGTGAGCTCCCTACCCTTGCGAGAGAGAAAGAAAGAGGCCCCCAGCAAAGCCATTCAAAGCGGAGCACTCGGCACAATCCTCTCTGAGCACCGGAAGAACAGGAGCCGTCTGTGTCATAAAGACAGTGCTCCCGGTCTTCCATGCCCTCCCGGCACGCAGAAAAGATCGTGAGAGCACAGCCACACGTGTGCAGGCTCGCGCTTCGACTTGATTTTGGCCTGCAACGTGTTGTGTCGCCTGCGGACACCACGTTCTTGGCTCAGTTCGCTTCGAGAAGCTTTGTCCTCGGATGGTGTCGTGGTCTTGGCCACGCCCTATGCATGGCTCGAAGCCTGGACGCCCGCAGAAGTGCCTCGGATGGAAGAGAAACGGACTTGAACTATGTTTTGCTGTTGTATTGCACACACATATATACAAGTACACAGAATGTCAACCAGGTGTTATCTATCAATCTATCTGCCTGTCTACCTTTATCTACCCTTCTATCCATGTATCTCTCTGTCTCGCTCTCTCTCTGTTTCTTTACCTGCCTTTGTTGCGTATGCAGCTATCGACTTCTGAGTGCATGCCGTTTCTGACAGGAGTGGATGGGACAGTGTGGTGAGGAAAGCTCCAAAGCTCTCACTTCCTTCATGCAGCAGTCGCTGCCTCACACTGGAAGATTTACAATGAATGCTGCATCTGTTAACCGGGGGAAGGGTGCGCAGTGCGAGTCTCCGGAGGCTCGGGTTCAGGGAGTTGCACAGAGAGGAAGTTGCCTTCGTGCTGGTGCCCTGTCAGATATTGGGACTTGCTTGGCACGTCTAGGTCTCTCATGGCATGCACTGAGGCCCAAAATGAGCGAATACACGAGCTGTTTGTTTCGGAGCTGACCGCCTGGAAGCTCGTGTAGCAGCACTATCTGCAAGATGTTCTTCCTCAGCATCAAGGACATCGATGTGGTGGTCCGGCCAATGGCCAAAGACAGGCGTACAAAAGGTCCAACCGAGCCAAAGTGCTTGGATCTGAGGACACGAACTGAGCGTGAACGCGAGAAGGTGGCGCAGGAGTTCCGAAGTTTTCCATGCTCCCATCATCAGCCATCCTTATCCCTGTCGCAGCGGGCATGAAAATGGAACATGCGTCCTGCGCCGCCTGCGCGACACACCCGACGCCTCTGCCCGAGAAAGCTCTCCCCACCCCAAATAGACACAGACACAGTCCAGCAGCATCTTGGCGGCAATCTGGCGTTGCTTCCACCACGCCTTCGAACTTCAGTGGGCTTTGCACTCTACTTGCTCAGGTGTGACAGAGTCGACAGTGTAGCTGAAGGGGCTTGCTTCTGCTTCTTCTTGTGTGCAGGCTGGAAGGGTTGGCAGAGCCTCATCCAAGAGCGTGAGACCGGTGACTCCTGGCTGGACGAAGCCGATGGCCGAAGGCCATGGCCTCAGACAGAGGTCAGAAGTCACGCTGAGTAGTTTGAGCTGAGTTGTTTGCTGAGGAAGCAGCTCGAAACTTTCGGGACGTTGCGAAAGTCCACCGAGGATGAAGTCATTGTACAATGCGAACTTCGTATGCTTCCAGCAGTTTTAGCCAAGCCCGGCAGCGTCCCTGACTTCCGAGATCCGGGCTCAAGCGATCCAGATGCTGGCGCGGGCTCACCACCATCCGGCACTTTAGCAACCATAGCCAACCTGCATGAAAGCTCCGCGTCGTACAGGGCGCAAAGGTATGTGTTCAACGATGTTAGTTGTTCAGGCCGTAGCATCATAAACATGCGCCCGTGACATCGCTGATGGCTGCCTACCCGATCCGGCTTCTGTACTTCCTCTTGGCAGGCAGCCGACGTGTTCCAATTCTTGCGGTAGCAGGACCAATGAGCAGCAGACAATCTATGATGTAATTCCCAGAGGTGCTGCTGCATCTGCGGCGGCGGGCACTGAAGAGGCTATGGTGCAGTTTTGCACGGCAGTCTTACTGCTTGAACCTGCCGCCTGTTTGGTACGACTGGTACTGCGCGTTGACGGATGCAGAGAGATCGGGGAATATCTCTGATAGATACGCGCTGTTGTTCGTAGTACCTGCAGTCAACGCAAACATGTTCCGAAAACAACCGCATTTTGCGGACGTTGGCACTTGTGGGGTGTTGGCTTCCGAAGGTCTCCTTTGCACTGCGCGGTGCGGGTCGTCCTTCCGAGCCTCATTCTCAGGTCTTCGGAGAGACAGCTGCATCGTGGGTTCGGGCTTGGCTTGAGGTGGCTGCCATGCATCGCTACTTAGGTTGGATGTTTCCAGCACCGATGCCCCTGGTGCGAGCAACAAGGCAACACAGAGCAGCCATGTCGTGTCGGTTTGCAGGAAAGGCGCAATGCACAGGCCTTCGCATTGCCTTCCTGGCTCCAATCTGTCAGGATGCGGGTCCTCGGCAGCTTCTCCTGGAAGTCCACTTCTGCGAAAACACTCTAAACTTCCTGGATCCCAACAACATCCACCCGATTTGGACCGAAGCTTGCCTGCAGCCATAGCCGCAGCAACAACAGTGAGATCTTCATGAACAACCGCAGAATCCCATTTGCTTGTCTCGGCGTGTCCTGAGGAACCTTCGTGGACACAAGAAGGCAAGAATTCGGAGATTCAGAAACGGGCTGCCGTTTGCGGCATGCACGTGCTTGATCATGCGTGTATGTTTTCTCGCATAACCAATCCCCACCCCGTTGTCATCGTTGGTATGACGGTTACAGTCCGAGAGCGAGGGAAGTACATCCTTAAGATAAGGACTGCGGACTGCGGGCTTTTCTGATGCGGACCGTGACTGAAGGTGGAGTTATTTTCTTGGCTGTGTACGTTGGCATCACCGCGGTGGGCGGCCTTGTCCATGAAAGGCTGAAGGTCATTGGAGAAGCCTGCTTGGAAGATTTGCACGAGAAAGGCAACAATGACGACACTACTACTGCACTGATACTGATACTGGTACTGCTGCTTACGCTGCTCCTTCTACCATTCTTTCCGTCATCAGACCATCCAGTGCATTCCAACGGGCATTTAAACAAACAGATGTATGTGTATGTGCATACGGTTTGCTGAGGTCATGATTCTTTTGGCCTGGGTGCTTGACTGCCGTAGATCTCCGGCACCTTGGCCGAAACTTTCAGCTTCCAGCATCACCGATCTGCGAAGCATGCATGAGCGGTGCAAGTAGGACTTCATTCTTGTTCTTTGTCGTCCCAGGTGTTGGAGCAGATACGCGATGCACGGAAAGAAGCTAACTCCGACTCCTGCCCGCTCTGGTTTTTCTCGGAGTTCATCTCCACCATGGACATGGGAAAGTAGGAGGTTTGCCAGTACGTTGCCCTGTCATCGACATAAGGTGCACCATGGCGAGGGAGGGGCCCTGAAAAGGAGCAACTTGCATGAAGATTGCTTGCCGTTCGGCGTCAAGCCGCAAGCACTGACTACTTTCTTCCCGCAGCACCTGTACTAGTATCATCTGGGTGGCCAGGTGGGCGTCAAAAATTCGTGATGACTATCGCTGTTCTTCTCCACCTGGTTTGGGAATGGTGATGATGATGTGAGCATCATCATCACCGTCATCATCCTCTTGATTACTATTCTACACATTGACATGGACATCATCTCATCTCAGAGAACCCATCGCGTCGCCGAGGCTTGATGGAGCGCTACGGCACCAAGGCCGATCTGGTTTCCGAGGTGCTGGAGCAAATCACCGACAAG
Organism: Symbiodinium sp. clade A Y106; assembly: GCA_003297005.1. Taxonomy (NCBI): domain Eukaryota; class Dinophyceae; order Suessiales; family Symbiodiniaceae; genus Symbiodinium; species Symbiodinium sp. clade A. The sequence goes on along the minus strand of BGNK01000657.1, from coordinate 131,742 downwards.
CAGGAAGAGGAGAAGATCAACAAAAGGAAAGCCCAACTGCGGCTGCTGCTGAAGCCCGATGCAGACGAAGCCAGGACAGGGCCAAGTTCTCAGCACCTGCAGTCTCGCAGCAAAGCCAATTCAGATTCATCACTCGTCAGGAAGAAAGCGTGCCTCGGCAAGAAGTAGGTCACGGCTTGTCCGCTGGTACAGAACCACCCTGCGCAGCTCACATGCCAGCACTGAGGATCGCTGAGGTTCTCGCCCGCTTTTGCGCCCGTTTCAGCCTGAAGTTTTATTTCGCAGGGCTAGAACCTGATCCTCGGCGGCACAGAAGTGGCCAAGGTGTCCAGCGTCCAGCAGGTAACCAGGGCCTTTGCGCTGCCGCTCATGGGAGCCCAGGCAGCCTTCCGGTACATTCGATCGGAGGAGTTGCAGTCAGAGGGCCAGGCTGTGGCAGCCTTAAGCAGTCAGAAGGCAGTGTCTATGATGCATGACAATTGTTCATCACATCTCTGATCTTCGATTCTAGGCAGTGCAGGAGTTCCTGCTCCTGCCACAATGGCAGCAGGCTCGGATTGCAATTGTGATGTCGATCCGGCTTGTGGTGGGGTTCATGCCGAACTACGCGCTTCCCCGGACAGCAGCTTGCCTGAAAGAATTCCTGTTTGGGAGACCCTGCACTTGTCCAGCACTAGAGTGCCCAGAGTTCCAAAGACGTGCCAAGCCGCCAAGGCCCGGGTAGCGGCCACTTTGGTGCAGGGCCTGGCGGCAGCTGCAACTGCTTGCCTGATCTCCTCTTACATGGGATGGAAGGTCGGCAGCGGCCTCAGGATGAAAGCCGCTTGCTGCCGATTTCATGGAGGTTTGAGCGATTCTGGTGCCCAGGTCGAGCTGGAAAGTGCCGGTCCCGTCTTCATGCCGAAGCATTGCCGCTGAAGCAGAGCAGCAGAGCATGCGTTGTAGAGTCTCAGGTGCCATCCGGCTGACCCTTTGCAGAGGTGGGTTGATTCATTTTCTACATGCCAGCACTTGTACTTGTGACGGGTAAGCGCGGTCCTGGAAAGCTTTGTGACTGTGTCAAGGTATTTACGAGAAACCTGCCTCGCCTTGGTATGCGTGATCATCCAGGAGTTGCCTTACTTTGCAGCTTGCTGCAAAGAGTCCTCGCTGCCTGTGTGCACGAACCGTTTCGACCGCACCCCGAGCACGAGGCCATTCTGGGGATTCGCCGAGAACGGTTTCTTCACGCTGGCTGGAACAAGGCAGCTTTGGCCTGCTGCTCCTGGTTCAAAAGAAGCCGCTTGGCTCATCCCTGCAAGATGCAGCGTAGGCCGGACTGGCCTATCCCTGTTTAAACGACCGGTCCACGCTGTTGATCCCTCCTTCTACAGTTCCAAGCCCTCCTTGCAGCGCCGAGGACTCTTCTGGTTCTCCATGAACCTCTGGTTCCTTTTGAGCGTGTCACTTGTCTGCAGTGCATGTCCAGATTGAAGAAGTCAGGAGTCAGGGATTGGTTAGGTGGGTAGCAAGCAATGGTCAGTGTGGGAATTATGCCGCCAGCAATAGAAAGCAATCGCCGTGACGACATCTTCACGCAGCAGAAGTGACCATGTGTCCAAGACCCACACACTCAAGATGCAAAGGTTCTTCATAATCCAGTTTCTGGCGACATCCAGTGCAGAAGATGGTGACCACTGGATGTTCGTGGCCTGTCCTGTGCTTCCGAAATGCGGTTGGTCTACTTGCACGATGGCTTGTCAGGGTAGCTTCAACGAGCGGTCAGGGAAACAGCTTGCGTTTTGAAATGCCAACATACGGTGGCAATGATGAGGTGGTGTTCATCATTCTCATCATTGGCAATGTTCTGAAGCCGCTTGTTCAAAGCTGTTGCATCATGGCTGTCTACATCATGGCGAACCAGCTGGGCATGGCCCTTGTTTCAGACGAGGCCCGGAGCATATAGTTTTGAGAAGACCATGATACAAGCAGCTCTGCTCTCTGTGTGTGAGTCTCAACCTTGTATTGTGCGCCCTGCATCAGATTCACAACTGTCTGCGTGCTACTCATGCCAATGAACTGACTAACGAGGACGGATTTGCCAACGTGAGCACCATGAACGCCACCTAGGGCGATTTGCAGGGTGTCTTTTTTAGAAGAACAGCATCAGGACTTGGAGGAGTTGGACCGGAAGTTCCTTGGGCAGCTGTTGACTTTTCAAGGCGCAATTGTAACTATGCCCATCAGGGAAGCGCCCACTGCTTACTCCTTCACCCTTCGGCTGGCAAGGTGACGCAGAGGAGGAGATAGGCAAGAAAAAGAAGAAGAAAAAACGCAACGGAGCTCAAGTGGCTTGCCCAACGTTAGTCACCGTTAGTCGCTGCTTGTGACACGTACTGCTGGCCTTATCTGGCCTTGGGAGTGCAAACGTAAGAATTGTTCGAAGGGGGGCTAACGCTTGGAGTGTTTTTGCGCTTTCCAACTTGCAAGTGAGGAAGCAAGCAACTTGGCTGATCAAGCTGCCGCTGAAGGCGAGGTGCATCCGGTCCAGTGCACATCTGCTCCCTCACCGCCTGCAGGAAATAAGCAAAGGGATGCCGGCCAGGACTCGCACGGGGCGGTTCTTAGCGGTTTGAAAAAAACGCTTTGCTTGCAAAGTGCCTTTCCTCTTGCCGCCAGGAGAATGCGCCTAGCGAGGCCGAGGCGAAACCTTCGATGTTGGACGAGATCATCCAGGCCGACATCGAGGCCCAGGCGTTTGGCTGTTTGTGCGCTGTTTATGCACCATGTTTTAACGTTTCATCTGTGAAAGAGTGAGCCTCTGGTTGAAGCTGAAGCCTCTGGCGACTTCCAGAGGCTGCAGAGAAAGCAGAGACCGAGCAGCCTCAGCCTCGTCCGGGCGCTCCTCGAAAGGGATCAAGCGGCAACAGGCGCCGGTCACTCAACGGGCGAGGACCAGGTCCGGGCCAAGCAGGCGAAGTGTCCAGACTGCACTCAGTGAGGGACACTCTCTCTCGGCTCTGCGGCTCTCGTGGAAGGTCCTTGTCGACTGGTGACTGATGAGAATTTGACACTTGATTGCCGCGAGGTTGATGAACTTGAAATGGATGACGAGGATTCGCCACAAACACAAAGGGCTTTGCTCCCAGCCCCGCCGTGACTCAATTCCTACTGCGCATCTCATCTGCAAATTTCGGCAGGATGCTGAGCAGGCTGGAGAGGCCCTCGAAGAATTTGTGCCCTGGACCCCTCTCCAGTCAGAAGGGAGATCCTCGGCAAAGATCTGGATTGGGTTGTGCCACAGGTTGTGCTGAGGGAGCTGTGGAGAGGAGGCAGCATACTCCCATACCACCAAGTGCTGTTGCAGACCGATGCAGACCGCATTTCATTTAGACTTGCCACGCAAGCGAGGTCAAGGTGATAAAGATGGCAACGAAATCTACCTTTCGCCGGCCTCAGAAAACAGAGCCGTGGCCGGAGACAGCAATGAGATGCCGGAAAAGCCTTCAAGCGCCCGTTCGGAAAGAAGAGTGAGGCTTCCAGAGGGTGCCTTGTCCCAGGTATAGCTCTTCTTAGTTTGTAATTCGGCCTGCCCAGAGGTCCTTGGAGGTTTCATGGTCAGAGTTGAAATTCCAGTGCTGCAGTGATTCAAGCTGGAAAGTTCGAACACAGCGACCGACGCTCGCGTACTGGGCAGCTAGAGATCACTATGGCCATTTCCAACTAGCACAAGTTGTGTCAGGCCAGAACGGCACCAAAAGGTGTGGGACCCGACACAAACTTAGACGTTTAATTCGAGCAAGACGACTCAGAACTCGAAGTCTGGCACGGCTCAGCCCGTCAGACGTGCGTACGAGCGAGTTGTTAAGCAATCGCACTGCACACACATGGGTCGCACAAGGCCTAGAAGAGGGTTGAATGCCAAAGCAAGGAGAAAATACAGCTGCTTGCAGTTTGTCCAGGAGAAGCTGTCGATGGGACTCTTTCGTGACTTTGGTACGTCGCAGGACTCCAAAGGAGCAGAAGCGCATGTGGCAGAGCAGGCAGGATGTAGCAAACATTCGCACATTCATGCGTGTGCCCTGGCATTAGTCAACAGCAGGTCCACAAGTATGCCTACAACGCAGAACGCCTCCGCCTCGGTGGCCAAACCATGGATGTGGATCGCTTTTGGGGACCTGTCGGAGTGCAGCTACAAGGCCGCTACAGGCGTGGCTTGAAGTGGATAGAGATGGCCAGCGTCTGAGATCAGCAGAATATGCGGGTCCCGTCGAGTCGATTTCTTCAAATCCTGCAAGGATAAGAAGGATGATCGCAAGCTGCAGCTGGAGCAGGCAACACTTAGGCCGGCTTGCCGTTTACAACAGGGGGGAAAGGTTAGTGCATCTAACTTCTAAGCCTATGCTGCACATTCCCATCCCGCCTGTGATTTTGTCAGGCTGACGTATCGAACTTGTGCAGCTTTGCCTCTGCCAATGGCCAGGATGCGGCTGGCAAAGGCCATGTCGCTGGCTCATATGCGATTCGGCGAGAATCCAGAGCCCGCGAGCGACGCCGAGAAGGCATCGTTTCAGCCAGCAAAGGCTGCACGAGCACTGCAGCCAAGACCGTTGCCCGGGAGGCAGCGTTGAAAGAAGCGCGAGAGCTTCTAGCAGAGGTGCTGACAGTCAGCGAGGCACCGCAAAGCCTTGCATCCATGTGGACTGGAATCCTGGCATCCTGCTCACTGACTTGGCAAAGTCAAGCAACATCTCTGAGCTGTATCACATGCTGTGGTCTCAGGCTCTCAACAACGACTCCGTCAAATACGAGTGCATGAAGATGAACCTGCAGGCCTGTAAGTCTCTTGAAATGCGAAAGTGGAGGTATGCTTGCTTTTCGCGCAGGGCATGTGCCAAAGCGACTGAGCACAACTCAGGTATGCATCCAGGATGAGGATGTGTCAGAAGCCAGGAAGGTACTCTCCCGACTGCAGGCTGGACTGTAAGCCTCGGACAGGCGGCTTGCTTTTGTGAGCTGCCGTGGTGCTCCAGAGAGTTTTTCCAGGAAGAGAAGCCTGACGATGAGGACCTCAAGAGCGACAATGCCAGGATGGGAACAGAAGTTCTCTCGGAAGGTATCGAAAGTGCTGGAGCGGACTGGAAGGTAGTCGTGTTTTGGAAAGACCTGCACTGTCTTGGTAAAGTGTACAAGCGCGCAGTAAAACAGTCATCGTTTGCATTCGCCACCTTGCTTGTTAAATTCCATGCGCGGATGTGCAAAACCTCACCGCAGCCATTTTATGGTCTACTGCAGGTTTGGTGCCTGTAATCGCTCGCATCCGAAATCGAAACCGAAACGCAATGGCAGAGATCCGCAAGGATGGGCTGTATGAAGTCCTTTGTACTTTGCATGAACATGTTCTTCTTCGCTGACGGTCTCTCTGCACCATGACGCTAGTCCTTGATAACGCTGGCCAGCTGACGCAGGTGTTGACCGGACAGTCTATGTGCACGACAGATGGGGGCAGCTTGCCTGCTTTGGCCGTTCAAAGCTTCGGAGACTGTCAGAGCCAGAGCACAGATCTGCGGAGGCGCCAGCTTCCTGGATGGCTTTCAGAGCTCTGGAGACGAAGCCTCCACACTGTCGCCTCAACTCGGACCACAAGCCGCCTATGTCCAGCACTCCAGCCAAACATCGCCTCAAGGCGCGGCTCAGATTTTCGTGATGGCACCTCAAGTCAGCTCATCCATGAATCCGTGCAGGCATAGACTAGACATAAGGAGCTATATGCTTAAATCTCCCAAGGGCTTTTCTGGTGTCGTTGCGAGATGCTGCTGCATCAGCTTGTTCAGCCGAAGAGCAGCGCATGATTCCACAGCGAACAATGATCTTCTCACGAAACCTCCGTGGATTGAGCAAGACCAGGCGGCTACAGTGACACCAAAAGCAAGAACAAGATGCACATTGCAAGGCAAGGAAGGGTTCTAATGCTTGCATTTCCGAGGGTGCCCACAGCTGGGGCGGATCAAGGTGCAGAGACTGCATTTCGATGCCCGGTAAATGTGCATAGCGTAGGAATGTGTAGGACGATGGAATACTCACGTGCTAGCACTGCTTGACTGCGTGCAGTGATCGGTCGGAGTCTTGGGAGTAAGGATAGTCTTTCGGACTCTAGCGAGTTCGAGATGAGATTTTCCGTTGTTGTGGTGTGACCAACATCGCAGGCAGCATGAGGACACCGAGTTCAAGCACCCGGAGTCAATCGGCTGATTGACAATCAGGAGTTCCAATTTGTTTTGAGGTAGACCATGTAGACAATGTAGACCCAAAGAGCAAGATGGCGGTCGCCTTTGACGGCTGGAGTGGGCACCGGGCCAACTCCATAGGGATTGGACTGAGATAAGGAGGGGGCGTGGTCGCAGCCGAGGACTGCAACGGCATGTGGAATCTCTCTGCCTCCCGGATTGGCATCGAGTGCAGCCCTGAGTGCATGGGCCCCTCAGATCTTCGCTGAAGTGGAGACTTTACTTTCGGACGAGGTGATGACGAGCAGCCGCTTTGCTTTAGCGAAGCTTTTCCATATCCGGGCGTCCCCCAAACGCTGCGAAACACAACAATTTTCGGGTCTATTGGCTCTGAGCTTCACGGCACGGGTGCCCTGGCCGCCTCAAGAGGGAGGCTATTTCTGGTATGAGGATCGTTTTTCAGTCTGCTTTGCTTAAAGGCCTCCATGCGGAGAAGCTTCGTTTTGCCTCAAGTAGAAAGGTCTTTGCGTGACCCTTGTGAGTGCGATTGACGAAGACAATCCTTGCTAGATGAATGGCATCTTTAGGCTTCGGTTCTGTCCTTTGGAGCGTTCAAATTGCAGGGCGGTCTGTGTGATTGATCGGATGTCCACGGCCCTACGCCGCAGGGGAGTGCAAACCATGCGCATGGTTCTGGCACAACAAGGGCTGTTCGAAGGGCCGCTTGGCAAGTTCATTGACATTGAAGTGCCGGGACAGGACAGTGATTGGGGACAGCGTTTGCTTTCGGCTCATGAAAGGCTCAGAGTGCACCTTCTGCCACAACTGTCCACCAGGAGCCTGGGCATAATAGTCGCAACGATGAGCCCTGGAGCACTGGCCGACCTCAGGTGAGTTGAAAGCCCGTCGCAAGCTGAAGGTTATGAGGCTCCGACAGCAGGACCCGTCCCGAGTGCTCTCTTCACGGCCACAGAGAGCCGTGTGGCCTTGTGCAGGAGTATGAGGAGTCGGCACAGGAGAGACTTCAGCAAATGTCGCAGGCTCCACAACGCGACGATTAACTTGCTGTCTCTTGCCTCAGCCTGCATGGATCACCGATGCCTTGTGTGCTTCAAGGACACCTTCCTCCCGGGAGCTTTGGGCACGAGCCTCAGCGGTCATGCAGCGGCATCATGCGGCCTTCGCGGTAGGACTTCTGAGGTGCTGTGGGAGAGATGCCCTGGACAAACACGCCCGACATGCAAGCGGCGACTGCAAAGTTGGAAGCTTCACAGTCGCAGCTGAGTAGTCGGCAAAGTAGAGGGACGGTTGTGCGCAGGCCGTAAGTGCTATCACCCGATGATTAGATCCCCGTGCGAGTGCAAGTCCGAATCCTCAAGATAATCTGGTGTCTTCGCGGGCCTGGCCAAAGGCTGCCCCGTTCCATCTTGAATCTTACTGGTGACTGGTGAGAAAGCACAGCAGCACTCTCATTCGCGAGCTCAGGCTGACTTGCAAGCGATGGACGGGTCTCCTGTGAAGGCACCTTCCTCGAGTTATGACGCTCGTTGTGTTTCGGCGTCGCGCAAACAAGAGACGTACGGGTTTCGCACGCTGCAGTGCCTGCGGCCCAGGTGAGTTACACGGAGTCTTGGCCATCCGTCGGTTCTCAGCAGCATGGGACAGGCGAGTGCAGGTCCTCCGGCGTGGCACTAGTGATGTGACGTTGTTTTTCCAACAGTCGTTTGAGATGTGCTCAGCATGGCTCGGCTGTGTGTCAGCCTGTGTGTGTGTGGGCGTGCGCGCGCCAGCTAGCATTTCCTAGTTGGCCGCCGCTGTGAACGAGGCCTTGTGCTTGGTTCTGGAAGAAAGGATGCCTCAATGGACGGGAATGCCTTCACTGCCACCTGTGCCCAGAGGGAGAACTTCGACGCAAGAAGAAGGACTGCCAGCGCATGTACGAGATCCACCAAATGACGGCAATCCATATCACGATCCGGTCGCGATCCATCCTGCTGATGGTTGGCACATTGTGTCGTTGTCATCATCATCCTCATGATTAGCATGTGACTGTTTTCAGGTTTGTTACGTCACGTTCTTGCAAGGCCGCGGTCCAACAACAAACAACTGTCAAGATGTTTCCGGCTCCAAGCCACTGCGACTGTTGCAAATGTCGAAATATCACCGCGAGGTCCACGTGCAGAAACGGCACGTGTCACGAGGATTCCGCGCCTGCCGACCACCCTGCCCCCCCCCCCCCTCCCCCCCCACCCACCTTGCCACCAGAGAGGGGGGGGGGCGGGGGGCGTGGAGGGACGACACTCGTGGCCGGCTGAGAGCAGTTACGTCTTGTGGGGAGATNTCACCCCCCGCGGCGCCCCGACAGAGCACCCCCCGTGTCCCCGCCACGCCCCCCCCCCCCCCCCCCCCCCCCCCCCCCCCCCCCCCCCCGGGCGACCAGGGGGGGGGGGGGAGGGGGTGCCGGAATGCCAGATGACTGACCACATATCACAGTTTTGGGGATTATCCGATACATTACATATTCGCTTTCTCAGACACACTTACACATGCAGATGCGCGCGTACGCATGCATGCATACATCATACTGCCTGTATACGTCGGTTCACACCTCATCACACCTCTACAGTAGCGGCTAGTATGCAACTGTTGATTGACCTTCGTAGACATGTACCTCGATAAAATATAGATGTGTATGTATGTATGCATGCATGCATCCATGCATGCATCCATGCATGTATGTATGTATGTATGTCTGTATGGACGCTTTTTGCAAGTAAGTAAGTGCATAAGTAAAAGTAAGTGCTGAGTGCTAAACCAGTAAGCAAGTAAGTATGCAAGTAGACTTCTGACCTTCCTCTGAAAGTTGTGCTTGCCCTGGAAACCTCGCCTGACTTGTCGAGTGCGAGTGACAAAAAAGTATGCAAGTAACCAAATAAGTAGCAAGTAAGCACGTAAGAAGGTATGTAGTACCGTAAGTAAGTGAACAAGTAAGTCAAGTACACTTGTAGCAGGTATGTATGTATGTATGTATACATGCATGCATGCATGCTTTATAATTTATAATGTTGCATTACGTCATGTTATGTAATGTTTATGGAATGTCATGCCTTGTTAAGTAATGTATGTAATGGCGTATGAATATACGTAATGTATGTCATATCTATATAGTTTATACAGATGCATGTGCATGTTTGTGCGGGTGTGCGCAAGCATGCGCGGATGCATGTATGTGTGTCTGATTGTGTGTGTATGCACGTATGCATGTTTGTAAGAGACTCAATGACCCTGTATATGCTACGATGTACAACCTGTAATGTGCCGTGGAAGCTGCAGTTAAGAAGTTCGGATCGGCCTGGCCCACCACGTACAACAACTCACTCTGGCAAAAGAACTGACTTGAGCCGTTAAGTTGAGTCGCATCTCCTGCGTCGCAATGTGTGCTCCTGGCATCTTCTGGCCCCAGGACGCAGGAAAGTTTCGCTCTGCGCCCAAAGATGTCAGGCCGGCCCGGGCTCCAGCTGAACCATCTTGCAATGGTGACAGTTGATGCCAGTTGATGCTAATTGCTGTCCGAATTTCTAGGAACATCACGGATGCCTTGACGCGACAGCAGTGCATCATCGAGCAACAGCCGTTTGGCTGCTATGGCTTTGATTGAAGGCTGAAGAAGGATTGGCACCACAAAATCGGTCGTAAACAGGGCCCTGACTGCAATATTAAAGGCAACAGCGGCTGGTGGACCTGCAGCTACAGCTTCGGTTTCAGCAGCAGTTGATGGTTGCCGCGAGCTTAGCTTCGAGTGAAATCGCCGGCTTGGCCGAAAGAGCCTGGCGTTGTACCAAGTGTCCCCGATTTGAGGCGACAGCATCCATAACATCCTCGCCGTTCAGCAGCATGCAGCACGATGCTATCCTCTGGCGGTTTCTTCGGTTACGTAACACGTAGCATGTTCTGCTTTCCCTAGATTATATATTTTTATTTCAGTTTACTTTTGAGATGGTGAATAGGGGACCGTTGAACGACCAAGCATCATTGATGCTACACTTCGCCCGTCTGCACGGTGTTGTACACCGTTCTACACCTATCCTGTCGTGGCAGTAGCGGGACAGCAGACGTACTTGCTTGCTGCGGCTTGCTGTTTGCTTAGCGACCGCAGGCTCGTGATGGAGGCTTAGATGGTGTCGCTTGGCACCGGTTAGCTGCCTGCTTGCACTCGGACGCGTTAACAGTCGGAGCCAGCTTGATGTCTATAGCAGAAGAGCACAGTTGAGGACACTCTTCGGCCTCTGCGTCCACTTCTCCGGCGCTGTGAAACCGAAATTCCGGGGTGCAGCTGATTCCCGTTGTACTGTAGACACGCATTTTCCAGAAGATAAGTAGGACAGTAGGATTGGTTCGGAATGGCTGCATCCCTTGAACTTGACTTGAGCTTGGCCGGCCGTGCCTTGTGCCGCGATCTCAGCTGCTGGTTGCTGGTGGGAGCTTCCGGCCGAGGGTAAGCATGGTAAGCCATTGCCGTGTTGTTGCAGGCACCATGGCGGGAGCAACAATGATTTAAAGTGGGTCAAAGCCAAAGCGCACACTTCATGCAGCACAAGCTGCAGAGCCGCCCCATGGAAGCAAGCAGAAACTGGAGCTGAAATCGATTTCAGCCGATTTCCGCAACTGAGCTCGGCACAAACGCTGCTTCCCAGGTGCCGGATCAGAGAGTCCGGCCTTTGGAGCTGCTGGCAACTTGGCCGAAGTCTGACAATTACCTATACTATTCTTGGGGGTTCCATTTCAAGGCCCCTCGACCCTTCATTCTGTGCTTGCACTCCGTTCCATGGCAGGCAGAAAGATTCCAGCGGCTGAAACTTAAAGATACCAGTGTCCGAAGCCTATGAGTTCCCCTCGGCACCGGGTCGAAGCCGTACAGATGCCTAAGATTCCTACTCAGTTTAAGCAGCGAAGACATCGGCCAGAAAACCCGGTGCCAAGAGTTTTCGATGCGGAAGATATCTGGACTCAAGCTGGTGCAGGAGGCCTCAGCAAGCAATGTAGGATGAAGTTCAGAAGAATCGAGCCTGCAGCAGTTGGAATTCGGCTTGCTCCTTTGAACTCTGGCCAACATGATGTACTTGCTTTGGCCAGAGCATCTCAGTTTCTCATGGCTGCTGGCAGTCATTGCAGGTCATACCCGCACCTGCTACAACTGCTGGAAATGTTGAGATTGTTGCCGCACACCAACACGGTGGGTGTTCGAGAATTCAGAACACAAATCCCACCTGTCGAGAGCACACATGCCTGCCCCTAAAACGGATTTATCTCATGGAGCATGTGCAGCATGCAGTATTGGCGCACCAGAACGTTGGCCAGACGAAGTTGTGCCGCCTGACGAGAAAAGCCTAGGAGCCTGGAAAAGCACAAGAACCAGGGCACACTGTAGACATCTCACATGCAGCGGTAGTTCTTGGAGCACTTGCAATCAGAGTGACTTTGAGCATTCTGTCAGCACATCTCCAGACTCCATCAGGAGCCCAAGTTTGCAGGAGGTTCCGTTTTTGGGGCAAAGGCTGAGCTCAGGCAGTGGAAGTGTCAAAGTAGATTCCTAAGTAGATGCGATTACAAAGTCAATTGTTACAGAAGCGCGCTGATCCAGATCTGTTCTGGTTGCAGGGCTGAGCCTCTCGAGTTTGAAGCTTGTCGCACGACCAATGCTCTTCAAATCCTGTCTTGTGCGGCAGAGTTAGATGCTGTGCTGCCATGCTGTTGTTACCGTTCGTTTCGAGGCGAGCTTTTTCTCAGACAGGCCCAGATCCCATTTGCCAAAGTGATGCGCACCGGTGTAGCAGTAGAATGAGGTATGACCACACAATTGCAGACATCAGCGGAAAATGCTGCAGAACACCTGCAAGTTCGAAGACCCCGAACAGCACGTGTCCCGTATCCCTGTCCTGGGTCTGACATGTTTTGCCCTCGAGGATCAACCGGCTTGAGAACGAGCTCTCCCTCAAGCAGGGTGCAGGGACGGTGGAGGTGCCGAGTGCAGATATTCGCGCTGGGCTCTAAAGGGGGGCAGGGGCACTAGCCAGGGGCTGTTGCAGAACTGCGTGCTTGCACCTTGCACCACATGTCGCCTGATTCGGCACGGTCGAAAGACAGGAGCTGCAGAAGGACTTGCAGCAAGCCGTGACCGCAGGCGTTGGCCTATCAGTGTTTGGGGAGATGTGGGAAGATATCTGTTTCCTCGAGGTGACAAGCCTAAAGTCGGCGAGATCCTGGAGGCACTACTAGGGATGTTCAAGGACCAGCTGCCAGTGGGTGCCGTTCATCCGTGGATGAACATGACTGCCTCAGTCTCTGCTGCAGCACTTCAAGAAATGCAGAAGCTGGGCAAGGTAAGGTGAGCACCTGTGGTAAGCGCGGCCCCCTGCAGGAGAGCAAGGTGACCTATGATGCTGTCAAGACCTGCAAGGTTGGAAAAGACGTCGTGCGCTGAGTTGTGTAACCCGCGCTGTGCGGAGAACTGCATGACCAGAAGTATCAACCAAGATGGTGGGACAGTGTGGGACGGCAGGTGGGCAACGCAATGAAGATGGGAGATCCTGACATTGCCGCCCTCGGTCGAAAGGCCGGCTTGAAATGAGAACGCTGCAGACAGTATCAAACACCTTTGCAGGCTGTTGGCGAGATCCAGGCCGAGACACCATGCTTCCTGTAGTTACACACGTATTGCACACACCCGTCGTTGAAGTGGGCCATGCTGGGAGAAGGAGGGAGAGATATGAGAGATAGTAACAGGGCCCAGTCGTAGATACTTCCTGCTAGTTAACGCATCGGAATCCTTTCAAGCCGTTCAATATTGTGTCCTTTTCACGTTTGCTTTACCCTCTCATGCGTACAGGGACAACTCATGTTGTGTGGTGAACCCCGTTTGCCTAAAGGACTCAGTTGCAGGTTCAGCTTAGGAAGCGGCCACTTCTTCAACACGAGAGTCGACAACTTTGGGCAGACCTCAGTGTTTGTGTTGTGTCCGAGTCGGTACTTATTGCATGCATGCATGAATGGGTGTATGTATGTATGTAAGTAAGTAAGTATGTATGTATGTATGTATGTATGTATGTATGCAGTATGCATGTAGGTGTACACACACACACACACATGTGTCTGTGTATGTGTCTGTGCGAGCTTTGCTGATGCAGCCCTGTCCGAGAGTGCATATCCAAGCCAGGCTCTTGCGCAAAGGGCAGCTTTGGGGATCTAAGTTGTGAGCTGATCAGCTGCCACCAGGATCCAGGTCATGTGCAGAATTCGTGCGCACAGCCTGTACGAGATGGCAGCATGTATGGCAAAGACATGAGAAACGAAGCCCGTGCTCAGTTTTCCACAGCTTCCGCATCATGCTGTCACTCCAGTGCTTGGCAGAGTTTCACCCCTCGCACACTCCTAGCAGCGAAACTAAGCCAACCAAAGAGAAGTCCCTGCGAAGCGAGCGTGGGAGGGGCAGTAGAGCATCGTCTTGGCTGTTGGACAGCATGCCACAACGTTACATGACGATGCTCGTCATGCCACAAGCAAGTAGGCAATGCAGCGAGACGGCTCCTTCCCTGCACTGCGACACCGAAGTTTCCAGCACAGCCGGCTCGGAGAAGGCGTCAGCTCTCCTTGCAAGGTCTCTTCTGTTGGCATCAAAAACCTGCACCCGCGCCTGGCCCTACTCGCCGCGCCCGAAAAAGCGATGTGCCCGTGAGAGCCTGCATCTGAGTTCGGAGAATTTTTCAGGGAGCTTGGCCTTTGGCCTGGCATCTCCGCTCTCCTCGCCGTCCTCGCCTCGAACTTCGGAGCTCACGCCTTTCTCAGCCGGATCGCGTCTTGCCATGGCGCAACATGCTCGCTACGTGCGAACACAAGGCTTGGCTTTTCGCAGGTCTCACTAGAAGTGCAGTATGTCCGATAATTTGTGGGTGGAAGGCGGCGGAGTCTCTATTCGGACTTCTCGAGATTCAGGGCGATCTGCTGGGAGTCGGTACGTTCCGAAGGCAGCTCGGCAGCACTTGCTTGCATCTGGATATTGCGATGTCTGGCCTGTCTGCGACGTGTGGCACAAGCTAAGGCCAAGAGTAGTCCTTCTCAAGCACTCCACAGGGTGCGAAGTGCAGCACGAAAGGATGCCACTACACAGACGCAACTGTCGCTCTCGCTGCTCGGTCTCCTCCCGGTTCTCTCTTGATGCAGCAGATGCACTAAGCTCGAGAGCCCTCCTGCACGAGCAAAAACCAGGCTGACTCCCGTGGCCATGGAGAAGACTCACTTAGAGCCAGCAGAGCTTCAAGCGGCACAAGGGCTTCAAGGCAACGTCCCCTTCCAGCCGCTCTCGACTCGCTTCCTCTGCTAGCGCCTTTTGTGACGCTTTTTGCCATGGTCTGGCGACAGGTCCATCAGACACTCCAAGAGCGAGTCGGATCACGAAGGATTCCTGGGGCCTGGCATCGCTAGACCCAAGCACTTGGCCGGTCTTCAAGGACAAAGCGCAACGGTCGGGCGCAGGTTCTTGTCGTCTTAATGTCAACGCACTGCCTCTTCTTCTTCGGTGGTGGCGGTGGTGGTGATAATGCAGCTCCTGCTTGGAACGCGTAAACCCCCATGCCAAACAAGCGACGAGAGCCTGCTTGCACCACCTTACACGAGACAGAAGTTCGAAAGCTGTGTGTTGACATTTACTTTTCTTTGTGGTGCGGACAGCAGATTTCACAGCTTTCTGCGTCCCCTGGTTTTGTCTGGTCCTTGTCCATGCTGTTGTTGCTCTTGTTGCTATGACATGATTCTTGCTATTATCACGGGGCGATACAGCAGGTCCCACATTTGCAAGATATTAGTTAGGCTTTCCCAATTAGCAACGCTTCAGGAGGCTCCCTGCTCGGAGAAGCCTCTGTGATTAGGGTGAATATCACCGTGATGATCATGTTTAGTATAATTATGTTTTAGGCTGTTATCACGATTGCAATAGCAGCAGCAGTAGTCATCTTCTTCTTCTTGTTCTTTGTTGTTGTTGTTCCTGCTGCTGCTGCTGCTTTAAAAAGCCGCTTAAGTTGGCAGTAATCGCGGCGGCAGATGGTGGTTGTGGTGACGGCAGGGAGCGGTGTTTTTTTCGCACGTGCGTGTGTTTGTCTGTGTGTGTGTGTGTGAGGATGGCTTTGGCTCCTGCAACAGCTTGACCATCGCGCCCGTACCTGAAGGTGCATCGATCCTTCCAGCGGATGACGCAAGGGGTAAGTGCAGCTGGCATCAGCTGGCAGCTCTGCCAGGCGACCCTGTATCAGAGGGACACCCGATGGGATCTGTTGACGAAGCTCTTGCCACGGCCCGTCACGAGAACGAGTCTTTGCGCCAACTCTGCTGCCTGGATGCCCTGGCATTCACTGCTTGGGCGGCTGTAGGAGTGATTGAAGTTGATCGAGTCAGGAATGAGTGTCCTCATGATGCAGGGGCTGGAGCAAGTCCAAGAGTTGAGGTTTTTCAGTGTGGGGTGTTGTAAAAGTTCGTCACACACTGAGTGTTGATTCAGAGCTTTCTTCTCCTTGAGATGTGGCTGGTCTCGAGAAGCCAAGGCTACGATTTGGTAAGCTTGGCACAGGAAAAGGACTTCCCTGAGGCCGACCGTTTTCCTTCGATTCAAGTTGGCCGAGAGATATTGTACGTCTTTGCAAGTGTTCATATGGAGGCGCCGATTAGCCATGAGGTGCTGATTGCGGAGGCGCGAAAGAGCTTGCTGGCTGTTAGCCAGCAAATGCTCCAAGATCCTTGGCAAGGCAAGGAGAATCCTGCTCTCACGTATCGATAGTCAGGCTCGATGAGCAAGCCCTTGAAGAGGGTGTGCCTAAACACCACAAAGCAAAGTCATGAAGGATGTCGTTCTTGATCATGGATCTCACGACGGAACAGGAACGATAAAGTGGACCTCGACCTCTCCACCAGCAACACACATTCACTTCACAATATTCATGCAAGAGATGTCAGGCATGCCGCTGCCGTTTTCCGAACATAAGGCTGCCAAAGAACAAGACGATGCCATGCCTGCGGGGAGGAATGCGCAGTCATCTCCATGCGACATGGCTTACAAGTCTCGGGTAGTAAGCAGTTGTCAGTTCTTGAAAGCACTCGAGGTGATGCGCCGGCCAAGTCCGCAAGCGCGGCAACCCCCAACTCGGCGAGCTCGAGGCACAAGCTGGCAAGTCTCAGGACAATGTCCACGCCCCGACGCTCAGGTGGATGCCTCTGTCCGCATCGTCTTCACCCTGTGAGCCTGTTGCTCGGAACATGAATGCCAGCGACCCAGTGGCCATGCCCCCACTGCCACTAGCGCAGAAAGAAATCTGTGGTAATGCAGTTGCTGGAGCGCGCGAAGCCCTTGTCGTGCCGCAGGGTACTTGCATGTCGGCGAGTACAGCATGTACGCCCACAGAGGTGAGGACCGTGAGGGCAGACAGCGTGCATGGAAAGATCTCAGCCTCAGACCTGCCAAAGCATCAAGACCGTGACCAGCAGCCCAGTCTCGAGAGTTGGTGCCCAAGCGACAGGCATTGCCAGGGAAAGCCGTCAGAGTTTGGCCGTGCTCCAGAGGTCGTAAGCTTGGATGGTCGGGCTCAAAGCCCCGTGGCGGCGACATCTCCGGCTCGGCCCCCGAAGCTTCGGCCCGCTACTAGTAGGCGAAGTGGAGTGCAGTTTCCCTGGGCCAAGATAGCCTGGTCTCCATCCTGTCCTGTGTCTCCGATGTGGAGCCCTGTTATGCGGACGCGGGTGCGCAGCCCATCGGCGTGCCCACACTTGCAGATCTACATCTGCGCCTCGTGCTTGTGCGCATGAGTTCTTAAAGGTCACGCGATTTGCTTCTGACGGAGCCCGCAGCCCGGTTCTGGCTACCCGAGTGAGGGTCTCAGTGTCTCTTGTCTCTTGCAGTTCGAAGACCCTTCGCCCTTCGCCCACTTCCTCGAGGCCACGATGCCTGTGATTCCAATTGCGGGCATCGCGTTGTCGCCATCACATCCAGCCGCCGACTCGGCATTCTGATTCTAGAGGAACCAGATGGATATCTGACATCTTGGACTCTTGCACACTGACCACGAGAGCTAGCTCTGTGGAGCTTGTGGGAGTTGTCGTTTACCAATTGAGGTAGTTAAGGCACCAGGTGAAAATCACATGCGGGACCTTCGGGGAGGGCAAGAGGCGGGGGCCCCCGACAGCGCCCGGCCGCCGCCGGCCCCCTCCCCCCTTGTCCAGCATGTCTAGAATGCTCTTGCGCAGTGCATACTTGTTGTCTCGACCCTGCAAGATCGGCACCCAAATTCGCAACAACTGCCAGCATTTAGCGGAGACAGTGGGTTGCCTCGACTAGCCTAGCCACATCACTTGCAATATGTCCTGTACCCACCAGGACGCAGAAAGCGCTTGGCATGTGCCGCATCATGTGCCCCAAAATGCCCATACACCCAAGATAAATTCTGTTGTAAATAGTTACATGAGTTATGTGCAATAGATTCGCTTGACGAGTCGCCCCACCGTTTCCCTGCTATACTTCCTTCCCCCTAGCTTTCGTATCGCTCTTCTCAAATTAAATGGAAATGTTTTTTTCTAGGAGCTCGTCTTGAGTTGCTTGAGGTTTACTCCACTGCTCGGCTGGGAAGGTCTCGATCTGTCAGCGTCGGAAACCTAGAGGGTGAGATGCACCAGGCTTCCTGCTGCTCACGGAGCTTCTGCCAGTTGTTGTTCGTCTAACTGTTAACAGGGTGAGCGGGTCGCTGAGGTCACTAGGCGGCACTACAAGCAGTGTTGGGCTGCAGCCTTATGCGGAGAGGAAAGCCAGAGCATCGAGCGTCAGCGTGCACAGTTCTTTTCACTTTCACCAGCAAGAGAGCCCACTCCTGCGGTTCCCACAGAAACCTTCCTTTCCAGGTCCTTCAGCACGAGGAGCGAATCATTCTGTGAGCTGGAAGATTCAGAGCTCGAGCTGCCGCGCCGATCTACCAACTGGATGGCCGTTCCAAAGTTGCCGAACTTGGGTAAGCCTGAAGAAGCCAGCTGCATGCCTGAGCATCTTTGCAGGACAATCCTGCCACTGTAGGAATTTGGAGACTCCTAGAGACTTACAGAGACGGTCCTAGCTAGATGACTCAGTTTCACTTGTCCGATCCAACGTCTCAGGAATCTCCTTGGCATGACACTACATCATGTGCACACGAGGTACTGCTTCATTAGCTCTAAAATTCAGCAGCGCAGAAGTGCGCGGCGCATTGCATCGTTGATCTGTTTCCATGTTCTCTTCATGCCGCTGGCAGGCCAGCAACAGACCAGGAAGCCGCAGAGGGCAAGGATCCAACAATAGCCGAGGTTTGTGATTGAACTGCTGCGGTTCCTGCTTGTTTCTAAGTCTAAGTAGCAGCCCACGCTTCGCTTGCTGGCAAGTTGCTGCTTGGAAGCTAGCATGAGCTTTGGCAGCTGTGGCTGTGAGAAAGCTCTGCTGCGTGCTGTTCACAACGTTTCTGCGTTCGACTGATCGTCGAGGTCGACGAAGCTGTAAAAATCGCACTATGTGTGCCTGAAGCCGTTTGTTCGTAGCTATGGGATGAGAGAAGGAGGCCGCTACCCAGGCGGGTGTGTGGAGGCCGAGCACTGCGTGCTTGCGGCCGGAGACTGTGTTGCAGGTGGCACCAGGTCTGGATACCATGTACAGTGGCCCTCTGGGGGCGAAGCTCAGACTGTAAAGTACAGGCTTCCATGGTTTTATGCTTGAGAATTCCATGCCTTGACAGAAGCCACTGAATTCTTCTCAGAATTAGGCGGCTGCCTACAATGCAGCGGTTTGCAGATAGCCTGGCAGTGAAGCTACGAGAGGAGGCCAGGAGAGCTGAATCTTCAACGGCTGCCTTTCGCTGCTGCTGCCTTTCACGCTGCCGCAGGCCGGTCCTACTGCCGCTCCAGCAGCGCAGGCAGCGCAGGTCGCGGAGCGGAGAGCCGACGAGGGTTCCTCCGTCGGGGCTTCGGGGCCCGGGGCTCAGAGTCCTGGGCCCCGGGAGCCGCGTTTTCAGCCTCAGGTTGCTCCCTGGGGGCAGTTCCGCGATGTCATCAGAGAGGAGATGTGCACTGGGCTCCTTGTGGTACTTGTGGTTGCTTGATGCCAGAGCTGGTTTGCACTCCTTTGTTTGGGCCAGGTCTGCTGCCTTCTCTGCGATGCAAGACACTGCCGTCACATCCCCGGTTATGAGGAAGCACTTCTGTTGCGCGGCGAAAAGACTGTCAGGCCAGACCGATGCAGTTCATCATCAACAACACTGCCCAGGCTGGAAGCTGCATTAGAAAACTATTTCACGTCAACCTGGTCAAGCCTGGCTCCTTCGCGTGCAGGCGAAGGTGGAGCAGCACACAGTGGCTCCCCATCCTGCGCCACCAAGCCCGCCCCCACCCCCTCGAGAGCCAGCAACGTTCCTGGAGGCAACGAAATTATAGGCCTTGCCATTGGAGCTGCCCTATGAGCTTGAACCAGGGTGTTTTCCAGTTCTTTGCGTCGCCTTGGACAGGTTCTTAGTGAATTCATTTCGTTGCTGGCAAGCTGGGGTTCCTGGGGTGTCTGAGGAACCGTCTCTGCATCTTCAGTGCCCTGGGAATCGGGCAGCTCGACTGGCAATTGCTTTGGTACTTGCAAGGCGGTTGTCGCTCCTTCGGCCCACACAGGCTGATACCACGACGACTTGAACTCCATACGATTTGTCCAAGCACTCGAGTTCTCACTTGTTGTACTTCTTCCAGCCCTGCTGGATTCGTGCCCGGCCAGAAGCATCAGCACCAATGCCTGGATCGTTGCAGTGACAACCCGGCGAAGGGTAGATGCGCAGTCTTGGCCTACGATTATCCCTATCATGCCG
Source organism: Symbiodinium sp. clade A Y106 (assembly GCA_003297005.1). Taxonomy (NCBI): domain Eukaryota; class Dinophyceae; order Suessiales; family Symbiodiniaceae; genus Symbiodinium; species Symbiodinium sp. clade A. Next base: position 111,638 of record BGNK01000657.1, on the reverse strand, counting down.
TGCGAAAGAAGAGAAGCAGACACCGAACGCCGGCAAGCAAAGGGCATGCGACAAATCTGATACGTGGTGCTGGACGCAGAACATCGAACGGACAAATGCTGCAAGCCGCGGATCAAAATGTCTGGCGTGCTGGGTATAGGCGGACCCCGGCGGGCACCACCCCTCTGCCCCCCACCCCTCCAATGGTATCCCCACACAGATTATCCACCCTTTCTTGCTTGGGTGGTTTGGTTTAGGCCTCCCCCAAATGGTTCTGCGGGTGATCAACCCCTCCACCGTGGAACGGCTTGGGCTTCGAGCTTCCGGGTTCAGTCCCCTCCCCGTCCCCACCCCCTCTAGAACAGAATCCCCTCTGCACCGACGTGTGCTTAAGGCTCCAGACCATGTGTTTTTTTGAAGGGAGGGGGCGGGGGAGAGGGGGTCCAGGGACTCACAGCGTAGAACCACATAATTTCGTGCTGGCGGCCATGCCATAGACCCGTTTGACCTCGCCGTAGCAATTTCCGGAAGAAGTCCGGGCTTGTTGTTTGGTACAGCCGGGCAATCCGCAGTCAATCTTCTATCTCAGAGGGCGCAGCCAAGAATCCTAAAGCCGCGGAACCCGTGTTCTGCAATCGCATGAGTGTTTGGGCAGGCATGCAGTCATCCGTCCTGTCACTTCAGCACATAATCTCCGACCCCATGATGATTCAAATCACCGTTGTCCTCATCATATAGTTTCAGCAATTCCAAGTCCGGTCGGGGGGCATGGTGGTGTAGTGCCAAGCAAAGCAGCCACAGAAATGGAGACGGGGTGACTGGTGGTAGCCCCATCGGTACTTTGCCCAGACGTCAGCACAATCTGAGGTTGTACGTGCTACAAGGCTCGACCTTTCTTGCAGCTGCCGCCGGCTGCATCTTTGTGTGTCTTTGTGTGTGTTGCTGCGCTTCGACAGGGCACCTGGCCAGGCAGTGGCGCATAGCTGAGATGTGCGACACTCAGCATTTCAGCTTGTGCCTTTTGTGCCTTTAGGGTTCCCCGGACATCAAGCGAGCATGCAGGCAGCACTTCATGGAAGGGTCCACTCATTCTGATGACGAGTCGCCCAACACCTGCCATCACCTGCCCATGCCGGTTCAAGCCATTCACGAGAGCTTTGCCACGTCAGAGAAGGAGGCCAGACGTACTTTTCAGCTGCAGTGAGACTGACGCTGATCCGATTTGCAAGCTGACATGTTCCTGCGACATGGAGCCCGTACAGCAGATCTATCAGAAGTGCAATTGTTACTTCCACGCTTGGCTGCAGGCTTCTCGGTGTCATGGCTTACCGTGTAGAAGTAGAATGTGGCTCCACTGGTATAGGGGATCAGCCAGGCGCCTAGGGCACCACGATGCTTGTTGGCAGTTGCAGCACGACAATCTCCCAGCAAGCAAAGACGCTGCACAGAAGGAGTAGAGAGACGGGCTGAGGCTCGCTGTTGTTGGGGGCAGCCCCGAACTTGGGGATTGGAACCCCAGCATCTTGCCAGCAGAAGCGCCGGCTTGATGCAACGGCCGCACGTGCATCACAAATGTTATCACTTCTCACTGGAGCTTCTGTGGGCTCAGGCCGGCTGCAGGCGACATTCAGCAAACCAACGCTACAGCCGCTATGTTTTGGCAGCCAAGGCAAAGCAATCCGACTTGAAACATCAGCCGCCACTTTTCCAATCTGGGTCATGCGCTTACTTTTCGATTGGTTAGAAACTGTGCATGATGTACAGCCAGCGCCTTTTGCACTTTCTCAATGTGTCACAGACCATGAATGGGCACATGACTTGATGACTCAGGCTGCCCCGGCACCGGCAGCAGGGAACTAAGACGCCCCATGTATATTGTGATGCTGGCTTGGTATAATGGAGAGATTTCATAACTTCAGCCGGAGGCTCTCCTTGGCTGCGAATTCAAGTTCATCATTCTGCGATCTGATGGACAGATCACTTGGGAGGCCTGGGCAAAAATACCGTAACTTTCCTGACAAAACAGGGCTATGAATGATAATGAAGACTGTAAGTACACATATGCGTGTACGTACTTAGGCACGCAGGTGTGTCAGCAAGTAAGTATGTATGTATGCGTGTTTGTGGGTGGGTGGATGGGTGGGTGGGTGTGTGCGTATTTTGTCTGTCTGTACTTTTGAATGTACGAAAGTATGCATGAATGTATCCGTGGATGTATGTACGTATGTATGTAACGCATGTCTGCATGCATCTTTGTCTGTCTATGTCTGTCACTATGTATGCGCCAATTTATGTATGTACATATGCATGCATGCGGGCATGCTCTGGGTGTGTGTTATGTATGCTGTCTCATACATTGCCTGGAATGTGAATATTGAATTTAATGTATGCATGCATACACTGTCTGCCTGTTTGTTCGTATTTATGTATGCATGCATGCATCACCATGCATGGATTGCATGTATGTCTGTATGTGTTTGTGCGCGCGTGCATGGATGGAGGATGGATGGATGGATGGATGACAATGGATAACCGGGAGAGAGAATAGCAGGATTGCAGACGCTTGGTGTCGTCCGCCTCGGCCCGGCCAAGACCGGGGGGGGGGGGGGGGANCGATGCGTGTATGTTTGTGAGTGTTTGTGCGCGCGTGCATGGATGGAGGATGGGTGGATGGAGGGATGACAATGGATAACCGGGAGAGAGAATAGCAGGATTGCAGGCGCTTGGTGTCGCCCGCCTCGGCCCGGCCAAGACCGGGGGGGGGGGAGGCAATTATGGGAAACGTGTCGGATTGCCTGCAGACGCCCGAAATGGTCATTGGGTTTCCTCTGCGGCACTATACGTGGGAACCTCTACAGCTACTGTAGTGTAGAGCGTGTTATTATGCTGTAGAGCATGAAGTAGACAAAGAATGCATGGAAGACTACATTTGGTGCAGACCACGGACTACAGCAAAGCAAGGTTGGTGCAGCATTTGAGAGTTTCGTACCCTCTGCACGTTCTCAGGAGCTGCACAATCGCAGTTGGACCCAGAGGCCTTTGCATGACCTGCTGCCTAACGCCGTGTCATGTCCAGTAGCAAGATTTCGTGGTTTGCGTTTCGTTGGTTGCAGTGGTTGGCGTTGGATTGAAAGATTTCATTGCGGGTCGTGCCAGCTGGCTGATGGTTTTTACAGCAGTGCTCGAGGGCAAAACCCTTCTGAATTACGGGTTGCTGTGCCAGAGTTGTGATGCAGAGGGTTCTGTTCAAGATGTGATCTGACTGTGTAGATCCGAGACTTCCCGAGAGCGGCGACCGCCATTTGACATGACTTGCGGCAGCGGCTTGTGCTGTAGGCCCTGTGCAAGAACAAATCAGGGCGCACAACCAAATCACAGTAACTCTATAAGCCGATGGGGAGATCAATCTCTCACATTCAAGGGCTGTCGACGCGCTTCCTGGCGCTGTGTTGGCGTCGTCGCACCCACGCCGCATTGAGAGTTGGAGTTACTGTTTGTTCCGGCACTGTACGGGTTGGCAAAGACCGGCCAAGGATGCTCAGAGGCTAGAGTCGCTAGAGTCTAGAGCTCAGAGGAATTAGACCAGTCTCATGCTTCAAGATGCATGGGCTACAAATCTGCGAATCAGCCAAACATCGGACCAGAGATCCGCGCGCAAACGTGCAAGTGATATGCTAGCTGGATTTAGCCGCCTGAAATAGTTCAGCTGGGCAGTCAGTTGCAGGACATGACTCAACGTCGGTGTGTAGGGACGGCCGCCACATTGGTATTCAGGGTAGTGTTGACTGCCCGGGGGCACCTCATGAACTCCGAGGTTCGATGCGGACGAGTTGCAGATCCGCCAGCCGCCCACCGGGCCCACCGGGCCCGCCCACGCTTGCATTGGAGCACGCGGCGCATGATCTGCTCCTCCTTTCCCTGTGCCGGAGGCAACGGATTCAGTATCAGCGGACAGATACCCTAAGGACAGAAAGCGTGGGGCCCTTACATGCTCGCTCGCTTTGCGCTGCCAGCACGAGCAGTGTCCGAAGTGGTGTCCATGCAATGGGATCTGGCACAGGAGTGCACATGCACCGAGGATAGGACCATTAGCTTCAAAGCAACCGTGTCCGTCTCACAGGCTGTCAGCTCAATCGAACAGCTGGGTGCGTGCATGTGTTGCTGTTGGGGCAACTGCGCAGTTTGACGCCAATTTTCAGATCGCCCTTGCGCGCGCGAGGTGCCTCACCTGGGGGAAACAGCTGCGCGGCCGCAATCCAGACGCCGAGTGGTTCATAGCTGACCCAAGGGTCTGCTCAGAATGGCCTTCTGACACTGCACAGCAGAGTCAGCGAAGTTGCAGCAACCGAGGACTTGAAAAGGGACTTGTGGTGGTCACAAGAGGTGCAACGGTGCAGAGATTGGCATTTAGTCAGGGTCAGATCTGATCGGATCTCGTGTGCTGTGTTTCTTGTGGCGCTGATCGCACGTCGGATCAAGCTGTCGCTTAGCTTATCCACCGAGCAATCTTTGCAAAACGCCGAGCTCGCGTAGAAATGAAGAAGCCGGCATCGATGGCGTGCCTTGCCTGTGTGGGCTTGTCGTCTTTATGTCTGGTCCGCCAGCTTCCTTTTGTGATGCCGAGATATGAGGCTACAAAACCGTGGCGACGCTCTTGTTCTGTTCGATGCCTTGCCATCACAGCTAAGCAAAGGCATCCGGCCAATGCTGAAGGCACCTTCTATGTGGACCACACTTGCATCGACTGTGACACTTGTCGATGGATGGCACCCGAAACATTTGGAAGAACAACGCAGGCCTATGGGGGCCAAAGTTACGTTCACCAACAGCCCGAAAAACCGGAGGACATGGATGCCGCACTCCAGGCGATGATCTCGTGTCCCACTGGTAGCATTCGCACTACTGAGCCTCTTTCCAAGACCAAGGAGGTGCTCGACACTTTCCCAATCCTCGTACACGAGCAATTGCCTCGGGTGTTTCATCTCGGTTACCACAGCTCCAAAAGCTTTGGTGCGGCGAGCTATTTTTTGGCCTCAGGACCGAGTGGGAGTCCCTTCAATGTAATGTACGACTCGCCACGCTACTCCTCTCGGCTGGCAAAAGTTCTTGAAGCCGCGGGTGGCATTCATCTCATGGTACTAAGTCACAAGGACGATGTAGCCGATCATGAACGTTGGAAGGAGCGCTTCCCTGGAATGACCCGTGTAATGCACAAGCAGGACGTGCGTGGGCCCTTGTCTTGGCCCTACATTGACATGACTGGAGTAGAAATGCAGCTGGAGGGTGCCGGGCCCTGGACTTTGGCGGAGGGCCTGAAGGTAGTTTACACGCCAGGGCATAGCGCAGGCTCCATTACTCTCATTGCTGAAGGATCAAGAACTGGTGGGGACGGGGTAGCCTTTACCGGTGACCACCTAGCACTGAATGGCCGCCTTGGCCGATTGGATGGTTTCGCACGCTATTCCGAAGACACCGAGCTACAGGCAGATTCCATGTTAAAGCTGAAGGGTGAGGACGTGCTGTGGGTCCTTCCCGGACACGGCCGACGGATCCGCTTTGAAGATCCTACGAGCCGGGAGCAGCAGCTGCAGCGGGCAGCTCAAGACTATCGCGATGACCCACGAGGTGAGCTGGCCCCCGGGCCTTTGTACAAAGTCCTAAAAACCTGATTACGCACAGCATGGTGAAAAGGTGCCGCAGGCTGTCGTGGCCGCAGGGTAGAAGGCAGAGTCCAGCAGCCCTTAGGCTCCAGTGGTTTGTAGTGGTCCCCTCGTAGTTGCTGGCAGGACTTTGCGGAGTTCTTGAAAGTACGCTTGGCCCTTGCAAACGAGTACAAAGTGCCTCGGCTTGGAGAGCGATTTGTCGGTAGTCCGAGTTTGCATGTTAGGGGCAGTTTTGCAGCTTGGATGGCTTCATTGACTGCCATCCATTGGCCGGCCACACCCAGGAGGCTGTCAAACATCAGCGTCTTCGAGCCGCACGCTGAGCACCCGAACGGCCAGGGCATAGCACAATCTCGAGCACCGACTGTTTAGAATCGGCCAACTTGTGAAACCCTGCGCATAGGCCAGCGGTTCCTGGGACATTCAGGCCAAGACATCTGATTTCGACTTACCAATCTTGGTTTCTTTGCTGTATCTGCCTGTGCATGAGGATTGAAACATAAGCAGTTTTCAATCCTTTGACAACGCTTAGATACATCGGCGATGGATTCATTCCTACCGGCTTGCACGCCAACAGTGAGTTTGCCGGCAGAGTGCGTTGCAGTGGTATCCACACCAGGGGAGTTTTGCAGCATGGGGAAGCGGAAACAGCGAGTCACTTTCAATTGGTAGCAAGCCCTGACAGTATCTGCAATGACTGCATGTGAATCATAAGCATATGTCATTCAGCCGCCCCATCAGATGCAGGCAGGCCATGTCTGAAGTCCTGCGTTCTTTTCGTCAGATTGTCCTGTTGTGTTTCAGCGGGGCTGCATCTCAAAATGATGCAAATTCGCATGCCGTGGCAGGATCCTACATTGCGCCAAGAATCAAGACGAGGACTGGGACTGGGACGTATAAAGCTCCGTAGGCTGCTCAGCCTCGCGGGCAAAAACGTGGCCGACATGCTGGATTGCTGATGGGGGAGTGTTACTGCAGTCGACCGAGGTCAGAACAACACGTTGCTTGGCACGATCTGCGCGGGCTCACTTTGGATTGATTTGTGCTGAACGCGCTTTTGAAAGTCCGCATCGTGTAGTGCAGCCGCCAGATGTGAAGAACGCTTGCAGCCCAGGCGAGCATACCTGGCTTCAGTGGTTAATGAACAGTCAAGGCAGCCACTCGTGCTTGCAGGGTTTCCTAGTCCCACAAGTTGATGCTTGAGATTCATCCGAATGGAGTGAGCTGTGAGCTTAAGAGGTTCTGAGTTCTTCTGCTGTTGATGTTGATGGTATGCCGCGGTATGCCTGTTGTTTGTGGCTCTCGCATGTCACTGTGGCTTGATGTGGTTGGACCTCTTCGCCTGCGTCCGTGCCTGCCTAGACCGCTCGAAGAGGTATGTTGGGCCTGTTGGGTATCAGTTTCTCTGGTGTGGACAACTGGTGGACGGAGAGTGAAAGTTGTGACGACTGCGCACAGCACTCGATACCTGGCCCCCCAGGCAGAGACGAGAAGCGAACTGGGCTCCCAGCTTCCAACTAGATGATGTGTCTCGGCTGCAAGTGCAATGCTGTGAGGTTCGATGGTGCTGCATCGTAATAACTTCCACAGACTTCACCTGCCAGGTAAAACTTTCGGAAGTGGCCAGAAAAATTTCGAAAAGTGATGCACCTTACCTGCACTTGGCCTGTCGCTTTGCTTGCCCGATTTGATGGTCCGTTGAATTCTCTACTGCTGCATGCAAGATCAGGTGGAATATTCAGTCCAGCGTGCAGAGAGAGATCACGTGGATGTTTGCGCATGTCTCAGATGCCGTGGCAGGGCAGGACGCCGCTTGCGTTGCATGCATCGCCAGTTCGAGCATCCATCAGCCCAATCAAGGCAAGGAGATCGAACTCTCGAAGAAGTTGCAGGAGGTTCGGGCGACGGCTAGCTCAAAACACCTCCAGTTCTGTGCCTTTGTGAAGAGGTCGAAGATGAGCCCTGCTGCACGGAGCAGATGGAGCAGCCGGAGCAGGACCGAGCTAACAAAAGTCCACGTGATGCCCCTGTCTTTGGGTTGCCAAAGGAGCCCAACCCGCCAACCTCCGACGATTCGGATCAAGGGAACGAACCTCGGTGTTTGTGCATTCTCGGCAATGATAGCAGAAGCAATGGAAGGCATCTTTAGATGATCCTCCCGTTGTACCGTCGGTGCTCTTCGCAGTTCCACCCAGGTCCCCGGCCAACGGGGGGTTCGGCATGAAGCGCGTTCCCTCCATTGCGTTCTTGCCCCGGTTGCCATCACTGGAATTGCAACACACTGGTCAAACTACATGGTACATGAGGGGCTTGGGGCTGCTCACAGCCCCTTCCAAGGAGGATGCCTGTGTGCGGACAGGGTTTCGTCATTGACACTGACACATGCTGAGGCTGGTTGACAGAGAGGAGGACTTGGCTTTGAAATTGCTCTCTGCATGGGGGGGGTGCTCCTGCCAACTGATGGAGTTCAGGAGCAGGGCGAGGACGACGATGGTGCCAGTAGCGTGGCCTCATCTGTGAGACCACCGGACAACACGAAAGGCCCGGGGTAGGGCTCGGGGGGCCCTTGAGCGAAGCTGGAAGTTCTCACACCCATGGCGAGGTTTTGGCATTTCAAGAGAAGTGCTCCACGATCACGGACTTCGTGCAACAGGGCGTAAGGACGACTCAGTGTGCTTCCGGCATCTTATGCCTCGGTTCGGGGCTGCGGGGGTGCTGTGCACGACATCAACTTCTTTGACGGCCTTGCTCTCGCTGCTGGCTCAACATGAACCATTGTAAACTGTGTCATGAGCAACTGCATGCATAGAGGAGCTGCAGCTGTCTCTTCTGTCTTTGTTCCAGTTCCGGGACGAAGCTGCCAGTGTGATAACTGATCATGGCAGGTGTGAGAGCAGCAACAGGAGAAGTATGTCCCACACCGATTTGGCAAATGCTCTGGACTCACAGAAGTGCTGTCGTTGCACATTCGGTTTCTTTGGATTCGGGGCGGTTTATTTTTCTCAGACTTCTTGTGCATCGGCCCCATGCTAGACCCAGACTCATGCCGTAACATCCAAGGAGCATAAATGTACACGGCATTTGTACACCCCCGGACCCCCGCGATTTTCAGTTTGATGTTCGGTGGAGCTGGGTGCACAAAGTTTGCTGAAAAGCTTCGACCACCTGTCTTCGCACATCTCAACCATAAACCTGCGCAGATCCAGTCCGGTTACAGCAGGTTCCATCCGGTTTAACGCACCTTGAGCCATGCACTTCTTGTGTGATTCCTTACTGAGGCCACGAGTTTGAGGTGAGAGACATGCAGGATACACGTGTTCCTTTCAATCAACATTTAATGATTTGCAATATTTTGATCGCGGTTTTCCGATGTTTTCCTTGCGTGCATGCAACTGTTTACAACGGCGCGTCCTTGCTACGGGCCGAGTGTACAGTCACGGCAGGATTCTGAAGGGGTTCAAGGGAAGAAGAGACAAGACAAGCTCAGGACCTCACGACTGTCCATGTTGCCGGATTCGAGCCCGTGTTCCCCTTTGGTTTCGGATCTGCATACAGGCCTGCGAGGATATGCTGACCTCGTCGTAGTAGTGGCAATGCCGCGGCCAACGCCCGCAGAGCCCAGAGTGGTGGGCGCTGAGACGCCCTTGTGCAAGATGCGGTGGTAAGAGAGGTCGATAACATTGCTGCTCTTGCACTGCACAGCCAATTCTTTTGTTCCGAGGGAACCTTGGCTGGGAAAAGGCTCCACTGCTCCGAACAGCCCACGAGATTCGTTCAACTTGGAGGCTGGGATTGGTCGGGAGGTGTGCCTGTACCAGCAAGGTTGCTCGAAGCTAGCTATCAGAAAACCAGAGAGCGTCATCGACTTTTGGCATGCGCTCAGAAGGGGCCGTAACGAATGCACAAAGGGAGAGATTGAGTGGCGGCTTAAGGGTGATGCCCAGGAGTCTGAGTTTTCGAATAATTCGGATCTCAGTGCCATAGGCTCGTCCCGCAACCTCTGCGGGCGGTGTTCAGACGCTGTGCGTCGCGCAGCGCCAGATTCGGATTGAACCACGGGTGCGCTGCAGGATGCTCCGTCCTCAAGCTCGTATGCATAGCGGGCTCCAGATCTTAATCATGCTTGACTGGTTCTTTCGAAGGTGTGCTCACGTGAGTCGGTTAGTAGCCAAGGAGGGCACTCTGCCCAAGGCTGACTGCCCCCTAAAAGGCAAAGCATCTGCTCGCCAGCTCGGAAAAGGGACGACATCTCGCAGCGCACAGAAGAGCTTCGAAATCTGCCTTCGGTTTCCGATGCCTTGGACTGAGGAAGCAGCGAGTCGATGCCAACGTCTTCCTCAGGCTCTCCCACTGGCTTTCTGAAAGGCCAGCAGCCAGTCGCAGTCATCCCCTTTTTGCGGTCGGGATGGTTTTGCTTGTGGGCGGCATTGCAGGAGGATCTGAGCAGCTCTGACATCTGCAGCACTCGTGTAGTAATTGTTTCACCCAAGAACAGTGACAGGAGCACAAGTCCTGGCATACTGCGTGCTGATTGGAATCTCGTCTTGGCGCATTGAAGCACCAAGATTGTCAGCTCGTGTGCAGTGATGTGTGTTATCTCCGTCAGCTGCTTTAGAGCTCAAGGAAGCTAGCTGTGCTCTCCGCATAAGCGGGGCCGCTAATGGCCCGTGACCCACGTTGGGAGACCGTGTGGACGGGCAACTAGGTGCGGCTCTCGGCTCTGGGCCTTGGCCGGCAGGCTTGCGGCTTGCGGTGTGACTGGGACTTGGCAGACTTGGCAGAGGCACCAACCAGTCCCACGAGTTGCACGGCGAGGACCGCCTATATTGGGCTTGGTCCGAGAAGTTTCCTAGCAGTTGCCGCTATGACCGTGGTCGTTTGTTCCAAGGCAGAGGGGGTTTGGAGGAGTTGAGGAATAGGATCCCGAAGAACGCAGGCGTGTGTCTCTAAGGCTTTCGCCGGAATGCGGGGAAGAGCTTTGGTACTGGCATGGATTTGTATGGTTTCAATCACTTGACAGATTGACAGGTTCGACACATCAGCTGTGCAATGCTGGCTTCTTGCGTTTGCTGCCCAAGTCTTGCTAGGAGTCATGCGGAGTTTTCAGCAGCTCCCTGGGGGCGACTCCTTCGATGGTGATGGCATGCAGGCTTGCCAGGTGCCGCAGGCATTGAACCTGCAGGCATCCCCAAGCATGCCGATGACGATCCTGGGTGGCCAGGCATCCTTCATGTCAAGCCCCGGAGGCTACACATCAGGGCTTGGTCTCCAGCTTCCCCCGAACCCGCAGCCCCAATTCGGCAATTTTGCCCAAGCTTTGCCGCTGTCAAACATGGGCCCCTCCCAGATGCCACAAAGGCCTGAAGCTCCTGAGAGGGGCTCTCAGTGTGGGGCACCTGGCGCCGGTGGTGCCGGAGTGATGCCCAATTTGGGTGTGATGACCCCGGTGTGGAACCCGGATGGCTCACAGCCCGTGGGTGGCTTGGGAATCATGTCAGGGGTGTCTTCTCAGAACCAATCAGACAACCTCCGGCTCTCAGGGCTTCCAGTGAGTCAGATGGCCGAAGGTCAGGTCTCGCAAGGCTTCAACAACTCCTCGCAGATGCAGCAGATGGCGATTTTGGGTGGCATGCCTGCGCAGTCGCAGCCTGGACAGTTGTTAGGGGCCTTCTGTGCTCAGCTTCTGGGCGGCACTTTGCCTGCACCAGCCGGCGAAGGCCCTGTGAGGCCCCAACCCGGCAATCCACCTGGGAGCTCTTTCCACAAGCTCCCAGACTTCCAGGACCCGGTTCGCCAGCCCTGGATACAGGACTTGGCCAGGGAGCCCTTGGAACCACCACGCGAGGAGAGCCAGCCACAGCAGAACCAGCTTCTGCTGCAGCAGCAACAGCTGATCCTACAGCAGCTGGCCCAGCCACCGAGTCAGTCCGGCTGTTTTGGAATGGGCGACCAGCCCCAAGCACAGCCTATGCAAATGCAACTGCAACAACCGCAGTCTCAGCAGCTACAAATGCGGCCACTCCCTGGCCCTAACACCTTTCAGGCAAACTTGCCGGACAACTTTCAGGAGCTCTCCGGCCTGCAGCTCCATCAGGAAAGGCCAGGTCTGGAGGAGAAGAGACTCGGAGGATCTTCGGGGCCGGGTGGGCCCGGGCCGCTGAACTTCCCTCCCAGCATCTGTGGCCTTTCCGCAAGAATCTCATGTCCTGTCTTGAGAGCCTTCTTTTATTTTCTTCCCCACGTTTATCAGGTGGTGGTGGGCGGTCGCCTGAGTTGGGCATATTTCAGCCCGAGTCCTGGAAACTATTGCGTGCAAAGCCTCCACTGCTTTCACCGCCCGTCGCGCGCCACGCAGGGTCACTGTGCCTGCAGGCAGTCGCGTGAAGACAGTGTCGCTGGAAATTCTGTGACCAACGGGCTCTTCATGGACGACTTGCACAATCCTCTTGATGCAGGTGCGAGTATGTACGAGTGATATTCGAAGCTTCGCGGCTTTGCGACATTGCTTTTTGGAGGCTTCCCCAGGCGGCCCGAGGCCAGGAAGAGTCGCGACGCCCTTTTGAACGGTCCCGCATGTCCCTTGTGTCAGTTTCCAGCTGCCTGCAGGCTGGCAAAGGCTTCAACTCGGAGTTGCGGCTTGCTCAGGGATGTGGCAGTGGTGCGATGCGGTGGCTGATACGATGTTTGAAGTCTACGGCCTGCGGCTGCTTGCCTGGTCTGCTCAGGAACGGCAATTTTGATCTTCGCGTCGGTGTGCTGGGCCAAGGGGTGCAGGCCACAGGCGTTGCGAAGTCTGTTCAATATATTCAATATTCAAACAGGTGCTCCCGATCATGTCTGACTTAAGGTTAACCCGGGCCAGATCAGAGAGATCTTCAGGCACGGCTTCAGAGCACTTCTTCGAATTATCATGTCCATGCAGGCACCAAAACAGGAACTGCATGGCCGGATCCTTGTAAACATTGGGGGTGGCCAGCTTTCTCAAACAGACCTTGACGCTTCAAAAAAAAGGCACTCCTCAACCTGCACTATTGGACTTGTGGGTTGGGTTTGGGTTTTTTTGACCGGGCATCTCCTGGCAAGTGCTGTGTAGTTGTGAGTGAGTCGTGCTGGACATTGTGTGCGGATCCTTGCCTGCCTCGTGCAACACGCACCGCACACACCTCACCACACAACACGTACACAACACACACAACACCGCGAAATCGAAACTGCTTTAACACGAAGAAGCATCAGCAAGTCTCGAGATTCTGCGAATAGCAAAATTTCAATTTGTAAAGACAAAACCACCACCACAGACACAACCTTCAACGACAACTTGCGAGCGATGGCTCCAGCATTCGTTGCGAGAGTGGAAACCTGCTAGTGCGCAAGAGTCGACTGCAATGAAATGAAACTGCCAGACATCATGATGATGGTGCGACGATGCAACCTTGACATTGTTGAATGTAATTCGCAGCTGGAAGTCGCGAACCGTCAGCATGTGCACTCAAGATCTCTGTTGGTGCCGATTTCGGTAAGAGGCCCCAATTACAGTACCTTGACAGAAGCATAGTCAACGATGCACAGCTCTTGGCTTGTGGCTGCCTTGCAAGCGATGCTGGCTTCCAGGATGATTGTAAACAGTGGGTCCAGGGTGCCATAGTGCCAATGTAGGTAAGAAGCGATGCAATTAGGCTTGGAGCACGAGAGAAGTTGGGCTACTTGTGAGGCTTAAGGGCCTGGAGATTCGCTCGATCGACATGCAGAGGCAGGGTGCTGGTGTTTTTCAAGCGTTTTTGGAGCTTTTGAGCAATTCTTGACACAGAACAACCGAACAAGTTGTCAGGCTGGGGAAGGGCATGGCCTTAGTGGCCTTGGCGGATCCGTCGAAGGCACGTCGGGCCGTGGAGACTCGGCCGCATCTCTTGACGGCCTTTGGTCTCACAGACTTGCCGTTCGCCGGCCGCTCCGGCTTGCTGGGTTCAAGGTGAGTGTCCCATGGAGCGCCTGTGCCAAAAGCCTAGGACGAGCTGAACGGTTTCAACATCGACGGCCGCATACTAACCGTCGAGTTCATAGACGAACGCGCGGCTGCGCCTGGCTCAGCCGGCTAGCGGCTATTGTGTACAGAGGTGAGACCACGCCACTGTCGGATATCTCTCCTGCGCAGGTGGCCGGTAAGGGAGAGCCAGGGACCCAGAAGATCCACCAGCGTGTGCAAGCGCGAAGGTTGCGACAGAACTGAAACCGCCCAAGCTCAGGCTGCGCGGCTTTCAGCCGGGGGGACCCCAGAAAGGAGGAGGCAATCATGGTTCATGTAGCGATCGTCGAAGCAACTACGGCGTCTCAAGACCGATGCGCCAGGTAAGCCTGGCTTTGGCAAAGGCTCCAAAGAGAGTTGGGACAAAGGTCGGAGGGTTCTGCCAGTGCGCTGGGCCTTTGCGTAAAGTTCTCTTCAGGTGCCGCCTTCGTTGGCACAGGGCCAAGCTCTAGCTCGAAAGGAGCAGAGAGCCACAGCAGAATTAGGAAGCAACCCGAGGACCTCCTTGCAAGCACTTGTTGCCAATGCTGAGGAAAGGCGGCGATCCAGGCGGCAACAGGGCCGTGTCTGACGAAGCAGTCGCGGTGGTAGACAAGCGGTTGCTGAAGAGTTCCATGGTGTCATAGCGACGCAAGCCAGGCGGGGGAAAGAAGGGTCCTGGGTGACTTCGTCTGCAATCCTGCGGTCCATTGCGGAAGTGCTTGTCACAAGGGTCTCTCAATCGCGCATCAGATTGACCTACCGAGGAAGGGCAAGGCCAACAATAAAGGACCCTGGAGTTTTGCATAGACCGCGCAAAAGCAGCCTTAGCCTTGCAAGCTTTGAGTGGTTACTGGCGATTGTCGCTGTGCAGGAGAGACAGGTTTCACGACCTCAGGTGTTGGCAAAATGAGATATGGAAACAGTCCAAATAAGCAATCGTCTCAGCAATCGGTTGCATGACCATGCAGGATCCTGAAAAGAGAGAGCCAAGCCAAAGCACACCTTTTTGTGTTTCGCAGCGTCTTCCTGAGGCTTTTCATCGGGAATCTTTCGACGGAAGTCTCCAGCGACGATCTGATCGAGGCCTTGGGGTCCTCTACGGGTCAAGCGAGGGGCCTACAAGGCATAGTATCCGCTGAGTCTACTAGGGCGAACTTCTAGATGCAACTGTCCACAAGGGAAGTGCTGAAGCTTCGAGCCGTTTGCTTTGTGGCGTCGATGTCGTGTTGTTTGGTGGCTCTTTCGTTTTGATGTTGGTTTGCAATGCCGTTGACGGCCTGCCAGCTTTCGTCACAGACGGTCGGGCGGCTGCAAGCTTGCAGCAAAAATTTATGTTCAGGAGGCGCACTAGCAACGGCCAGACTATGTCTGAATGACTTTTCTGAACCTGCCACATGGGCTGCCGCTCCTCTACTCCAATCGTTTCTCTGCAAGCTTTGGATGATATGCACCTGTGGCAGTGACTTCACTAGGTTGGGCACAGCAGCTGGAAAGGAACCGTTGCCTGGATCAAGATTCTTCAATAGATATTTCACTCAATGGGCCTGTCAGTATGTATTGCAATCTTATACGACCGAGAGCCTTCGCCTTGTCTTGCCTATTCGCTAGTTGCAAATAGCACCAGGATGCCGGCTCCCTGCTTGCCTCGAAGTGTGTCCGTCCTTGTGCCCTTCTGTGCAGGCACTGAAGCCAGCTGGTGAGGTGTTGGGCATACGTCTACGTCAAGGCTTTTGCTGGATTCTTCCTTTTGTGCAGCAGACGGAAATCTAATTCCTTGAATGCCAGGCAAGTATTCCAGCATCGCGTTTGCGGAGTTCAAGCACCCAGGGTGCGTTGACCTTGCAGCTCGAGCCCCAGAAGCGGCAAGACTACGTCAGGTTGCCTCATTCGCAGTCTGTGAGGTTCGGACGCTACAGGGCCTCGCGATCAAGGGGCGGCCAGCAAGGCATTGCGGCATGGCGACTTAGTACGGCCTGCGTCATGTTACAAGTCGTGTGCCAGGATGGAGCACCAGTCCAGCAAGAACGAGCGCATGGGCGAAGACGAGCCTGGCCTGGAAAGCGGCGGGGGCCCGGGCAAGGGCCCAGGCGGAGGAAAGGGCGGCGGGCGAGGGAAGGGCCGGGGCGGTGGCGACCGCTCTGGCGACCGCAATCCCGCCGGGAGCTTGGCACATTTTCGTTGACTCGGCTTGAAGCGTTTTGTGCAAAGGCTCCGCGAGGTATCCTCCAGCCGGGCCCGTCACCTGTCAGCAGAGATGCACACACAGAAACCCAGACGTTGCTGTTGCTTTTGTAAGTGACGTCCCAAGTGCGGCCATACACATCATGTGCAAAGCGGCCTTCAAGCTCTCCCCGTGTGCAAACCTTCACTTCGCCAGGTAGAAAATCAGAAAAAACGATCCGATACTCACATCGTCCAACCATTAAGGTTTTCGGAGGGTTCGTCAGCACTCGAAGGACCAGCATGTCCAGTCTTGCATCCTCGCCAGCAGAGTCCGAGTTGCGAGAGTCCAATCACATCGCCCGGAGCAGGAGATCATCTCAGGAGATCTGAGATGTGTAAATCAGTGCAGGGCAAGACTAAGACTCCTCATGCTGTACTAATTCCAGGCTGCCTCCCGGTCCAATGGCTGGCAATCTGCCACCTCGACTTCCTTCGGTGCCGTCCCCAGCCATATCTGCCGACACTTGATTTCCTGATAAATTCAAGCAGGGTATCAGTTGTGGCTAATTTTAACGCTACGGCGCCCGCCTCGGCTTGCCGGAGACCAGCTCTGTGACAGAACTCATCGACTTGCTTCTCTATGTGAAAGAGCAGAGCGGATGCAGAAGGTGGGAGGGGAGNTGGGGAAATGCCGGGGGGTGGGGGAAGGGTGGAAGTGAAACAGTCGGGTGGAGGGAGGAGGATTAGGTGGAGGGTATCTGACTAACTCCAACACACCTGGCCCTGTGGCCTCGACGGATTCTGCCTTGCCACTGAGGGGATGATTGCCAAACCAGGAGAAGCTGCACAACCTGGCAGCAACTTGCAGCATGTTGATATCCTTTGCTGCAGCCACTGTCGCCATCACTGGGGGGCTATACATAGTTTTTCGCGACTCAGGCAAGCCAACCCCCAAAGTTGGCCTCACGCCGGGCATTCAGCTGTAAGTGCTGCAGGCCGGGGACTGCTGTTGACTTCAAGCGGTAATTCTTGCCGGAGCTACTAGCCACATGGCAAAGTCTTGACAGGCTGAATCCTGATGAGTCATGGGGTCATGAGGCTGCTCCGCTCCGCGAGCATGGCCAAGTGAAGTGAATTGGGTTGGATTCTCGGGCCTACAGTCCTACATGTAAACTATTCGCGATTCAGTCTTGTCATCGCTTTGCATCACTCAGATTATAGGCGATTGTCATCCTGGTCATAGTGTCCTAGAGCGCGTGTGCTCATCACTTGGCAGAGTGGCGAGCTGTGATGGGACGAAAGCAGACTGTCTGCATCGTGGAGGCTACGGCCAACAATCGATTGATTTGGAGAATTAGTTCCATAGCTTTCAACCCACCACAAGCAGCAGAACGCACGATAGAGTCTCCGGGCCGTGCCCTATAGTGTAAGTTGACACGTGCGTGGAAGGATTTTGCTGCTGCAAGCTGCCAGACGACGCAATTTGTTGGATGCCATCCACACACCGTGTGTACAATACTGGACACTGTCCAGAGAGGTGAAGTGCTGTGTCTTCCAGCGCTCCCCTGACGCTGTCACTGGATCCATCACCCGGATCCTCCATAGGCTTGGAGCATCTGGGTGTCAGCATCCAGTTTAGAAAGTTGAGTTGTCCCAGAATCAGGCGATTTGAGCAGAGCTGGGCAGCGAGAGAAGTCTGTAAAAAGGAATGCTGTCCTTGTGACTGAATCAGGCGACCAACTAGACTAGACCAAAGGCGCTGCAGACAAGCTCTGCGGGCTGGGTGGTAGAAAGGCCGCGGCCGTGACTAGAATATTCTTCCTGGCTCATGAAGGCAGCGTTGAATCACATGCTGTCGCCGCTTAGTCACTTTGAAGAGAGGCAGGCAGCTCATACGGACGGTTGCAAGCATCTCGGAAACGACCGCATGTCTCGTGTCTACGTGTTTGATCTGTTACATTGGGCGGCAGGCCTCGCATATGATATTAGGTGCCGCTGTGGTTGGCATCACTGTGCAAGCGAATTCGGCAACATCGTTTCACAGGAGAGGCAAACCAGGAACGTTCCCATACGTAGCAGCTGCACATGACCGGGGTGCCACTGAAGACGTCGTCATTCGACCAGATGTTGCCACACGACTCGCTGGGTCAGGCCATTACCGGCCGGAGGCAGTGGACAGAACACTGGCTTCCGTTGCAACTGTTCGCTATTCGATCCCTTTTCGATCCTACAGCGTCATCCCTTCGGCACTGTTGGGCCTCGCCTTCTGTATGAACTCTCGTTTCGAAGCACGGCAGCAGAGAGCACCAGTATTCAGCTTGGAGACGTGCAGCTACTCCCGTCAACATGCGGCTAGAACCAGAAGCAGCACCGATAGATCCGTCACGTGCAGCTACAGACGGCTGGCGCAGGCCTGCCTTTATTTAGCTGATGACGTTGCGCAAGGAATCGCTAGAAAATCGAATGTCGCAGCTTCTTTGTGTGTGCAGGGTCGAGTCATAGCCTTCCCCAGAATGTCCATGGCTTGTGGCTGTCTGTCGGAGAGGGTCCTCGGTTCAATTCAAGATTCAAGACTTCTTCTTGATTGAGGAGCAGCAAAGATGCATCTGCTAGGCTCGTCGACAGCATCTCAGAACAATGCAGTGCAGTCTACTGGGCGGCTCAACTGACTTCGACGGCCAAGCAGCAGCCCGATGTAGCCACACAACACGGGAGCTTGTGCGCGATAGAGATGGCTCCGCAAAGCGACCTCGAGCCGCTCACGTCGCTCGGCATACTGAAAGGATGGCACGGGGAATACGGCGAGCATGGCTGAGCTTTGGCTTCTTCGTTGCCTTGATTGCCGGATGCGAAGCCTCCTTGCCCGCTTTGTCGAATCTGTGCTCCACGCAAACCAATGCGATCTTGGCAAGCTGGCATGTTACACTATGTTGGACCCTGGAGATACGACGTGCCGAACCAGTCACCGAACCTAGTTGTCCCAGGTATCATAGAAAAAGTGTCAAACAGTAAAGTCAGATGCCGGCGATGTCGTCCCCGCCAGTCAGTGCATAGTTCTTCCTCTTCTAACAGAAAGGTTTGTGCAGGTTCAGGTCGCGGGATGGTTTAGGCTTAGCCCTGTCTCTCATGTCAACAAAAAATGTGCCGTAGAGTAGAGGTGCCTTCAGTGTCCGGCCTTTCCATTGCTCAGGCTGGAAGACATACGGAGCCTTCCCAAGGTGGAACTGCATGCTCACTTGAGCGGCTCGATTACCCAGCAGAAACTGAATCTTTGGCTGCACAACCCGGCTTACACCACTGCCACATACCATCCAGATATCGTGCGCAAGAGAGCGCAAGTGGCCAGCGGGAATTGTAAAATAGGCACAAACAGCTTGCTGATATACATGTGAGTCCAGCGCTGGGATCTTGTGGCTGCTCCGGCTGATAGGCAAATGGGGCGCAAGGTTCGAGCTCGTTTGTTCTGCATTCGAAAGACTAGCCAATCCAGTCAGCCGACACCTTCCTTGTCGAAGAGTGCTCACTAGCATGCGCTGCCAAGTGCCGAGTGCCGCTTTTGTTTGGGAGAGCTTCCCGCTCAGGATTGAGATGTTGGAGAGGCGCGGTGATGGGGCTGCCTTCACGCCTTTCAACTGTAAGGCTGCCGGGGCCTGAGTCGGCTTCGTCGCGTTGTCAGGCTGATGCACGTAGGTATCACTGCCGTTTTCTCGGCCCCGGCTCCAGGATCGCTCCAACGCATTGGCAAAGTGCTTCGACTACTTTGCGAAGGCGCGGCCAACCTGGGACTCGCAAGCATTCTTTGTTGGTTTGCGAAATGCGGAGCCTTTCATCTGCGATGCACGGGTTCCCCCCGTGCGGTTCAGGTGAGGGTGCCCCGCTGCAAGGTCGCAAGTGTCATAACCGACCTGGATGCCTTGAAGGACGACCGGCAGCTGGCGGTTTCTTGACTTCTGTCTGCCGTGTCAACCTGCACACCACACATCGCCGTCCTAGTAGGAGAGGTCGGGTGGCCCAGAAGTCTAGCATCAAAAGACTGTGCGTGTGGAAGCCTGGTGCAATCTGCACGCTGCCTGGGAGGAAAGCACGCTGCATGTGCTGGACCACTTTGCTGCTTCTGGATTGCAGACGGAGCAAAACCCACGGGAATCTTGCTGCAGTGTCGTGTCGCATGTCTCTTTCCAGCAGGTCGTCAGAAAGAAAGGCACATGTATTACATATTCAAACCCCGTCAATCGTTGCGATGCTTCGTTTGCCTCCAGAGTCAAAAAAAGCTTGCTGAGTGGTAAGTGCTAGAATCTGTTAGAGCTAATCCCCTCCTCCTATTATTCTGAAACCGCTTTAAACTTAAATATCTGGCCCGGAATGTACAGCTTTGCCTCTCAGAGCTTAGGGTCCTTTGAAGACTGCGAGAACTGCAGCCAGCACGGGCCGCAGGAACGTAGGACTGCAGGGTCTGAGGCCTGCCAAAAGAAGGGTTTAGAATAAAGCGCTGAGCAATGGGAAGATTGAACGCCACCACCCCTAATCTTAAGTAGAGTCGAGTGCGAGTGCTAAAAAGTTAAACATCATTTTCATGACAGAAGTCTAGCATTAGGGAGGAGGGTTCAATAATCGGAAGAGACCTGGAACTTTCGGAAGTGTACAAGATTAAGATGGGAACCCAGCCTGCAAGTTCCTCGCTTCCACTTCAGCCTACGTAAGCTTTGCTTGAGGGATTCGCCCACGAGGCTGAAAGATGCATCTACCTGGAGCTGCGAACTTCACCCAAGCAGTTCAAGGCGCAATCGTTCACAGCCGCTCTTGGAGCATCTTGGAGCTGTGCTTCCAGCGGCTTCTCTCAGGTCAGCTCTCAGAACGGCTCTGACGAGACCCTCGATCAAACTCTGGTGGAGTAACTGGTAATGATGGCGTGCGTGGTCAAGATTAGTTGGCTCTGCCTCCGACAGGTTCGAGCAAGTCACATCTCACGCCAGACAGGTGAGAAGACGTCTCCGTGACGGCTATTGGCAAGCCCAGACTCGTTATAAGTCATCATGCAGCGCGCTGGTTTCAGCACATCATGGCCGGATTAACGTCCAAACAGCTTAAGGTGGCATGACATGACAGGGTCGCTTCGACGGACCCTCGTGTACTCATTTGGTGCAGCCGAAGACGGTCATACAATGTCGTCACGGCGCAGTGAAGTGAACTCCTGACGCTGCAGGACTACAAATTACTCTCTGTACAGGGCTGTTGACCCACGGCTTGGAACTGGTGCTCCAACCTTCGGTAAAGCTTCGCCTACCAAGCAGGTTTCCGTTTCAAGTTCGACCAAAAAAAACCCAAGCCAGTGCAACGAGCACATCAAAGCCCCATGTGAGTTCCCCCGCAAGCCTTTCGTTTGAAAGACCCCAGGGACGCAAAGCTGACCAGCAAGCTGCAGTACCTGGAGACAGTCCGCGATGCCATCCAGGAATTCCATTCCAAGGTCATCCTTCTGTTCAGTTCGAGGCTGCATTGAAGCAAAGGGAGCTGCAGTACGTCACAACCTGTAAGGCACAGCAGCGATTTGGATTCGTCATGGAGGCACGATGTATTGCGTATGCAGTGGAAGCGAGATATAGTTGACCCTATGATTTTGATGCCGATCGTCACAGGTCAGAATACTTCTCAGTGTCGACCGCGGCAAAGTGACTTCCAAGAAAAGTGCACTGGTGCATCGCCTGCATATAACTAGTGTTAGTGACATAGTGCGAGAATTCATCGTTTGGAAAAGATTGAGCACATTGGTGACCCTGTTGTGTCGTTCTATGTTCGCCAGGATATAGAGTGGCCGTCTCTGAGGCGCAAATAGATGATATCCTTGAGATGCAGAAGGCCCACCGACAGCAGCAACCGAGTTTGCCTGGTAATTCGATCCGCTGTGAATATCGTAGCGTAACGCTGCATCAAATTGGGGCTCGTTTTTTGCCAACCGTTGCTGTTGTGTCCGCCTCATTGCACGTTGTGTCTTGGGCCGAGCGCAAGGCAACAAATCACTAGCGGTTTGAGCATCGTGGGTTTAAGCACCAGACCTGATTCGAGCAACGGCATTCAGGCAGGGTGCCGGTGATTTACGAACCATTTTGCGCCGAAACCACCAACCCATGCGGCACCACAAGCACGAGATCCGCCGCTGCCGTGCACTGGGCGCACGCTTTGTTTCGGTGCACACAGCCGGTCTTTCCAGTGCTCGATCGGCACCAACCACAGCCATTGGTTTTGAATCCTGCGGCTGCAGCCGAAAGCATACCACTAGCTGTTTAGTACCTGGGAGTGTGCAACAAGACAGAAGAAGCAGTTCTATGTCCCCCATGATGGTACGGAGCTCTCTAGCGAAACCAACAGTCCGGGGACAGACTTTTGCCAACGGCTTGTGCGAACGCCTGCATTGCGGATCGAAAGGCGTCCATCCGAGGTCCATCCCGATCTGGTGGTGGGCATCGATGTTTGTGGCAACCCTCATGCAAACACTGTCAAGCCGTACCTGCTGCCGGCCTTGCTTGTCACTCGGCCAGAACGAAAAGTTTCGCCCAGTTTTGAAGCGCGGGGAGGACATGAGAAGGGCCTTGACTTGAGGGCCTGCATGTCAGCGGCTCTTTCAAGGAGAGAAGCCATGCCTTCCAGAAGCTGCCGATCACTTTTCACACCGCCGAGATTCCTGATGATGCAACTCTGATGAAAGTTGTGTCAGTCCAATACATGTTGGTGCTGAACCCGAGACTCCATCATTGGCAGGAAGAGAGCGAGCTGATCATAGACAGAAGCTTGGCTCCAACGTGGCCCTTCCGAAGCGTTGTCAACGTCTGCGCTAGAATGCCGTGCGAGACATTGCCTTTTGGCACAGAGATGCTACAGCTTCCGGAAAGCAAAAACTGCCCGCATGTGCCCAAAATTCTGCTCAGTCAGTTCCTCCCAGGCATGCTGAAGCTCAACATCAGGTGCAGACTTTGTCGGCAACAGCCCACATGCTTTCCAAGTGCACAGCAGCAAAAGTACTTTGTCCGTAGTCGCGTAATTGCTCATTCGAGCGACCTGCGAGATGCAGGCGGTTGGGCCATGTGACTTATCTCCCAGACAAGTGTCGACAGAGCGTTCTACACGGCATCTTCGAGGATGGCGGTGTAGGAATCGCTGCCTGGACTGGCTATGTTCTGTCGAGTGACTATGCAGACTATGCATAATGCATAGATGAGCAGGCTGCACGATGTGATGCTTCAGCGCATTCGGACACTGATGATCATAGCTGCCGCTATGTGTTGTGTATACATGCATACATGTCCATGCGTGCACACACAAACAGTAGAGGAGTGTCAAGCGAGCAGGGCGTACATAACACATAAACACCCTAAGCCCCTCAACGCTTGTTGCTGTGAGGTGATAGTTCTGACTCGATAGGAGTACGTGTTCGTCTTTGCCTTCAAACAAGGTGTCATGCAAGCACCAGTCAGCCCAGCCGAAAAAGCATGTTGCACGTGCCAAGAGGGATGCACAAGGCGGCTTTCGTTCATGTCCATGGGAAGGTCGTGATCACAGACCACTTGGCCTGGGCTGAGTTGCCGCAGGCAAGCAAAGCTGTGCAGCTAAGGAGATTTGTCCAACCTCCAACATGATCACCAAAGAGATTCCAAGCCTCTTAACCTGCAATGTCGGGTCTGCATAACCCGCTTTTGCAGCGAGAGGTGGGCAGAAGCACAGGCTTGGCAAAGCTGGTAGCCAGACCAGATGCATGTGAGTACACCAAACGGATGAGCAGGCTTATGTGTGAGTCATATGCATATCCGCCGGAACCAGCGAATCAGGCCTGGAGGACCATCATTTCATGGACTGGTGGAAACAATCTGACAAGATCCTGCTCAGTGTAAATACTGACGACGTCGGCCCACATCTCAGGTTGAGTCGTACCATGTCAGAAGGAACTGGCTTGTCGGTGCCAACCGAAACTGCCAAGGTCTCTTCTCCTGCGACCTCTCCTCTGAAATTTATGATCTTGCCACTGCATCCGGCCAGCAGCAGCATTCGAAGATGAGATCGAGAGTTTATCGCCAGCACAACGACATGTTAGGCTCACGAGTGCTCAAGCTTTCGCGCCTCCTTTTCCTCATTGTAGCCCTCACAGGCGCCATGGCAGACCAATCCAAGGTGCTGGGGACGATGGCCTCGCAGCTCACAGCAGTGGCTGCTGGCCTTGAGGCTTTGAGAGTGCAAGGGGCGGCTCAGACGGCCGCGAACGCCGAGACAGCCGACAAGTACAGCTGAAGCGCAGCAAACAGCAGCACCATCACATCTCAACACCACCGCTGACAGCAACAGCCAACAACACCCACAGATGCCGCAGATTTCGACGGTTCTTGCAGAACCTCCTCAAGCTGAAGCGGAAAACCCCACAGAACAACAGCACCCCCAACCATCTTCGCACAGATACCAGGCCAGCCCCACAGAACAGAAAACAATGGCAGGCCAGACACGACACCAGACACCGGCCACACACCAGAGCACACTGGTTCAAAACACACATTGCACAACCCAGCAAGAACGGCAGAACCAAGCACGATGTACAGACCCCACCGCAGCACCACCTACGCGGCGCCTTTTGGAACACCACCGGGCTACTGGAAGCAGCCAAGCTCCACACCCTGATCCACATCATGCGCAAGCACCGCCTTGGCTGGCTGGCGCTCACAGAGACACACATGAAGCAACCCGATCAGTTCATGATCGATGGCTACACCATCACCCACAGCGCCACCGAGGAATACGACAGCAAAGGCCAGCCCATGCAGCCTTTCACAGGAGGGGTATCCCTGATCACAGCCCCACGCCCACACCCACCAGCACAGATCTCACCTGCATCGATGGCAGATTTCTTGGCTTCACCATCGACACCGTCGAGGCGCCACTCAGCATTTTGGCGATCTACGCCCCACACAACCAGCGGGAGCAGCAATGCCGGGACAAGTTCTGGCAAACACTCACCACACAGCTCTCCACTCACAGAGAGCGCACCCCACTCCCAGTGGTTGGTGACTTCAATGCGGCACTCGATGAGCTTGCGGCCATCCCACACGCCACCGGGCCTCACTTCGTCTCAGGCAAAACAGCCGAGGAGGACGAGCCCGACGACACAGCAGAAGGCGACACCAACCAACGGCAGTTCCACGACCTAATTACTGGCCTCACAGGACTACTGCATCCCACAGAGCTGGATGGAAAAAGCACCACAAAACAGACAAACACACACACACACACACACACAAAAGACCCAATGGCGATGTGGTGCAGTTGGATTACGCCATAATACACAAAGATTGGCGAAACATCATTCACGACGTCCACACACTGCCCGGAGCAGCCCTCAACAGCAACCACTACCTGGTCAAAGTCGAGCTGCAGCTCCGCACCAAGGAGACCAAACGTACACCCCCCAAACCACGACACACCAGAACCCCAACAACCCCGCAGAAGCAAGCATACAACAACCAAATCAAGCAACACATGGACACCACCACCCCCACCACAGACTACTCACAGCAACCTCTACAGCTACCACTCCAATCACAACCACATGAACAGTGACAGAGCTTACAAGCAGCAGCCAAAGAGGCCATCAACGACCACATCCCCACCACCACGTCCTTCCCCAAACATCCATGGATCACACAAGCAACCTGGCAGCTCATACAGCAACGATCTGCAACGCGTCTCTCACAGAGATTCGATCTCGAGGCCCAACCCCACAAAGACATCAGAAAGCAAGCGCGCAAAGGCAAAACACAATGGCTGAAGGAGCGACTAGCCGAAAGCGATGCCACTCTTGACCCACGCCAAAAGTGGAAGTGGATCAAGAGAGTTCGCTCAGACTACAAGCCCAGACCAGTCTCAATAAGAGACTCACAGGGCAATGGGCAAGCCCGCCAGCCTTTCACAGCAAACCCAAACCTTCGCAGAATACCTGCGAGACTCCCATTGGGCAGCGCCACCAACACCATACACAGGCCCCACCGACCCAATACATCCGGCAGCTGCAGTGGACCTAGCACCCATCACCACAGCAGAGCTTAAAGCAGCCCTTAGGGAGCTTGCGCACAACAAAGCACCGGGACCCGACAGCATCCCTGCTGAAGCCTGGCAGTGGCTGGACGAGCACAACCAAGCGGCTCTCCTGCGGGTCCTCAACCAAGCCCGCCTCACAGCCACCATCCCGGAGGACTGGCATCAAGCAATAGTGGTCGAAATCTACAACGGCAAAGGACCACTCACAGATCCAGCGAGCTACCGCCCCATATCACTCCTAAGCACATCATACAAACTTTTCGCCAAGATCATCCACACCAGACTTCAAGCAGCCCTGGGCGACAGGCTCAGGGAAACCCAATATGGGTTCAGAGCAGCACGCTCGACATCCCAGCCGATACACATTATCCGCCGTCTCATTGAACGAGCGGAGGCCGCAGGGCAACCACTTTACACCATCTTGCTCGATTGGGAAAAAGCATTCGACAAGATACACCCAGACGCTCTCCTCACAGCGCTGACGCGCTACGGCGTCCCACCGCACCTCACAGCACTCATCAAAAACATCTACACCTCACCGCAGTTCACAATGGCAGCAGCAGGAAAGCAAAGCATCAGCGCGGAAGCCACAGCGGGCATTCGCCAAGGCTGCCCACGTTCCCCTACCTCTTCCTCATAGTGCCTGGTAGGTGATACACGACGTGGACCAGGAACTCACAGCCAACGGTGAGTTCCTCCCTTGGCTGTACAGCCAAAACCAGCCCTTCTACGACCTCGCGTACGCCGAGCCGACGACACAGCACTCATAGCAGGCACAGCAACAAAGGCAGAACAGCTGCTCCACATCCTGCAAAAGGTTGCGGCCCACAGCAACCTCCACCTGAACCTGAAGAAGTGCGTGCTGCTACGCTCCCCCACCTCACACAACACAGTCCACTTCACAAACGGCACCCCCTCACAATCGAACAGCACGCCAAATATCTTGGCGTTACACTCAGCAGCGACGGTTCCTCTCACAGGGACGTTCTCACACATGTCGCAAAGGCACGCAAGCACTTCAACTCGCTGCACCAGTTCTGGCGAAACACCGACCTCACACTGAAGTGGAAGTTACGCATCTACAATGCGGTCTTTATTCCGCTCGTGACATACGGGCTGGAATCGGCAGCACTCAAAAAAAGGTGACTTCAACAGACTCGAAACCTTCCACTGACAGAGTCTGCGAAAGATACTCCACTTCAAAAGCACCTACTACACAGAGGTGCTCACTAAGCTTCTTTGGCACTGGCTTTCAAAGTCCTCGAGACCCCTTGTCACTCACAGCCCTACCTTTCCATACTCGTATCTACAAGCTCACAGGATAGCTGTAGACCGCCAATTTTGGAGTACATTAGCGAGGTTTCCAACGTGCAAGACACTCCTAGAAGCACACTCCTACACAGTCTTCTCACAGCCTTGAGTTTTCTGCGGAGTTGCTGCTGAGCGAGTTGCATAAGGCCGCCCAAAACGACAAGGACATGTTGTGACATGTTCCCTTTCATCCAAGGCGTTTCGTCTGTCCAGACAAGACGTGATAAACATCCAGCGCCAGGCAATCCGATCAGCAGCATGACCGCAATAGCCACAGCATACGCGCACTTTCAAGAAGGAGGTTGTCAGGCTGCTTAGGCTTTTTGCTCTTCTGTTGCACTTTTGTTGTATGCCCTGGACATTTGCTCGGATTTCATGTCTGGCCTGGCTGTTCGACTCAGCCATCACTGGTGCCGAAGCACCCCTTTATACACAGAGACAGTGGGAAACAGCTACACCTGAAGCGCACAAGATGCCAACACCACAAAACATGGATCACACTGGGTTCTTGCCGCGCTGTGATTGCGGAGGGCTTTGCCCATTCTCGGGACTGGAGGCAACAGTTTGATCTTGCGAGCTATCTTACGCCTTGGAGAAAATCGTGATACCTGCTATATAACCATTGGTTGTGACATTAACATCGAGTCCACCGGTGGCATCGCTTGAACTTGAGTTCTCGCTTTGGGCACAGGCTCCAGGGAGCAAAACGGAACCTCATGACATGCTGAAAGTCGTGGACAAAAGTGCTGAGGCTTGTATCAGCTGGGCTTCAGGCGCCATCGCACATGGATGCTTTGACGAGCAAGCGCCATGCAAACAGATTGAATCCCGAAAGGCACATTGGCCATGCTTGATCGGATCTAGCAGTCCTGCTCGGAGTAGACCTTTTGAGCGAATTTGTGCCCACGCGCTGCTTCCCGTTGGAGATCTGCACTCATTGCTCGATGACAGGGCGGGCGGGGGCGCTGTGGCTATCGCACTGCGTGGGTGTTTTGCTAAGCTCTCGTCGTCTCCGAGAGCCTCTCCATTGCAATTTTCGTAGGTGTCGGGTGCGAACGTACAGAGACGCGTTTGCGCATTCTTGCCGCTGTTTGGAGCCTGCAGGTACGCTTTTTGTTTTCGACTGCTTTTGTTGTTGTAGGCGGCGTGATCCTGCTGCCAATGTTGGCTTCTGTTCCATGGTCGGCTTGTAACAGGTTCATGCATGAACGCTCCGAGCTCTGCTAGATGTTGTGTAGATACATCCCTTCGGTATCCTACGGTGCCCACATCCGACGTGACCTGGAGGTTGGGGTCGTCCTGGAACCGTGCACATTAGTCACCAAAGTTTCGCCTTCACGCTCAGTGGTAGGCCGTTTTCGTCTTGGATGCAGAAGGAACAGAGCCGTTCAAAAACAAGGTCAAGCTGGGAACCCAAAAACCAAACCGTTCTTTAGGCATCGGGGAAAGCAATGATCCAGAGCAGCCCCGTCCACCGCCGCGTCCTCCCGCGCACGCTCGGCACCCAGAGCTCATCGCCCGTGCTTGTTCGCGCCGCGTCCTCCCGCGAACGCTCCGTAGCTAGAGCCACCACCCGTCCCCCGTCCACGGCCGCGAACGCTCGGCACCTAGAGCTCCCAACCCGTCTCCGTTCACGGCCGCGCCCTCCCGCGAACGCTCGGCACTTAGAGCTCCCACCCGTCCCCGTGCACGGCGGCGTCCTCCCGCGAACGCTCGGCACCTAGAGCTCCCACCCATCCGTCCATTGCCGCGTCCTCCCGCGAACGCTCGACACCTAGAGCTCCCACCCGGCCGCGTCCTCCCGCGAAGTCTCGGCACCCAGAGCTCCCACCCGTCCCCGTCCACGGCTGCGTCCTCCCGCGGACGCTCGGCACCTAAAGCTCACGGCCGCGTCCTCCCGCTCCCAACCCGTCTCATCCCGTCTCCGTCCACGGCCGCGTCCTCCTCCCCGAACGCTCGGACGGCCGCGTTCTGCCGCGAACGCTCGGCACTTAGAGCTCCTCAGCCCGTCGACACGATGCCGTGGACGCGTCCTTTTCGCTAAAAGGCTTTTCCGGTCCACGGGCAACGTCTTTTTGTGAACGCTTCCCCGCGGGAAGGAAAGACTAAGCAAGAACCCAAACCCCCGAGGGGTTTTTGGGAAAAAAATATCGCCTTCGGTTTGCCCTGGTCAAGTCTGTGGCTGCCGGGACCTTCGTTGACGTTGGAGCTGCACTTATGTTAGCAGTTAGCAGCTAGCGCTTCGTTTGGTCAGACAGCGGCTGTGCAGTCACTAGCACGAAGAACTCGGAACCTTGCATCAGAGTGTCCGTGACAGAGCTTTGGTCATTCGTGGTGTCTGAAGCAGGTTGCGAAGTGAGCTGTGCAGCGCTGAGGCATTTCATCCGGATACGGCTAGACTTTCAAAGATGTTCGACGACATGTCTCTTGCCTTCGCTCCATGTTAAACAGCTGTCCTTCTGTGTGGCAGTTTAGCACAGGGAGAGTGAAGCTACCAAGGTTGTCAAGCCCACCAAAGCTACTCTCGAACGGAGCACCCTGGCAGGCGATATTGTGCATTCATTGTCGCGAGATCCCGATGTTACGTATTGATTCGGCCTGGTGTGCTTGTGAACCGGGACAGTGCACTTCAGGTTTGCCTGGAGGTCAACGGCCACAAGCGTCAGAAGCTGAACGGACTCGGAGCCTAGGGTGGAGCTGCGAGATGTTCTCTGCGTGCAAGAACAAGAGCTCGACACTGCTAACAGCAAGGTGGTGTCTTCTCTCAGAGCACAGCCGTCGCATTAATTACTCCGCGAGCACGGGTTCAAGCGTTCTGATACTCAGCACACCGCAAAGGCAAAGAATCCCAGACCCCCAGTCCCAGGCACACGTGCCCTACAGCAGAGCATGGCAAATTGTATATTTAAACACGGAAGGACTAGGGCATTGACAAATCCATGAGCCAAGTTCCTTTTCACCGTGCTTCCAATGCGCTGTTGGCCGTGGCCCGAGCTGGATGAGGTTTCCCACCTTTGAGTCTGACCGCGAGATACTTTAAGGGCATGGTGGTCTGCGAACAAATACAGCCGCAGCCGCGAACCCGATTACCACTGCATCAGCAACGACTCCGAGCCGTTCACGTCCAGAGACGATGACAACTCTTCGGCTGGGGGTGTGGCGCCTGCTGTGAGACGCCTTTTCTGCCGTGAGTGGAGGTTCATCACCACCCTGTTTCCTCAGGTCAAGTTGGTCAAGACAAGTCTCAACAAGCGGAGGTGTCTTGGTTCAGCTGCATCTTGAGCGCATTACACACAGCCATCGGGCGCGATGCGGTCGGCTGCTGTATTCGTTCATGGCTTCGCAGGGGAAGGATTCGCCCATAACAGATGCGCATGTTGGTTTCCAGGCTGCACTTCAAGCAGTGCGGTGCATGCATGTGCTGCTTACCTCCACCGCTCCTGTACGATGACCTGTGCCTCTGAGTCTTTGACGACGACATGTATGATTCTGTGACGCTGGCAGCTTTCGGGGGGGTTCACTTGCAACTTCCAGGAGGAGACCTCCGGAAATCATGCATGCAGCAGAGCTCGGTGCGCGAGCGCGAAGTGACATTTAGATTCTTTATGCGTGCAAGCTGCAAGGAACCGTGCGGGTGCACCCGATGTGGCTGTGTTTGGGCTGCCTCCCGTTGCGACTTGGACTTGGACGTTAAGCTGTGTTGCCGATGCATAGGGCGACTTCACTCACTCGTACCTTGATGTTGACAATAGACAGCTCCGCAAGCAGGTCGATCAAAATCGAAAGAACCAAGCCCCAAATCCAAACCCCACAACAGGTCCTCTCTGACCCCACCTGCGATGCGGGCTGGTCCTAGCAGGTGGGAGACCAAAAAACCCAAGCCCTCTCGTGAAATTAGCAGACGTCGCAGATATTTCAGTTCAGCAGCATGAGAACTACAGCGCCTGCAATGCTGCAATGGCCGGGCACGAAGGTCCAGCAAATTTCAGAAGCCCACATTCACAACAGACAAGTTGTAAGTAGCGGAACTCGCTGCCGCAGAAGCGAAAGTGCTGGCTTATGCAGATGTTTGACTGACACTCTTGTCACACTTTGCCTGGGCGCCGCTGGTCGATTGAACATGAGACTGGACATGTTTACAATATCCGCATGTCGAATTCTGCCATCCAGGTTCGCTGCGCAACAGGCCAGCTTGCTCTACATGCGCTTGGGCCAGGACCTGGCAAAGCCGGTGCATGGGGAAGGAGACTGGGTTTTTGCGGGTTACAAAGCCCAGCTGCCAGGAGTTGCTGACTGAAGTTCAAGAAATCGACGTAGAAGAGGTCTAAACCAACTGTGGTGTCAGCCCAGTGCTCGCACTATTCTTCATCACTTCCTGACAGGAGTGTCAGATGAGCTAAAACAGATCCTGCCCTTTGCGAAGACGCTAATGGTTTACACGTGTCCCGGTTTTTCCGTGCATGGCTGCTTCAAGTCAAATTTGGAGAATTTTGGGCTTTGTCTGAGGTTGGGACTGATGCTCTTTCCGGAGTTGTTGGGCGCCTGTCGTTTATTACTCTTCGTTCTGAACCCCACTACTTGGATTGACATCAAGAGCCTCTTGTCCAGTCTAGTGGGGAGGGCAGATTCTTGTCTAGCACCTCTTGATGTTCGGTATGCCCAGGATTCCGACCAGATCAGAGTGCAATGTGGGCCTTTCTATGGAGCACACCAGTCCTTGTGTCGTGTGCCGCCACCGCAGAATTGCTCAAGCTGTCCATCGGCTATGTGGTCACTCCTATGCATTTCATACTACAGCGCATTTGCCGATGCTTGAAGCTCACAGCTGGATTCTGACGTTTATCATTGGGAAGGTACGAGGAAGGCTCTCGAACAGCAACCGTAGAATCTGCAGAGCATGTTTGAGGTTCTGGTTGACTCTGTCAGCGTCGTCCTTGTTTGTGACACGGTGCAGGAGTCAGACATACAGTTACATTGCACGGTAATCCGCCAAGATCTTGGCTGTAAGTGATTAATGTTTAAGCAGACAGTGGGCCGGAAGCATTCAGTGCTTGTGCAGTGGCACGATGCAATGCAGGACACCCTTTTCAACAGCTTGGCCTTGACCTTTCTTGTGGACCTCGACAACAAGATGCTTGCCCGACATGTAAAACGCAAGAGGACACCAAATGAGCTGTATAGACTAACCTGTATCGTAGTTGCTGCGTTGTCGTCAGCAGTCATGGCTGCAACTGACTGTGTAGTTTGGTAAGACTACCACAAGCATGGCTGAAGCGCCGTTCAGTTTCTATAAAGGCATGGTAGGAGTAAAACCACATGGTGTTGGTTTCATTGCATTCAGGCTATGGGAAGTGGCAAAGAGCGCAGCATGGCGCAGCATTTAGATGTGTGTTTTCTGTCGCTCGGAATCATGGAAGGTGCAGGGGCAAGGAGGTGTGGCATGATGGGAGACACTCACACAGGGCAGCGCGACAGGAAGGGGGGGTTCTAAGCTTCGGCTAAGGAACGACAATTCCCTAGCAATGTTGCAGAGCCTGCGACAAAACACCTGATGTTTGAAACAGTGTTCGGCGAGAAGTTGTGAGCACCATGTGTTGATGACGTCTTTGTGCTTAGTTACCAGCCCTCGAAATCACAAGTCGTGGTGGTTTGTGTCATCCTCGGCAGCAGGGTTGTGTAAGATGGTTGTTGCCCGTGCCTCGCATATTACATGTTGTTGCCAGCCAAATTAAAACGTGGTCTGAATGTGTTTTTCCTCGAAAGTGAGGCTTCTGGAGCTGCCCAGGGCGTTGGGATTCCATAGTTGCTGGGGACGGCAGTCTCGCCAAGGTATTTGGAATAGAGTACAAGGAGAAAATGCTGAACCTGCAGCTCATCTCGGAAGAGCAAGCACGCAAGGCTCCACCTTGCAAGCAATGTCTTTAAAATTGGAGATCCACATCCTTCGATCCTGCATGGAACTGACAGGAAGGCACAGTCAAGAGGGAGGCAGGATCTTCGTCCATCATCGTGTGCTCTGGCCTTTCACCGGCACTGTTTGGCTGATTTGTCGAGGACTGGGAGAAATGGGAAGTCTTCAGAAAGTGTTCTTGGCTTCGAAGAGCACAAGGAGGCAGTGCGGTGGAAGCACTCCTTGTGCCGCTGCCCAAGGCCCAAGGCTTGAGAAAGGAGAAGTCTGACCTGGTTTGTGACGCCATGTGACATGGTATGCCGCCATGCTGATCGAGGAAACAGTCGGCCAAGGTGTGCTATCTTCATGTTCGCGTATGTCCGGCAAATGCTGGTCGCAGCCTCGAAAGCAACATGCTGCCTCTTTGGCTTTGCATCAAGGCTTACAGGCGCAAGCTCCTGTGACTTGTTCAGATGTCTCGCCAGAGCCAGACTGCTGCACCACCCTGATGTCTGCTCAGACCCTCCCTTGCACAAGCATGAGGTCATGCTGTACTCTTTGAAGACTGACACGCTTCCGGTGGCAAGATCCTTATCTCTCAAATGAGATTCGATGGTACGGTGTGGAAGCAGCGCTACCATGTAAAGGTTATATAGAATCGCAGAATGGCTCGGAGGGGTCATCTACCGAGACAGCACTTTTCGACATTCTTGGCAACTGGCCCGGGGGCGGCCGTTCGTACATAATGCTCGTCGAGAACTTCCGCATGTCATGACCGTTTGTTCAGCAGATTCGCGATGGGAAAGCCGAGGAGACATGTGCACCATTTGGAATTTAACTGAAGAGGACAGCTTTCTTGGCATGATGACTCGCAGAATCCTGCGAGCCTCGTCACCAGTGGCAAGAGGTGTTGTGATCCCGTGTGTCTAGTGCTCAGTGCCTCTTCCTTGCAAGCTTCTCGTAGCTTTGACATGCAGCAACCCCCGCTGAGGACTCATGAGCTTGTCCCTTGGATGAGCACAGACATGTGTCAATTTTCAAGTTCATTTTACAATGAGCTCTGAAGCAAGGTATGCTCATCCAAATGGCTTGCTGCAGCTTGTCTGACCGCAGACTCCAGTTATGAGCGCATCAGGGGTTCATGGCATGAAGTTCATGGGCTTCTGACTCGAAAGACTGAAACAGCAGACGTAGAGACATAGGAAGGCGGAGCATCAGACTTGAGCAGGTTGTTAGACGGGATTGGAAACAACTGTGCTGAGAGCTCTCACTATAGCTAAGGAACCAGACCTGCAACCCAGAGGTGGGCGGCTACTGCAGCGAACAATTTCGCGCCATTACTGGCAGGGATATGTGGGATCTTGCGATGGAGAGGCCGCTGTCTATCGTCCCTCGGATGCGAGGAGTTTACCTGCTGACAAGAGCAGATCTGGAAGTTGCCAGGCTTCACAGGCCCACATCACTAGCCTACGTCCGAGCATTTGAGCTATGACAAATCTTGAATGAGCCGTTCTCGTGCTGAAAGGCGTTGTTTCATGGCAACATGAATTGTAGGTGTGTTCGGCCTAGCTCGCCTGTGCAAAGGCAGCAAATGTAGCTCCTTGGTGGGCAGTTGGTTGCATGCATGTGGGCACGTAGGATGCAATTTGTTTCGCCAGTGCCCGACTGAAGGCCGGCTTGGTCTGCGTGCTTCTCGTTCCGCAAATTTTCCAGCTGCTGCTCTTCTGTGAAACGGATGGAAAGGACAAGCACAGCAGGTGCTTTGGGTTCCTCGGCATGGAAAATGCAGGAGTGCATCGGCAGGCTTGCAGCTAGCATGCATGCGCGCCATGCTGAACATTCAGCACGAGGTTTATACCAACAGACGAAGATCAGGAAGACGAACCCTGCAAGCTCGAGAAGGCATCAGCAATAAAAGCTCGAACTGCTTAATGACAAAATCTTGCAATCGGAACCATGTACCAGGATTGTGCCGAACTACAGCAACAAGCTGATGCCTCTCGGAAGTACATGGAAAGCCTCAATGCCAAGGCCTGGTGGATAGATATCCAATATCCATCCCACTTCTCGCAACGGGTGAGACGTCTGCGCACACAGACGGAGAGGAAGGTTCCAGATGCTCCAGTCATCGAAAGTGGAGGCTGGCCCTGCAGGTTGAAGATATTCGCATGCGGCTGAATCTCGTCTGCGGTACATCAAGGTGCCTGCGCTTTAAGTTCCTTCGGACGCTTCAGCATGGACGGTTTCTTCATGTCTGGCTTCGAGAGGATGCTGCCGCCACTCCTCGCTTCCCAAGCGGACCTTTCAGAGGCCAGCGATTTTCACACACAGGGGTCCACAGCATTTTCCAGGAAAGTTGACATGAGTCTACTGCTTGCAGCTCTGTACCACATGCTCGGTAGACATCCAAGAAATTAGCCCACATTTCAGGGTCAATGAACTAGCTCCCGATGCAGATAGTGCTGGCCTAGTTATCTTGCAAGATCCCGAGGCTGGCGTTGCCCTTTCGCATAATCCGCTGCAAACATGACTTCTTTTTGGACCACACGTCACAATTGCGCTCAGACTAAAGTTGTCTGATTGCTATGGTCAGTCTGTCAGCCCAAACAAGGCTGTCGTTGACCCTGACGAAATCGGTCGGGTAGTTTCTGGAGCGGGTCGTTTGAGCCCGGGCCAAAAGGTCCCAGATATTCAAATCCGCCAATGGAGGCCACTGTCGCAACTGGGCATTGTTCCTGCGCAGATAGACGCCTTGGAAAAAGTTGTCGTCTCTCGACCGGAAATTTTTGTCTGTCTGCTCGTGGATTATTATCTATTTGATATGCTGGCAATAACATCGAAATTTTACACTTGAATATTGACTCGCTTAGGAATTGTTTGTATTTCTGGGCTCGTTCTGAAAATTGTGTAAACTTTACAAATCTTTAGATAACGTTTCATATTTTTCAAACTTTCATGAATAAGATTGATGCAAAAAAAACATATAATATGATAATTCGAAATTTAATAATTTATATTTTTTACAAACTTGAGTAAATACAGAAATTGAAATTATTTATGAGATATCAGACGCTTTTTAGCGAGATGCAAAATATCTAAGGCATTTTTGGTGGGTAACCTGTAGCAAAAATTCCTGGCAATTTGATGTTTTCTTTAATCATTTAATTTTTTGGATTTAAGTTTCGTAGATATGAGAGTTCTCTAAAATGTTGGAAAAGAGTCTTGTAGTATTCGATTCTTTCGCGTGATTAGTTCGGCGGTGTCGAGTTTTGCGAACAATACGAAGAAATCTTTATCGAAAAATTTTCGTTAAGAAGATATTTTTGTCAATATTTCTGCGATTTTGAACGTTAGAATATTTGATTTTATATCGGTGTCGTATCATTTGTTATTTTGGCGTACTATTTTGGTGGGTGTCGTTTATCTATGTAGTATCGTTCGTTGTCGTCTTTATCTATGGGTCGTTTATCGGTGTCTCGGCCGTCATATTTTCTGGGGACGAATTTATCGTCCGCATCTCTATATAGAGAGAAAGAGGAGAGCAGGGAATAGAGGAGAGAGTGGTGGTGGTCGTGAAGATGATAGTATTCTTTATGTTATTTTTGATATAGAGATAGATAGGAGAGCGAGAGTGAGAGAGAGAGAGAGAATCGATTGGTATGATTTCTTATAGATGATTAATTCGTGGTAAAAAATTCGGAGGTATGGATCGATTTGGAGAACTTCGATACTAGCCGCCGACGATTTGCAAAGCCAAATAGCCGCCGAGCCCGATTTCTCCGTGGCAACTCCCGCAAATGACCTTGTATAATGACTATTTGCCCAAGCGGGGGAACGATGGATCGGATAATACTGGAAGAGAGCGGCCTCCGAGGCTCGACATCAAAATTTCTGGTAGCATCTTGTCTCGCGTTGTTGCAACGATTGCGTCGTAATCTATGCTCTAGTACCGCGGCAGCAACATACGAATACTATAGCAACGCACAAATATTGGGATGCTGCTCTCGCTCAGCACCATCGGTGCAATGGTCCCAGGAGGGAAAAAAATGGACACTACCATAGACGTCCGCCGACGGAGCCCCTCCCACCAACTTTGCCTGGACTGCCACTCACCAGTCGAGCACCGGAGGAACGATTGTAAGCTGGGGTGGCTATAGTCACTTTAGTCTCAACGGCGCACCGACACAGCCACAGGTCCCAATCTACTACCCCCCACCCGCATACCAGCTGCTAAATTGAAGCCACCCTGCCACACATCCCCCATCAAGCTGCGGCACAATACCAATCACCGCCCCTACTCCAGAGCAATAGACATGGATGTGCCGCCAACCCTGCAAGCTATAGTGCTATTCCGCAGACCCCGTTGCTGCCAGAGACACGTATGCCAGGGCCAACTCCAGCCAACTGCCGCCGAACCCCCCCCCAGCCTGCGAAATGGGGACAACCAAAATTCCCGAAGCCCTATGACTGGGACGCGGACCCATGGCGCACCCCGCCCTCCAGCCCCCGGACGCCGAAAGCCACTCACGCTGCCCAACCACACGCCAACATGCCGGACCTGACCCGCCCGCCACGGCCCAGCTGGCCTCCACAGCCAAACCCCGCACACACCCCCCGCCGCCACGGTGCTCCCAGCAAACGCAACCGATGCCGCATGATATGGCATAACCCGCCAACCCTACCCAATGGACAAGCGCCGTGTCCCCCACCCCACCTGATACGCAGCTGCACACAGCGACGACGTCGGAAGCACACGTACCACCCGCACACCGATGTGCAACCTGGACCCGCTCATCATAAGCCACCTCGCACCGCCGACACGACGACAACAACACCGCTGGTCATTGCGGACCACAGCAGAACCACCAACACAGCATCCCAGCTGCGACGATGCCAATTGCAGGACAGACGTACTACCACCCGAGGCCCCCACCACGCCAATCCAGCAGGACATCCAAGACGACCCGGCTACGACCGCAACACCACCACGATAACGCACAGAGGCCGACGCAGGACACGGCTCACAACGGGAGGCAAATAAAAATGGAAAATGGAAATGGAATCAATGGAACCGGTAATGGGGCCGACAGCGCCCCGAACCACAAAACCAGGATGGCCCCGGCTGGGGGATTCTCTACCAGTAACGTGATTATCCAGCCGGCGCGACACCGCCCTCCCAGTCCCAGACCACCACGAGGGACAAAGTAGCCAATTTCGAACGGGACCGAGCAGTGTACCACAATATTCTACGATAAGCCGACCGACCCTGGCAGCCTGCAAACACAACCGCCGCACCTGACACGAACCCCATACACCACCCACAACTGGATGATCCCACAAGCCACCAACCCCAAGACAACCACCGTCCACAACAAGCAGGAGAGCAACCTGACCCACCCGCAGTGACCAACCCGATTGCCACCCCCACCCCAATGCCGACTACGATCCGACCCTCCGTGCCATAGACCCAGACCTGCCACCGGAAGTGCCCCACTCACCGGACTGCGAAGTGGCATTCCACGAGTGCCACTCTTTCCACATCATCCTGCGGAACCCCGATGCCAGCTGCTGCAGCAGCAGCAATCGCTCTACCTCACGTCATCGTTACAGGGGAGGTCGGACCCCTTGCAACGGCACCGCCTTTCTCCGACGGCTTCACGGGCACCTTTGCACCCACGGCCTCCAATATCTGACTGATCGTGATCTCATATGTTCCGGATCTGCCATTCCAAACGGTATGGAATGGGGGGCCCTTCTCCTCGCGGAGGGAGATAAGTAGTTATGCGAACGCACCGGCCGTGGTTGGCTTCTCCGGATAGAATATGCCACAACTACGGCACCCCAGGACATATTGCGACTACGAGCCAACAAGGCAGCGGCCAAACAACATACGGGGGAACACAATACCGAGTCCCCCGTTATACCGCCACGCCAACCCGACATACCCTCAGACCACCACGCCACTGCCAGCTCCTTGCACGAGGTGCCGCGCTCCTACTACCCACCACTTTCGCAACAACACAAGCCCACCAGGGCAGCAGCAAGCAGCAGCAGCTCCGCGCCCAACACCCCAGCCTCCACCACAACACGACCACGGCAACAAGACCCTCGGCAAGCCTTTGTCGACATACATAAATTGCGCCAAAATCAACCTGACAGACTCCCACAACCAGGGCCATCATAACGACGACGAGCACCGTCACCAACCCCAGCTGCGCAGCTACAAGATGGGCGCAATATAGGCCCGACCCCAGCCACGGTCCCACGCGCCGGCCCATCAACACCGCTGCCGACCGCCGGCAGTCGGACACATCCAGCTTAATGCAAATCACACGATCTATAGCGCCTACGCTCTCCCAACAAGATACCAACGCGACCAGCACAGGCCAGACGCAAGCCAGCCTTCGCTCTCATCAAGCACCATCACAACAACAGCCACTGATGCCACCACCACCCCAAGCTCCGTCAGGAAGCCAAGGCATTGCACTTCCACTGCCTGGGGAAGCCGCACAAAGCCCCCACCAAGACGTGGCAACAACCCGAAGCTGGCAACGTGTCGAGATCCAACTTACATCCAACCAAACCAACCAACCCATTGCACAAGCAATTGAAACAGCCCTGATTGACCTATTGGATGCCTCCCAGACGGCAACAGATCTCGACGCGTGGGGCGATGGACTTCCAATCATCCCTCCTGGCCAATCCAGCCCAGCCGACCCATCGAGGGATTACCTGCCTGCCACAGAACGAGCGAGAGACTTCAATAGCATCGCCCAAGAAGCAGCTGTAATAACTCGTTACCTAACCTCCCTGGGATATGGTCAGTTGTCTGAACATAGAAGACCGATAACCTACAATATCGTGGAACTACATATCGCCGCGCGCCTTCGATGGCTGGGGACACTATCGTCCGATATTGAAGTGCACCTGCAACTCCCGTCAGCTTTGACATCCTTATGGGAGATCCTAAATTCGATCTTGGACCAGACAATGAGTCCAGCAATATGGGCTACAATGATCGAGGTCGGGGAAGCGCTCGAACATCTGGTTCGAGGGAGACGACTGGTGTTCTCCTCGGACACGCTGAGCCTCCAAGCCGGGGGACATGATCCCGCTCGGGTCGAGCAAGCCATCGGCCAAGCTCGGGGGAACAGGTTCGTGGAGACGCTCGGAGCAATGCGTCGGCTGTGGCCCAGCTGCCAGCTGTCGCTTTACCAGTGGCACCAGAAACAGCGATAAGGCTCGTGCACAGAATCGTTGCGAGAATACCGGGGCATATGGCCCCGGTGTCGGGGGACCAGCATATGTAGTGGCAGCTGGACAGATTCCACGGCATGGGCAATGAGGTCGAAATTGTGTGCTCACCAACAGAACATGTGAACAGCAACGATTCGGGGGAGAATCAGCGACGACACAGGCTCCTGGGCATCCATATAAAAAAGGACCTCTAGCGCGGGGGAAAGAACATCAACAACGAGAGCAACTGAACCCGTGTGACCGGGGAGGAATGGGGATGCACTCTCCCATAACTTATGATATCCAGTTATTGAAATTTTTGGTTGTAGTCCCAATCCTGACCAAGACCTGGTCAAGATCGAATTGTAATTGAGAAAAGATACTCATCGTGAGTTCAACTCCGAGTGAATGCAGACGACAGGAAAGGGGAAGACCTAACCCAAAAATCCCAACCAACCCTAGCAAAGCACAGAGGGAGGGACAGGCTCAATAAAAGGTGAAACCTTGCATCCCCCACAAGCTGGGAGCATTCCACGTGTGTGAGGCACGTAGAAACGAAACTTTATAGGAACTGAGAAGTAAGAAGGCTCTTGCGGACACTTTCAAGATGATCA
The DNA here is from genome assembly GCA_003297005.1 of Symbiodinium sp. clade A Y106. Taxonomy (NCBI): domain Eukaryota; class Dinophyceae; order Suessiales; family Symbiodiniaceae; genus Symbiodinium; species Symbiodinium sp. clade A. The sequence continues at coordinate 70,706 of BGNK01000657.1, read as the reverse complement.
AGCCCTCGAAAATTCTGCATTTTGCAATGCGTCGGCGCAGGCCAATCTATCCTACGCTGCATATTTTATTTCCAAGAGGACTCAGAAATCTATTATAAAAGAATATCTCGCTTCAAAAGATATCCACTCAAATATGCTTCCATATAATAAGATAAAGGAAAAACATTCAAACACTCGGATGCAGCAGTCTGTTTTCGCATCAGCGAAGCTGGGGCAAATCACGAGGGTACGCGATTGAAACATGTCCTGTTGTAGCACTCTGCACAATAACATGTTCAGAGCGAGGGAAAACTACGTGACACAGTGACAAAGTCAAATCAAGCTCATATCTCTCAGAAGCATGCAACCATGAGATGTCCTAAGCAGTGACAAGACAACTGCATTCAAAATGATAGCACTCATAGCACTTTCCCCGCCAGCGCACCTGAGTCAGCGAGTCTCAGCTGGGAACCGCCTGAAACACTGCTTGCACCGTCGGTCCAGAACTCTAGGGCGACCGTCATACTTGGTGAAGGTCGGGCCAAAAGCGCGCCCACATACAAAATTTGTCGCCGGCTCCTCGACGATCATGTGCAACCTCCTTGAATCACGATGCCTGAACTAAGATGCCTCCTCAGGAAGTTCATGCAGCTTGACAGCACCGTACCAATCACCGACGACCTCGGCAACACAAGCTTCGTCCTCCACGTGGAGAGGATTCTCCTCGTCGCCACTGCCTTCAGATGAGCTCGAGCGCTCACTTTGAGGAATGCACAATAGGCCTGATACGGATCAGCTTTTCGCTGGCTTTATTTGCTTCTTGATCTATAGCAGGTGCAGGTTCAGTGATGCTTTGGATATGCGAGAGTTGGTTTTCCCGACCAACCTAGAAGAAGGTTTCATCAGTGCTGAGCTCGTACGAACCAAGAATTCAATTACCTTGGAAAGAAAGACTCGCCTGTTACGCGTCAGGGCCCCGGCACGCGGGGTCGGAGACCAAGCCTGGGCTCCGTGCTGGCAGGCGCTCCATGAGCGTCACGGCCTTGCTGAGGGTGAGAGTAAGCCTTTGATGCCTGCGCCTAGGATAGGAGGTTGGTCTTCTTTACCGATTACCTGTTCGTGGGCTTGCTCTTGGTTGCCGGGTTTGCTCTTTCTGCTTCCATCCTTCGACCGGGGTTCTGTCGTTGGAACGCATAGTTGCAAGCGGACCACGCTTACTTGGTGCTCGACTTTCGGGATGGAGAGGGCTTCCAGGTCTCTCCTAGGATACCATATCAACAAAGCGACAGTAACCTTGAGGACGACACGCTGGATCAGCTTACGCTTCCTCAAGAAGACCTTCGAAGAGAGTCCCACGACCCTGGTCGAGGCGACGACAAGATCTACGCCCAGCAGGCCCAGGCTGAACTACGTAAAATCAAGTAATAAGAAGAATGACCTGAAGGAGGTGACAGCTGCAGACAACTCCAATACGGAGAAGTACTCATACACAATATTCTCAAGAGGTGGAAAAAACTGAAGAGTCCTGTTGCGGCACCAGCTCACGAAATGAATGATGCAGTTGGCACGTATATGAAAGGTGCTTGTCGCTTTCACACTGAGGCAATCTGCAACGTTATCATTAAAGGTCTTCCTTTGAAACCCAGGGCAGTTGACTGATAGAAGTCGCGGGCGACCGTAAAAGCCATAAGGTGATCTGCAACTAGTTTTTTCCACTTGCTGACAGCCAAAGATCGGTCCTCGTCCCTCTTGTCGTTCCAAGACTCTATGCGCTGCTTGGACAGTTTGACATCTATTTGCTCGAGAACTGAAGGCCTCTTGAGACCATTGCTGCATACCATTTCTTGTGCAGGCTCCGGAATCGAAGGCTTAAGAGATATCCCAGGCAGAGGTGCAGTCGACTGCACCGGCCGGGGCCGCGGGTCGTGATACAGGAGGCCGGTTTCCCAAGGCTGTTGCCAGGCCGACTTGTTAGAGGAACAAGATGAAAGGAGGTGCAATTCGAAAGCCTGAGCAGCTCTCTCCGCCGACCCCCTTTCACTTATGGTAATTATCGAGGCTTCGCTGGCGCGACAAGCAACAGATAAGGAATTGAAGAAAACCTTGGCGATCTGAGGCGTCAGCTGCAGACTCGTAATCCAAAGCACGTAGGCGAGATTCACAGGCACGGACGTGGGCTTGCAGGTCGCGAAGCTGATGCTCAACAGAAGTGACACCCTCATAAATAATGATCAGGGTGCCTTCCGTATGGATACTGAATTCCGAGCCGCTGGCCTCGGCCATCCGTCGCCCAACGGGCAACTTGCACTGAGGGCTAAGCCCAGCCTTGGAATTAGCACCTGGAGTCTGCTAGCAAGCGACTACAAGCCTCTAGGGGGGCCCGAAAAGAAAATTTTGAGCCGCTCCGTCGGCTACTCCAGCCGATATTGCTCTGGATGCAATAGCTCAAAAGAACTTCGTTATAAAAATTTATGTTGAAGAACATGAGTGATTGTTTGTCTGCCGTCACTCAAGAAAGAAAAATTTCTGAGCGGAGAATCCTAGATTCTAGATTTTCCTATCTTCTGGGGAAATAAAGTAAATGTCACGCACGCGTGAAGAAAGAAAATGTCACCAGGTAGGTCAGGGCGAGACGCGCCGAAGTGCGCACAACTCCAAGCACAATGATCCCACGTAGGAGCGTAGCCTTCTTTGCAGAAAGGGCACCATTGCACAGCAGCGCCACTTTGATTGGCCTGAAGCCGTACTGGGCTGACCACTGCAGCGGTAAGGACCGCACGACCGTGGGCCCAGGTGACATTCCACAGTTGCCAAACCTGCTTGACGCGAGCTGGTTGGAAAGTCGGGTTAGCCGCAGCCACAGCATCCAATCATCCGAGGCTCTCCACGCTTCAAAGCGTTCAAATCGCCATGCTTCCCGAAGTAGGTGCTTGATGCGGTCGAGCTGCAGGTTCCTAGCCCAGCTGATACATCGTCTAGGAGTGGCCTGATGAGTCCATGGGCCGTCATATTGTATATGCCAGTCCATATTTTTAAGATGGGCAGCATGAACAGCATATTGCCAAGTTCCTCTCATAGCGCTGGGCTGCCAACGAGCGCGGCCAAATTGAACGAGCTTGGCCTCAATAAAGATGGTCTGGTAATCTGCCACAAATTGAAAGTCTAGAGGCGCTGCTGGAGTTGTCTCTAAATGCCCGCCGCACCATACACGAACCATATGCTCCAAATTGCCACAGGAATGACAAGCTGACGTAAGAACTGACACTTTGCCAAAACGAAGCAGGCAGCTGACGCGGCCAAGGCGCTTGCGGGCCGCGTTCAAGCGATCTTGGCAGGTGGGCCTGTCTTTGCCATCCATGCGGGTGCGGAAATCAATTCCCAGGATGCGAAGTGTGTGTATAACGGCAACAGCCCGAGATTGGCCGACTTCCTGAGCAGCCGCAGAACCCCGAGGAAAAAAATTCTATTTCGCAATATTTTCTTCGAGGCCCAACCTACCAGCCCAGCGCGCCCAGAACTGGAGGGTGCGAACAAGCTGAGCGTGCTCATCCCACATTACGATCGTCCAAGTAGGGGACCGCAGTCGCCGAGGGCTCCTCGCGGCAGTAGGCTTGGATGGGAGCCCACAAGATAGCGTTGAGTATCATCGGGGATATGGTATCACCCTGGGGCAGGCTGGAAGTGACAACTTCGGCCTCTGCACGAATACAACCTTGCAATCCGAGTCATCTATATTGTTGGACCCATTGAAACCTGCATAAGTCGACCATTTCCGTAGGCATGGAAGGCATGCGTGGCTATACTGGGATGAACACGATCAAAACACTTGCCATAATAAAAGGAAAGAATACCATAATAACGCACATTTACATTCTACAGGGCATGCACAACGATGTGCACGCCGTTGTTCACGTATAGAATCCCCGCATACGGGCCCCGGCCTCCCTTCCCCCATTCTCTCTCTTTCCTTCCCCAGGCTTGAGGGCATGCCCCCGCAGGAGCAGCCCGATGGTTGAAGTGACATACGGTATTACGTGATCCCCTCCACGGGCTGAGCTCGTTTACTTACATACCCAAACTCGACAGGATACTATACACTTTACCTGTGTCATTGCGGCTCATGCCCCGAAAGCCCGTCGCGGAAAACTGTCGATGTTTTCATAACAGCTCTCAGTGTGCCTCGCCCTGACTCTCACCATGACAAGCACAGTGTCCCCTTCTAGCAGATTCTAGCACTCAACACAGCGCATTAGTTCATAGTTCATGTGCTTCGGCACCGACCTCGGCAAAGGTGGAGACGCGGGATATCTACCCCGGCGGCGGGCTTATTGCACTCTTGTGCTTCCCTCCAACTTCAGGCCACATAGCTCATAACTGACCTAGCAGGTGATTGTATTCTACGTTGCCTGGCCCCGATCACAGTTGACTTGGCTCCCCACTCTTGAAGACAAGCAGTAAGGTGGAGGCTCTGGGCTACAGGAGCGGGGTTCAATACACAACAGCACATTATAAACGCAGCTAGACCCTCCCAGGCCAAATACGCCCCGGCTAGTCACTGCCTCGCTCCTACTAGACAAGTATTGGAGCCGGTCTCCACACTTCAACGCCCCTTGCATATACAGGATGACTGTCAAGCTACATGCGGGCGGCGGGACCTGACTCACGCAGCTTGGGCTTGGGCTTGGGCTTGGCATGTGATCTCCAGGCAACGCCGTTTCAAATAACACTATATCACTGTGGGCACGCTAACAACAACATGATCTCAGCCAAGCGTGAGCGCCCCGAGAAGACAGACTATGAGCATGGTGCCTCACCCCAAATACAATGTAACAGAGAACGTGTCTGCTCTGCACAACCTAAACTCATTCTCATTCTCTTTCTCTTTCTCCCTCTCTCTATAGCAACAACAACAGCACCACCACCACCACCGCCGCCAAGAAGAAGAAGACAAAACCCCGAGATCCACCCGCGGCCTAATGTAAATGGCACATTTTATAAGCAGAAATTGGCAGCAGAAAATCAAGCCCCAATTTTCCGTTGGAGACGCCGAACTTGGTGGAGACCTGCAAATCCACCAAAATCATGGAATTTGCCGGTAAATGCTTCCTTTTCCAGCAGCCATGCCTGAGAAACTTTGGATTTTCCGTATTTCTGGCCATCGGAGCCGTTGAAATGGAGGGAACCTCCAGATCCACCCGCAGCCTACTGTAGACGGCACATTGTTTCAGCAAAATTGAGCAACAGAAATTCAAGCCCCAATTTTCCGTTGGAGAAGCCGAAATTGGTGGAAACCCGCAAACCCACGAAAATCGTCGAATTTGCAGGTTAATGCTCATTCTTCCAGCAGCCATCTTTGCAAAAACTTGAATTTTCCGTGTTTCTGCCCATCGGAACCGATGAAGTAGGGGGAACCCCCGAGATCCACCCGCGGCCTACTGTAAATGGCACATTTCTTTGAGCAGAATTTGGTAACAGAAAATCAAGCCCCAATTTTCCGTTGGAGACGCTGGAATTGAATTGGTGGAGACCCGCAAATCAACGAAAATCGTCGAATTTGCCGGTGAATGCTTCCTTTTCTAGCAGCGATATTTGAAAAGCCTTGGATTTTCCGTGTTTCTGGCATCGGAGCCGTTGAAATGGGGGGGAACCCCGAGATCCACCCGCGGCCTAATATAAATGGCACTTGATAAAAATAGAATTGAGTAATAGAAAATCAAACCCCAAGATTTGTGTATGGAAGGCCTCAAATCTATTGAAGCCGTTTTTTGTGCGCGCCGCGGATTCCAACGCATATATCACGAATGGGATGAAGACCGCATTATATATGCGGAGTTTCTATTTCAATATGAAGTCGGTATTTCGCCAAAACTAGAGCAGCACGTGAAAGTGCTGCGTGCTTTAGCGATTCTAGTGACGATATCTTTGTGGATGGAGCCATCGCTACTAAGTGTGATACCCGATGCATCTAGCGTGCTACTCAATTGTGAAGAATATACCGTTAATGAAGTGGACGGTATTCTATGAAGTACGTAAGTGACTTCAATAGAAGATACTCCTTCAAATTAATATGCAAATTAGTGTCAGCGTCTACTCGCTACAAAATACGTAACAATTACTCTACACGTTATATTATACCTACTATGAATGCTATATCGTCCGCGTATACGAAGTCGTAGAAGGGTTAGTTTTAGATATTCAACCGACCGAGAAATTCCCGTCGGCTAAGAATTCATTATCTATATCGTATACCTCTATCCGCGTAGACAATGAAGAATAACGATAATAAGTAACTTTACCTTATACCTACTTTGACTTCCTCACTAATACTTTATTTACCTATTACAACCACTATGAATTACGAGGAAATGTAAATATATTTAATAAATACTATGAAATTTGAAACGATTCCGAAACGGTCCAATACTATAAAGTAAGCGTCCGAGTGTATCTTATCGAATACTTTCTCCCAATCGAACAAGATAATATAAACTAACTACCCTATTACTTACACCGTATTACTAGAGAATATATCTAAAATTCTATCGAATACTAGATATCCGTATATTCTATACTCAACAATTCTCATATAATATGTCGGAAATTTATCAATATGCAGTGTAATCTTAATCATATCTTAGATCTTTCCAAAATTCAATGCACAAGTTACGCAGCCCACCCAATATCTCGACCCACGCAGACACAATGCGCATCTATGCACCTCAAGTATTAGATAATATCGGATGTTTCGATCTACATAAACTCCCACATGGCTAAAACTTCACCACTCGTATTCAATTCTGAATGTCGGAGTTCGAACAAGCAAAAACAATTGAGATATTCATGCAGCGCAGTATACACATTACACAGAGAGAGAGAGAGAAACATTATGAATAGTTCTCGATCTTGATGATTCAAGTTTCATCCAATCGGATCCAAATCAAGCCTTCAAAGATCTTGCTCGCATTATCTTTTCTGACTAAAGTTTCTGAGTTTCTGGATTACAGATCCACGAGCCTTGATCATAGCCGAAATCCGTACATGTGTAGGCAAGTTAAAATGGCGTTAACATCCTCCCTCCTCCTGTATCTCAGTTTGGAGACACAAGGCAGGAAAATTACGGCATTCACATTTGGAAGCAGTGACTATGTCTAGCACTTTGGGCCATCATGTATCAGCACGGAAGGCCGAATCTTGAATGATGAAGATACAGCCCTCTGTCGTGTCTCGCTCATTGCTCGCGGATCTCGTGGAGGCTTTTTGGACATATCTGCGGCTTCGGAAGGAACCGAATGGACCCTGAGCAATCGAGGCGCAGAAAACCTGTCAATGTCTGACTCGACATTGAGGCACAGCGCTCGTGCATCGCGGATGGCGGCTCGATGCCGCGTGTAAGGCCGGGCTCTGTGCAACGACGCAGCAGGATTCAAGCTCTCCCCCGTGAGTAAACTGGCCATGGATGGCGTTGGCACTTCGGTGGTCTCGGAGACTGGGACCTCCGTGTCAAGAGACAGAGCGGCCGCAGCCGCGATTGCTGTCCGATGCCTGCCGGCCACACGAGACTTGGACAGCGCATCTCTTGCCATCGAAAAGCTTTTGACTGGTGGGAGTTCTTTTGCTGAAGGAAGCAGAGGTGGCTTCGAAGTCGTTGAAAGACTTCTCGGTCTTCTGCGCTGTCTCTTATTGTCCTCGCTGCGCTCGGATTGGGCTTCCTTGCACACAACCATGGAACCTACTGGACGGTTCAAGCTGTGATCGCGCTGACGCTTCGGATCTTGTCGATCGAACTCTTCCTCACCGCCGTCGCCACCACCGGGAGCCTTCAAGGAGGATCACCGTCGTGCCACTGTCTTACCGACTCTACACATCTGTGGAAGATGCCACATCCCTGCCTGCACCATGTTAGTCATGCGCGCCACAGGCGGCACAGATCTACAGTGTGGCCTGCGTGCAAGTACAGCTGTAAGGTCAGGATCAGTCCAGTAATGCAGCTTCTCAAGTTGACATCTACAAGACACCCGTAGAACTTGTCAGCAGCTGCATCAACTTCGTGCGACTTTGGAGGGTGTGACTAACATCGCGTGCCATGAAGCATCATGTTGCTCACATTGCTCACATGCATTAAAACAACTCGCACTCAAAGCGCTGAATCTCATCCACAGGAGGACTGCTAACATCACCCAAAGACGAGCACCGAAAAACAAAAGCACGTGTTCACAATGTCTGTCTTGATCGGTACTGAGCCCACTCCTCCACACTTTCGGAGGCGACGTCGGCTTGACGGGGCGAGGTCTTGCTTGGTTTGTAGCCATGTGGGCTTCCTGGCAGACATGCTTCGAGAAGAAAGAACGTAGACATGCCTAAACAATCATGCGATGATGGTGCCAGCTGTTATGGTGAATTAGTTCGTTGCCAACCCTGGACTTTAGTCAGGCATAGTCAGACTGCGCCCGCCTCTGGGATAGCTTCGGCATCCGGTTCGGAGCTTCCGTCCACGTCCTTCGTGCTGCACAAGGATCACACTCTGATGAAGCAGCAGTTTAGCGCGACCAAGCTCTAACTTAGGGTGTCTTGCCTGTGTTGCATGTTCGTATCTGATGTGTTGACCGTGGCCGCTGTCCTCGTTCTGGGGTTCCTCCGGCTCCGCCGGAACGAAGAACACGGATGAGAAACTCTCTGGATCCTCTGCCAGGTCAGCGAAGCCCATGAATGCCTGCGCTGCATGGCAGCAAAGTCCTTGATGCAGTCCCAGGAGATCCATGACGAGGACTCAGGATCCTCTTCCACTTGTACCTTAGACAAGAATGAAGAAAAGCAAAAGTGCTGGCCAACGTAAGCATCGCTGTCTCGAGGCAATGCAGAGCAAAGCAGCATGGAGTTGTGAGACCGGGAATGACACACGCTGCCAGCTTGTTTCGTTGGACATTATACGACCATGAAGTGCCGTGCTGCTGCTTCCGGCCGCATGTAGACCCGTGGCACGACCTCGACTGAAGCGAGGTCATCATCAAGGGCGGGTTCGCCGCACAGCAGCTTTGGCGTTGGAGCGCCTTGCCACGACACGATGTCTGTCTGCTGCAATTCGATAATACCCTTTTCCTGGACTTCAAACAGAATTCATGTCCATCAGTGCAAGCCTCGACCTTCGATGGCAAGACGAGCTCGGGGCTCTGCAATCCCGCTGTAGGGCAATGCCATCGCTGACAGTGCCTACGGCAACCCAAGCTGCAAGAGGAAAGACCGAGGACCGTCTCAAATCTGACTCTGTGGCGCCTGCACTGGCGCATGCTTGTTGCAGGGCAGAGCCACGCACGATGACTGGCTCAAGCTGTCATTCCTCTCACAGACGGCAGCCAGCCCTCATGAACGAAAACTGCAGCTGCACAGAAAACTGCCTATTCCTCTCCCTGGCCATTGAATCGAAAAAGAACACTGCAAGAACGCCACTGACTGAAGTGCTGCTGCGAAGCAAGAGCTCCGAAGCTTCTGGAGGCATGCTGGCGGCGTCCATCGCAAGTGAGCTCATAGCCAACCTGATCAGAGGCAACACCTAATTCAGGACTCGGACTGCACGCTCTGACGTCCTTGACTTCCCCTGCTTGAGGGCCAAGATGCTCGAAGTTGCTCGGCACCAGAGAGGTGGATACCTACAGCTGCAATCGAGGAATCCGAACCTCACTGCCGCTACCAGTAGTACACGTGAGACACGGTCCGGTCCTGGAGAAAATCGAGTAAGGCTCCAGAGCTGCTACCAGTGATCACGGCTTTCCTCAGCTCACTAGGATCTGACACATCAGGCTTGTTCCGTTTTTCCTTGCTCCATGCATGCCAACTAAAATAGGAACCCTTGTGCTTCGCCCGTGCGCGGCCCTTGCGCACGCAAGGCTTTCTCCACATTTGGGTCTTGGTGAAGCATCCCTGCAACAGGCTTGCGTAAAGCTTGTTGTCGCCCTTGCGTGAGCTTGCGCACGCTCGAAGGGTATGCACGTTATCAAACACAGAGTTCTCGCTAGTCGCCCTCCCGTCATGTCACAAAAATCCGCCAACGAGAACAACCCTAACATGCGCATATGCAGCACCGAAGGCCAAGGCACCACATGTTCGCCGCTGTCGTCAAGGATGCACAATAGCTCTGAGGGCAGGCATCCTGCCAAATGTGCAAACCTCGGAATGCTAAGTGCTTCCACGTCTGTCTGACTACAGTGGTGTAGCTGAAACCAACCAGGCAGCTGCTGCTACAAATGCCCGAGGATGAGTATGTCACCCCAGGCTGTACTACACTCCTGGCCGGCGGAGTAGCGGCAGGATCTGCAAGCATGACATATGCATCCTTATGAAGCCGTGATATCTCACCGAAGTCCGAGTCAAGGCAGATAAGTCTGGTTTGCTCATTATCTGGGGAACAACAACTGGCTCGTCTCCCGACAGGAATCGCACATGAAAGAATCCCAGTCCTTGCAACCGCTGCAAGGCGACAATCCAAGAAGGAGGCTAGGGAATCCTGAGGCTCAGACTTCTTGCAGCCTTGAGCTATCTGACTATCTGGTCAAGGGCAACTTGGGCGACTAAGGCTGGGTCCATGAAAGCCTGCTCCTGCAGCAGCGGGACTTGCCACTGTGCCACGGGGCAGGAGTACTGCTGACAATCTCCCGGAGTTTTCCTCAGAACTTGAGCGCATCAGTGTGATCGCATCAGGAAACTCCAGAAACTGCCATCCACCAACAGTCAAAGCGGCAAGCGATTGCAGAAATATTGAACCTCACTCAGATCTCAGAATGCTGCAGGGTTATGGAAGCTTGCACAGGCGAAACTCTGCGAATCTCCGATTTGATAGGGATGCTTGCGGCTGAAGTAGCACGAACCATCTGCGGAAACGGTGCATGCCTGCATAGGACGACCTTGACATCCACACGGCAGTTTGCAGTTGCAGTTACGGCTGCAGTAGCCCCAATACTTTGCGGCCTGCTGCTCGCGTTGAAGCAACACCACGTTGCCCACACAGGCCTCAGAAACCCATCCAACATGCTAGAACAGGCACCAACGACGAAACGGCTTTCCTTGAACTTCTGGCAAGTTTCCCACACGTCGCCAGGCAGTGGGTGAAACTCATCTCCAACCTCATGACTTCTGTGATTCTGAATGCCCGGTTTGGTGCTCAAACAGAGAACTATGTAAGAGTAGAGTAGAACAGTGTGGGAGTACTGCCGACCCTTGCCAATTCAAGATTGCTGGGCCTGCGGGACAGGCTGTACATCAAGACCGTATAGTGCCTGGTTAAAGCCATCAGGGCGGACATTCCGGGACCATGTGCAAGGCTTCTTGTCCATCCATAAGTTGGGCTGTGGTAATCTGCGAGAGATCAACGGAATCATTCCCTGTCGGCTCGGAAGGTAGGAGGAGGACCATGCCACGACTGTCGGCTGCTGATGGGTTCCACGTGAGCAACTGAAATACTGGTAACACTACGAGTACACCCAAATTGACGTGGCTACTAGATGAGTGCCCCTTCTGAACAAAGCCCTTACTGTTATCCCTCATGCGACTGCAACTCACTACGTGGCCTCGCTGAAATAACTATATCACTGAGCTGATAATAAGACTCGTGGGGAACTTTGGTCTTCGAGACCTGACCACAGTTGGTTTTTTGTGAAGATGTGCTATCAAGGCAGACCGAATCTACCTCCACACTGAGCCCCTCGCCCGGAAGTGGCCAGATCCGCAGATTGCAGTCGCAACCCACGCCTGGGCACCTGCTCAATAAAGTTGTAGTTTCGGGGTGGGAACGCGTTCCGAGTATTTTGTCGGTGGTGGAGAGTCGGGGCGTGGGTTCTGCTTTACGGCGAGCGGATACTGTTCCGTGGCAAGTAGCTTTCCACCATCGCCTGGTGGAATTCCAACACCATGTTGCAGAGTCTTAAAGGCTAGTGAAGACTTTCAATTTAGGGGAACCTGTGTTGCCAAGCCAAGCCGCGCCTGACGAACAAAACCAGCTGAATCAAGCGATCTCAACGATGTCTGACGACTTGTCATGAAAGATGCAGATCCCTGTGCAGGTATGTATTCGTGCAAGTATGCACGTGCTTGCTTTTGTAAAGGTACATAGAAACGAAACTGTAGGTAGATCATGCATCTATGAAATCACTGTGTCCCTGGCTGCATAAGCGTTGTTGCTCTGTTCCGGGTCGGAACCTCCTCGCCCAGACTTATGCCACTCAGTCCACCCAATCCAACTGTAACTATCACCCAGCGCAAGCTGAAAACGACATCTTCATCCAATCTAGCATGCACATCCTGGGTCGATTGATGGAGTCACCTGAAATTGCGGAACAAGAAATAACTATTTTACTGTGTGGTGGACCTCCGTCCGCCAATATGACGTACATGTGCATCTTCAGAAGCAGCAGATTTTGACAGACTCTGGCAGACACCCACATTGCGAGAAACTCAAGTTGATCATGCTTGAAGCATCTGAATGGGCCTGGTGCCATGCACAACTGCTACACTGTCCAGAATCAAATCAGCACGCATTGCTTGTTTGTGGTGTCTAAGTCAGTCGCGAATCACTGTCACAGGAAACATGTTAAATATGACACGCTCAAACGGAACTCGAAGGGCACCTCCGACTAAATTTGAAAGGTCATGTTGATGAAGTAGCGCAGAATGTTGTAGTAGTGCAGGTGCAGGTAGTGCGTGTGAAGGATTTGGAAAAAGCCTCGGGCAGGAGCGGTGTTCGTGTGCGACATGGAGACCATGATGCTGGGCATCGTTGGAAGGCCGAGCCACACCAGATCCGAAGATGCCGTGGGCTCAAAGTTTCCTGAGCCCTGCGACGTCCTGCATCACGGAGCATTCGTACGACCGGGGGAACTTACAAGACGTCATGTTTTTGAGTCGTGAGAGTGACGCTATAGGGACGCCGATTACGGCCTTGTAGTGCCCCGCTCAAGCCTGGACCATTGTGGAGGTATCCTTGTCTCCACACAAGATACTGAAGTGTCTGTCCAGCATGTGTTCTCACGCCGTGAAGAAGGCACCTGGGTGCCCCGACATGAAGGATGTTTGAGCATTGGAAACTGAACGTTCCGAAGTCAAAGATGTGAAGTCGTTGGCTCCAAGCTTGAGACCTGCGAAATGACTTGGCTTCCGCTGAGGCCCCAATTGCGGCAATCACGAACCGGTGCGCAACCGAAGGCTCCTGGTTCTCTCGCAGAGTTGTGCGATGGAGCGAACTCCATTGACGTTGCTGCCGTCGTCTCGAAAGACCTAGGTGTGTGAGTTGTGCAAAGAATATGCCAGCCAGGGCCAGCCAGGGGCTTTGCACAAAACCACACGAGCAGTTGCAAACGGCACCATTGCCATGGAAGCGGGGCTTCGGATCTCAGGGCCCCTGCGAGCAGCGTGAGGAAGGCCGCCTTAAGCTGGCGCCATCCTCGTTTCGAGTACCTCTCCCATGGCTCTTGCGCTATCTTGTGATTCCCGTGACATCCACCGCTCTGATGTCCTAATACGGCACCCGGGTCCAAAATGAAGACTTTGACTCCTCTCCTCCCGTGTGCCCGTGGGCCTCCCGCAAGCGCTACAGCAGTGGTGTGCTCTGAAGCAGCCTGCAATAAAAGCAGGCTCTGCCCACTCCGCGTCCGCTTATGTCCGCTTTTGCTGTGCTTCGAGAGTCGGGCCTCCGAGCCGCGGCGAGAGCCTGGTGCCAAAGCAGCAGGCGGGCCCTCCGGCAAGCCCCAGAGCATCCTCGGAACACTTCGACTGAGCTTCGCGGCTCAGTGCTTAGTGGCTTACGGATTCGGGTCGAAAGATGCGTGACTCAATAAGACGCAACGTGTCCACGAGTTTCGCTCACTGCCGACAGGCTCATGCGCCGCGCATGAAGAAAAGCCTGGTTAGCATTTTACATTAGGGCCCCCTGAGGAGCAAAGCCCCGAAGTGATGCCCACACAGGAGTTGTGTGCCATCCCCGTGAGCCCCTCATGGCCTCCGCAATGTCAACACACGAAGCACGCCCCTGGTGACATGCCACACAAGTCTGCACAAGTCAACCATCTGTTTGCACAACCACCAGTAATCAACATCTTATCGCAGTTTTGCTGCACATTAGTTCCTATAAATGAAAAATGGCACATAACTAAACGCTATCTGCCTGCAGCAGACCAGCTCACGAACAAGCCAAAACGAAGTGCCGATAGAAGACGGGTAGGATTCCCTCGCTCACTGACGAACGGCCAAACGTATCATGAAGAATGGGATGCACAAATGCCATCTCATGTCAGAAGATTGCCAGTGATCTTTTCTTTTTGGCAGTATGAGTAGTAACAGATGGAAACAGCGGCTGTGGCACAGTGCGGCATCTTGACCCCCTAACGGATAGCTTGACAAACATGGCTGAAGCCTGTGAACTGCAGTCAGGTGTCTGCTGTCACGCACAGCAGGGATGCTACGCGACAACACTCTTCGATTTGAACAAGCAATGGCAGCATGCACACATCCATCAACAAGATTGTGCCCCAATTAGCCAAGTGTTCCACCCAAGAATCCGATGTCATCCTATAATGTACGAACCTAGCCTAATCCGCGTACCCAGCCTGGCAGGATTGCATTGGTCTACATTTCTGGAATTCGGCCATCCGCTCTCGATGTTCCAGCGCCGTCGCACTTCTTTGGTGCAAGAGGCACATTTCTCCGGGAAGCGTCGCCGCTGGCCGCTGGACGCGCAAGTGTTCCAGGCACCTGATCTTTCCACATGAGCCGGATCGCTTGTGGCAACATCGAGGTCTATGTCCACGGGATAAGCCTGCAGGCATCTGGACTCCGGAAAAGCACGAAAACTGGACCACATATTATCTTATTGGGAGTTGTACGCCTTACCGCCAGCGGTGCATGGCTAGGACCGTTCCGCCCGGCTTTTCCAAAAGAAGCAACCATGCCCATGCCTGTCTTAGCGGTGGTCGAGAGCCACGTAGTTCCTCATGGAAAGCTTACTTGGCATGCAACCCATCAAAACAAATCAAACACCAGCAGTCGGAACGTCAAGTCTGCTGCTGGCCAGCGTTGGTGGATCCCCGGCGCCACGGGCCTTGAGGGCAAAAGGGAAAGCGGTGGGGGGGGGNAAGCCAGGTTACTTTGCGAGCTGGAGCTCTCGCATGCCATGCTAAACACACACACACATACTCCTACATGTAGTCAAAACTTGCCGCAGCAGGACACCCCACCTGCAGAGATTGCTCTAGAGGTACATCGAGAAAGGGATGAGAATAGGCACAAGAACATGATGCCACAATCACATGGTCAAACAATTGGGTGACATGACTTCAACCTGGCAGGGAGAGCCGGGCAAGGCAACAGCAGAAGCCGACATGTCGACCTATACTGAAAGCCGATTCTAGTAACGTAGTCGCATATTGTCATCGACGACCATGCAGATGGCAAATAGTACTGGAGACCGAAGCCCATGACGCCATTTGTCGCGTTGACGTTATACTGGATACTGATTCGGCCGCAGCCGGATGTGATTCATTTCAAAAGGACTCTCATACTATTACTCGCCTCGTCCACGAAAAAGATGTTCGTGTCCAAGCAGGAGGCACCCCCATGTTTACGTTGTGTAATTCTCTACCTTTAATGCTCTAGAACATAAAATGGTACATATGCCACCTGGTTTCTGGGTGACGTTACAACCCGCAGTTCCAGCTGGCAAATAGAACGGGTTTTAGTTGCACACAGGGGGATGAAGCATGCATAGCCGATATCGGCATCATGCAACCAAGTGTCACAATAGATCCCATGCAGGGCCAGCGCAGGAGGTCAGGGACCTAGTTGTCAAACCGCCGCTTGCTCACTACCTTGCTCATGCCCGATGCTTGCTGTCAAGGCTCTGATGACAGAGAACGACCAGAAGAGGGAAGGGAAGGTAAATGAAACCCAGCCTCGGCACCCCGAACTGTTGCAAGACTTCGCAGGTTGCAAGCTGGTGCAAGTTCACACTGCATGCGCCGAGCTTTTACATCGTGACTCTGAGCATAGAACTCAAGCCATCAAACCCAATCCATAGGCATTGATGCGGGCTCTGAAGGGCTGTGCTCTCACAAGGTCTAAACTGAGGCAGCAGCACGGCAAAGGTCCAGATGTAAAAGTCAAGGACAGTTCGGATCTGTCGCTGTGGCAGCTGTGTGTGGTGCTTCGTTTAAGGGATTTCCAGGCGTGGTAGGGCACGGTGCAAATCGAAGCCAAAAAGACTTACGAACCCCTCAGGCCAGGACCACTCTGGGGTCCTTCCAACAGAGCACGAAGAGCATCGAAGAGCGTTTAGGGGAGCCCCCGGCTCGTCTCAAGGGCCCCGGGTATCGGCGCCTCCATCAGAAGGAGCGGAGCTGGCCTGGCCGCACCATCCCATCCGCCCCAACCTCGTACAGCCCAGAAAGAGTGTGCGCTTCTGCAAACCCAGGACCGACCAAGGGGTCTGAGACTGGTTGTGAGATCGATGTCCGACATGTCTTGGAAGCATTTGATTGCTTTGGTGGTCTGCACGCGGGCCGGTGGGCTAGATTTAGAGATTCGACAGACGCCCACGAAGAAGGGCGCCCTACATTGACATCGCCCA
The DNA here is from genome assembly GCA_003297005.1 of Symbiodinium sp. clade A Y106. Classification (NCBI taxonomy): domain Eukaryota; class Dinophyceae; order Suessiales; family Symbiodiniaceae; genus Symbiodinium; species Symbiodinium sp. clade A. The sequence continues at coordinate 54,124 of BGNK01000657.1, read as the reverse complement.
GGACTCAGATTCTTCGCTATTCTGCAGAGGCTTACCAGGCATGGGAAGAGGCCTCACCTTCACAGTGTTGCAATCCTGCGAGCTTGCGTCTGTGCGGCACGGCTAGATGCCCAGGAATGTTTCGTGGGTGGCTAATGGGTGGCCGCCAGTTCACGTCTCAATGTGCGTCCATGAAATGTTCTGCCGCGGGCAATCGTGCCAACATTCCACCGACAACTTGTCCATCGTTCATGCAGTTTGATTTCGTGACTGAGGCACAGGCTCGTGGAAAGCGACATGTTGACGGCAATGTCCTCACGACTGCTGCGGATCACATACTTACCCTCACCTTTCCTGACAGGATCTCTGCCAGGCTTCGTTTCTGGGCTTCACACTGCTTGTCTGTCCATCTTCCTTTACATTTACATCACAATAAAATCCCACTGTATCCCCCCGCTACGTATACGGAAGCTGAGTGGGTGGCATCCAGCTGCGCGGCCAGCCGCTGTGTGACCTGGCAATCTATCCTATCCGGTCCTGCCACATCCTGGCGCCCAACAGGCGCTTCAACCCAAACTGAGCCTCCTCGCAGTTTTGAACATCGACCTGCGCCACAGGCCCCGCCTCAGAGGAGGCGAAACCCAGGGGGGGCGGGGGGGTCTCAGAGTCAGAGAAGGTTTGTGGAGTTCTGTGGAAGGAGCACATCGCCCGGCGGTGAGTCTCGTCATGCTGACAGCCTGGCCAAAGACGGCTGAGAGCGCCAGGGGAGGTCCCAGGTGTCCTCAGGGCAGCACAATGCCGCAAATGGCACGCCGTCCGTTTTGACCTGAGCATGAAGGGCTCCACAACTTGGACAAAGTCCAGCCCACCAACTGCACCAACTGTCCAGCTTTTCAGGTTGTTTGGTGCTGGAAAGAGGGACTCGACACGTCTCGTTCGATGAGAATCTAGTCTCGGGTTGTGGGTCTCCAAGTGGCGAGCGTATTATAAGGCTATAAGGATCTTCACAATGAGTTCATGAGGCGTTTCCATCTAGGGATCATCAATGTTCTTTCAGTGACTATACAAGCACCCTGCAAGGAAACCGGATGAACTGCACTTTCCTCAATCATACGTTGAAGATGCAAGATTTACTTGTTTACGCCGTCCAGGTTCAGAGGCTCGAAGCATGAATGCAAAATGCGCATCCCTGCAGACGATAGGCTGAGCAAACGGCGTCCGCAGCCGTTAAAGGCAGCCCTCAAGCAAGACAGGTATCAAACACTTTCAATGTGCACGGGTACGGTGAGGAAGCGGGCCGTATCCCCGTGGTACTCACTGCCCACGCGCACACCTGTTTGCAGCCTGATGGAGCAGAGTTCGTTGGCCGGTTCAGAGTCCTGTGCTTTCACAACTCAGCTATGCACGTTGCTCTGGACCGGAGCACCGCAGAATGGGCTCCACAAAGAGAGAGCAGTCTCGCCAGCCTCAGTTGATCGGCTGAACAGACACAAGGGGCCTAGGACTAGGAACCACTCCGCGCCCGAAATGCCAAATTGTTTTTTGCAGCCTCGCATATGTTCAGGACATACTTGCAAAGTCGCTGATCATGGCGTGCTACCCATTCACGAAATTCGCTGGTGCAAGAGCTGTGACCAACCAACTCCTGGAAGTTCAGATGTTGCGTCCAAATCCTGCAGAACATCACTATGAATCCCGACAGCACCTCCAAGGAGAAAATGTCGGCAAAGCACACCATGCCCACACTTCTGTGGGCCTCCTCGTTTTGGAACGGTGATCTCATGAGTTGGTGCACCACTTCCAGAGTCTTTACCACGGACGAGGATGGGGTTCTGAGTCGCGTCCGATAAGTTCTGCTTAGCTTCATATGCGACACGTCCACACTGCGATACTGGAGGATACTGCCAATGGTGTACGCCGAGAAGAGGGCACACGAAACTAGTCCGAACTTCATCCAAAGCTCTTGTGACTGTCACAGCGGCCGTGGGCCGCGGGATCGATCTGCTTTGATGCGCTCCGTGGCTTCCAGACCTCCGTTCTTGGCGAAGGCGACGGCAGGTCTTCAGTTTCCTTCTCTTGTGGTACTGGCCTGGAGCGAAGACTCCCACGTGCCATGGCCCGTGGCTTTCCCAGTGGCCATGGTGCCCCTTCCCTTCACTGCTTCGGGGCTCTCCGGCAGCTTCGGCTCCGGCGTCTGTCGGGTGCAATCGCAGTCGAGGCCTGCAAGCTCTCAGGCATTGGCGGCATCGACCTTCTGCCGCTTGCAGGGTGCAGCCCTCTGCGCAGGCTTTGAGATGAGCAGGACTTCGCGAATGTTGGAGCGGCCATCTTCAATGACTTTTTCTACCGCGACATGGAAGCCGGCATCCTTGGCGGCCGTGGCAAAGGAAGCCTTGGCCGATGACTTCTCTAGGTCTGCTCACGCAAAGTCGTGAAATGGTGCCCTCCCCTAGTGGTGCCCGTCAGATTGCAACTGAGATGCTGTACCACCGCCACATCCGAAATAGAAGCGCTTCCCCGCAAACAGCGCCCGGCCGTCTGCAGCCAAATGCTCCAGCAAAGCCAGAAGATCAGGGTAGAAGTCCACCTGGAGGAGCTGTTCAGGGCAATACCTGCTGTGCGAGGTCGCACATGAGATTGAGAAACATTTGGCCTTGTAAACAGCTTCTGACGCGAGGATGACATCGTACCGCAACTCGGCAGCTTCCACCTGTCAGGATCTGAGCCGACGAGACACGTCCTAGTCGGTCACTTCTGCATGCCGGTGTTCCCGTGTGCGTGTGTGATCCTGTGTGCGCGTGTGCCCATCTGTCGGTCTGTCGGTCGGTGGGTCTGTCGACCTGTCTGTAGTCGCAGTAGTAGTGGTAGTAGTAGTAGTACTACTACTACTACTAGTAGTCGTGGTGGGGGTGGTGGTGGTGGTGGTAGTGGTAGTGGTGGAGGTGGAGGTGGAGGTGGAGGTACAGGCAGAAGAAGTAGGGGAGGAATAGTGGGAGGCTGCTGCATTCTTTCTTCGGACGTGCTGCGCATCCGGCTGTTCCACCTCTCCACAGACAGTTGAGTTGCTCAGAAGCCTGCCTTGCCTGGCCGACTTAGTTACTCAACTGCCGAACGTACAGCTGGGGCAGGGCTAAGTATCAAATGTGTGGCCTTCTGCTTCAGCACCTTCCAGTCACCGGCAACGAACCGAGCAGGTGGAGTAGGATCCTTTCCTGCAAACGCCAGCAACATGTAATGTAAGTGCCTCGGCTCGCAGGTCGGAGGCTAACTAGCGAGCAATCACTCCTGTTTCTTCATCCGGCCCGCCGATCCGGATGTAATTGGCAGCACAGTTAGCGGCAGTGATGTGGCGCAGTGTGCTTTCACCTGGCGCAGAGTCTGCGAGACCACAACAACAAGCAGCTTATGTCTTACGAGTCTTCGCTGACGAGCTTATCATGTTCTGACAATTCCGTCGGCGAATGCTGCTCTCCATCTTCCACCGCCGGATCACCCAATGTTTTCCGGTATTATGGCTAACATGACAGCAGACACCTTGAAGCCCTATCTGTCTCTCAAGCCCAAGCCCCAGCCGCAAGTCGCGTTCGTGTAAACCGTCGCCCCAGCATAAGCTACTCAAATCACTGCTGTAATAAAGCATTGAAGGCCCAGTAGAGCTTTACTGCGGCCCAGGCGCTGAGGTCGTGGAAGTCCACGCGGTAGCCGTGCCGCAGGGCCAGCAAACCTGGAAGGCCATGCCCGGCCCCCAGCTCCAGCACGCGGCCCCGGGAGCACCCAGAGTCGGAGCCAGGCTCAGGCGCAGGCTCCCTCCTGCGATCAAAAACACGACAAATGCAAAGCGAAAACGTTCGTTACGTTGCAACGGATCTCCGCCTCGGCTGAAGGCCACCTTCCGCAAGGTGCCGTGCCAAATCCAGGGCGCCCTCAGGGCCGAATTTCCGATAGCCCTCTCTGTCGGAGCCAATGCCAAAAACCAGGCCTCCCAAAGCAGCCCTCCTGAGGCTTGGTCTACTGAGTCCGGTTGCAACTCCTGGCAGAAGGGCGGCCAGAGCACCACTCGGCAAGCCACATTTAAAACATCGAACATATCGAGCTTGTGCCGCATTTCACTCGGCACCGAACAGGTGTCAGGACAAGCAACAGACTACAGCAGCCTACGGTGTACCCCCCGAACCCAAGCGAGGGCAGGGCTGCTACGGATATCATTCAACGCACTGACTGCCGAAACAAACTACAACAGCCTCCGGTTTACCCCCGGAACCCAGCGAGCGCAGGACTGCTGCAAATATCATTGTCCGGTAGCATTTTCGTAGAACAAACTCACAAAGACAAGGCCATGTTATGTAGGAATGCAGGGATGACGCAAGATAGCTATCCGGATAGAATTTGTCACTCATGCAGAGGACTGATGAGTCGGGTGGCTTGCACAAGGGACAGCGTCCCGTAGTACCTCCATGTCGACTGGTTCCTTGAATTGGTGCAGATATCCATAAGGAGTCCCCGGGGAAGGCTGATCGCCCAGCAGCTCTGCAGCCAAGGTCGGCGACAGCTGACCAATGAGAGTCCTTGTTTCAAAAGTCTGTTCGACTTCGGTCGCCTCGCCTTCAACTTTGACTGGAAATCGAGCCGGCCTGTGCCTGCCGGGCATTGCTTCGAGTCGGCGGCTGAAGCGCGGATCGTAGCTCATCTAGCTGCGTCTGTAAAGATTTTGCATCTGCTTGCGCTCTACCCAGCTCTCTTGCAGCCTCTAGCTCCGTTTTCCTTTTTGTGCTCTTTTCATCATGCTATCTCTCTTCCATGGGCTTCCGATAGCCGTGCTGATACCTCTTTGGGCACAATTGTTGCCGTCAGCATCCGTCAGCTTAGCCAGAGCAGCAGCCGCTCCTGATGCGAGTTGTAGTCCCTGCACATCTGCTCCGGCTTTGGCCACTGCTTGGCTAGGACCGGCACTACGGCTGTCCGACGTCCCACTTCTTCTACCGACTCGCCTCCTTGTTAAGGAGACTCAGCTGCCCCCGTGCAACAGCATCTCAATTTGTGGCCCCCTGCGAGTGCCCATGGCATCTCGCCAGCCGGAGCCACCAACGGTGGTTCTCCGCTCTGCAAACGCATGTCGGGCGACGACTTCGCCGCTGTCCTTTTGGCGGCTGTCATGATGCCTTTCGTGGCAGACGTCGGGCGCTTGGCGAGCGGAGGTGACGGCTCCGCTGTCTTCTCTAGATGCCTCGCCGTCAGCCCCCCCAGCTGGAAGGATGGTCCTCCATCTGCTGGGTCGTGAGTTTCGAGACACATCCGCAGCTCTTTCGAAGTGCGAATTCTCCGAGCTCAGGGTCGGATGGCACGAGCAGCTAAATTAGCTGAGGGTCTTGCCAAGAAATGAGGCCAGGCTGGAGCCATGCATGTTTAAAAGGTTGCAACCCAGATGTTGACATGCAGATGCCTGGCAAAAAAGATGCGGTAAAGTGTTTACTTCGGGTTAAATAGTTTCCGACTGGGCACCGCTTGCGCCTGCCTCCTGGGTCTCATGCACCACCCGAAGCGGCTTGGTGCCTGCATGCATGTCGTCTCAACCAACCGCTATAGATGTCTCATTGTCATGCTTGTATTGCCGAGCTCTGCGACGTTGGAGCAATCCGAGCCTTCCAAGTGCAACTCCCGGCAGTTCAGGGCTGCACTGACGCGGCCTGCAAACCACGAAAGCCGCTGGGCTTGGGATGCGCTTCGGAAGCTTGTGGGACATCGTCTGGAATGACTCTCGTAACTCTGAAAACAGAAACGCGGCCTGGATCCGCAATTCGGAGGAACGGCACATCCATGGCATCATGCTGTGTGTCTGTGTGTGGTTGCATGTGTGTGCGGGTGTCAAGTAAAGGGGAAAAACAGACTTCGGAGTGCATGAAGAGTTGTCTGCAAACAGTCTGAATCGGACTGGTCTGGCTGCAGACAGCATGGAAGGCTAAAGGAAACAGCACTCCTTTGCATCGAGTTGCAGCAGTTGTGCCACAGTCTTGTTTGCGCGATAGTCTGGTCAACTAGGCGCCGGGCGGAAACCTTGAAAGTCACATCTATCCACCGTCACATGGGAGATGGGCAGCTCTTCTCTGCCTAGTTGGGCGCATGCACTTGGTACTGATATCGGCACAAGGCATACCTGGCATACCCGTCGCCATCAGCTGTGCCAGGTGCTGTCTCCGAGCAGCGTTGTGCCATCTCGGAAAAAAACCTTGGGACCAGGGTCGGGTAGGAGGGTACAGTAGGGCCATCGGGGGTTCTGAAGCTGAGCTCGTTGCCCCACCACCAGTGTCGCTCCAGTCGCTCCAGTTCTGCGGTGCACTGCGAAGGCCCAAGAGGCTGCAGCCGGTCTGGGTGCCCTGCACAAACACTGACCCCATGCAGGTCTGAAACCTGAAGAACAAGGAGACAAGCGGTGCCCACAATTGAGAAAGGAGCAATGCAACAAGCAAGTCTCAAGTCGGTCTCTTGATGGGTCTTCGGCGAGGTTCAGCTCCACGGCGACCTGTGTTGGACCCATGCCCACTGCGAGCATCACGGCCAAGACCTGGGCCCGTTTGATGGCATCCCGTCCCCTACTTCAACGTAATGCAATGCTCTATGGAAGTGGAAGTGAGACCACAGCTATCAGCCACACGAAAGCCAGAACCACATGCTGACCTTTGGCAACGACACTACTCGACAAAGCGAGAAGAAGCATCGACTATTTTTGGTGCGCCTGCACTTTCTTGCGAGGAGAATGTCTTGCTCATGATGTGAACGACATAGACTCCGCCTTCAGCCACACACGCAAACACTTGGAGCCATTGATACGAGAGCTCTCTGAGGTCCAACTTGTGCAGACCAGAGTGATCGAGACCACAGCCTCAAGGAGACGAAAGCCCGTTTGATTCAATTCTTGGGCCGTCTTGGCACTGAGCTTTCGGACAATGAAGGGCCCAAACATTCCTCCAAGATGGCCGGAAGGACCTCTCTTTTGGCTCAGCAGACAGCCGCAGTGGCGGAGCGAATCGGAATGGGGAAGAAGCAATGGCTTCTGAGGCAGAAGCCGAGCAGAATGCCCAGGAGGCACAAGGAGTATGCACCCAGCCCTGAGAGCTTTCGAGCTGCCCTTGTGCCTCCCAGAGGACTCGGGCTGGCCTGCCAGGCTTCGCCGCAGCTTGCGGGCCAAAGCCATGGCCCTTAGTTGCAGAACAAAGTCATCCGCCTACAACACCCCCCACCCCCCCCTGCTGACCTCGGCCGAGGAAAACGTGGTCTTCACCACCCCACGCATGTGGCACAAAGGCGAAAACCCAAGCTTGGACTGTAGGCGCTGTGAGCTGATCCCGAAAGCAGGTGCAAGGACTTGGGAAATTCTATGGTCGTGACACCCTTGCAGATACGCCAATGTCGAATTCGGGCCTCAATCTCGACAGACCTAAGCTAGTGTGCGTGTAGACTTGGCACTGGTAGCAACCGCTTCAATCATCCTGCTGCCCATGTGTTCAAGTCTGTGAGACCTGCAAGCTGTCAGAGAAAAGCAAACAGAGAAAAGCACACAAGCAGGCCATCATCACAGGCGAGAAGGGCTCAGAAGGCACACTCGAAGGAAACACTTTGCCCAGTGGCTCTTCCTTGCACTGCCTTACACACACAAGCCCGTAGAAGCGCAAGGGCCGGACTGCGCACAGCGCGCGTAGCTCAGGTGTCACTAAATGCATCTAAACACCTATGCTCCAAAGCCGCAGAGCATGGCTTTGCCATCGGAAAAGCAGCGAGCACGGGAGGAAGTCAGCTCCAAAGCGGATGAATTTCAGGCATTGCTGGCCTTAGTCGCATATCATGCGTGTAAAGGAACTGTTCAATCCTGTGCTAGGTGTTAGACCCGGTTGAAGCAGGCCCGAGGTAGTTGTAGGAAACTGCCTAGGCTCTTTCGACACTGAAGGTGCATGTTTTTTATGGTCTGGCAGACAAACTCGTGAGCCGCGCACGGCGGCATCTGCTTTGCTTCGCCACGCCTTGGCCGCATTGCTGCGGTCGTGAACCGCTCGACCTAGGCTGGACACATGTCCCCTTCCCGTTCCCTTCCTTTCTAGAGTATATAGCTACAGACATGATTACATACGCATTGCACAGTTGCATTGACATACATAATGAATAGCCAATCAATCTCATCGCATCATAGTTGCACACATACGCGCATACATACATAAGACATACATACGCACATACCTGCACACATAATTACACACGTACATGCGCACGCATGTACATACATACATCATACATACATGAGCACTGATCAATATTCCTACTTCTGGACATGGCTTCTTCGCGGTTCATTGCCTTCCTTCCTGTCGTGGCACGTTCGCCCTCACGTTGGCGCGACATGTTGGTGGTGGTGTGCTGGTGCTTTGGTGCTGGTGCTGGTGCCGGTGCCGGTGCTGGTGGTAGGAGTGGTGGTGGAATCAGTCGTCGGCGTCGTAGTAGTAGTAGTAGTAGTAGTAAAAGTAAAAGTAAAAGTAAAAGTAAAAGTAGCAGTAGCAGTAGCAGTAGCAGGAGCAGGAGCAGGAGCAGGAGCAGGAGCAGCAGCAGCAGGAGTAGTAGCAGCAGCAGCAGGAGTAGTAGTAGTAGTAGTAGCAGTAGCAGTAGCAGCAGTAATAGTAGTAGTAGTAGTAGTAGTGGTAGTAGTAGTTGCGGTACTGGTACTCGTACTGGTAGTGGTAGTAGTAGTAGTAGTAGTAGTAGTAGCAGTCTCAGTAGTAGCAGTGGTAGTAGTGGTAGTAGTGGTAGTGGTAGTGATAGCAGAAGCAGCAGTAGCAGTAGCAGTAGCAGTAGCGTAGCAGTAGCAGTAGCAGTAGCAGTAGCAGTAGCAGTAGCAGTAGCAGCAGCAGTAGCAGTAGCAGTCGCAGTCGCAGTCGTAGTAGTAGTAGTAGCAGTAAGCAGTAAACACTAAAGGGGGGGCAAGCTGACGCCTCATCGTGATCATCTTGATATGGGAGATTACTTTATGGTAGAAAATCATATGCCATCGTTGTTCTTTTTTGGGGGAGTCATCTTGGTCGAATGGCGAGCGCAGGTATAGACGTGCATCATGCATGCCTGCCTGCCTGCCTGTCTGCCTGCTTGCCTGCCAGTGTGACTGCCTGCCAGCTGCGTGCGTGCCTGCCTGCCTGCGTGCATGCATACTTCCATGCATACATCCATGCCATGACATGCCATGCACGGCAAGGTACGTATGGCATGGCAAACAGACAGTCGGATGTGGACAGTGAGACACACTCGGCTCCAGAAACAAGTCAGACATGTGCACCTGGGGGTTGGACGTCCGGCAAACGGACCTCCGGCTGAAGGTCCATGCTGCAAGTGATGGGATCTCCTGCCAAATTTCACCAAGGATGTCTGCATACGTTCACTGGCACCGTCTCCAACCTCGTCTCAGCCGATTGATTCTGGCGCTGCCGCTCCGGCGATGCCTCCATGCAAGTAGGACTTGGACCGCAACTGCTAAGGAACACTTCTCCGCTTGCTACCAAGCGACCAGGTGCAGCTTCGAGCCTATGCCAGAGAAGATCGAAACATCAGCTGAGCATGGGCAAGACACTGGTTTTTTCGCACCTTGCTGGCTGTCCACGACCCCATGGCTCCTGCAAGCAAGTTGTAACATGCTGTAGGGCCTGTTGACAAAGGCAGCAACATGAAAAGTCCAGAGACCAGGTATGCTTGACGCGAGCCTCAGCACCCGGACATCATCGAAGAAGCCTTGTGCCTGACATGTGGACGTGATTTTCAACTCAAGTTGACAGAAGCTCCAGGGTAGAGGCTGCCTCAACCGGCCGAGTAGCAAAAGAGCCGTGACCTCTAGGCTGCATGACTCGCTAGCCATCCTTTTTGCTGCCTCTGTCGACTGTTGAGGAACCGGCTTTGCGTTTGTGCGAACCGCATTCGCTGCGGTGACGCGGGGGCTGACATGGACTCGGAAAAAAGCAGGCTCTGAGTTCACTAGCAGGGAGGCTTCCAACTTGCAATCAAGATTTCCACGTGTTGCCCTTCACACTGCGGCTTGGTAAGGTCACGGCGCCATCGCGCAAAACACAGGTCATGGCCTCGAAACCACACTAGGAGTTTGACGGCATGGCACCGCAAACGCAATGGCCCTGATAGGCTTCGGAGGGTTGAAGGTCTCTGTTTTGGGAAACCTTCGACCTGCTGATTCCTGAGCTCGCAACGGACTGGCTCCAACTTCTCTCAGGCCTATGCCACAATTCTAACGGCTGCAAAGCGCACGGCAAAGAGGGCTTGTCGAAGGACAAACTTGGAATGCTGGCATGATTGCTTTCTGCTGCTCCCAGGAGGTAAGGTCACGTTGAGGAAGATGACCTGCGCAGTCCCGTGTGGCAGTGATGTTACTGCAAAGAGAGAATGTTAAGGGCCCGAAAAATCAAATAAGCAAAATTACGACACTGAGACCCATATTAACCCCGTTATAATTTCCTGCTCCGGTCCATCTCCTTGCTTGCTTCAGGGCCCGCCGCCCAGACTCGCTTCCTCCCTTCCACTCATGTTCGCACCGTTCCTTGCTCCGCTCCACAACCACTCAAAAAGGAACCCGATGGCTGTGGAACACTCAAACACGGAGCCAAGCAGTACCAGACCGAAGCTCCAAAATGCGCGCACCAAGGGCACACTTGGGACCCGCCTGAGCTCAGGAAGGCGCCACCCGTCGTGCGGGCCGGAGAGAAAGGCTTTGGGTGTCTTGCCAGGCCGAGACCGCTCCCTGCTTGCCTGTCACTGTCTCAGACACGACACACAGTCTACTTCATGACCATCTGCATGAAATTGTACTGGTACCACTGTAAAGCTCTATACCCGGCTGTGTCATGACATGGTACTAGGTGGCGAACACTGTGCCCTTCCCCAAACCAGCAAACATGAAACCCTCCGGAAGGAACCGCACATCCCCTTACCCCAAGTGAAGCGCATGCTTTGCAAGTCGATCCTCCGTGGCATGCGACTCACGGCGCAGGCCGACAATTCGCATGCCTCATGAAGGTGTGCAAAGACGTGAAAAGAACATGCTACCACGACGAACACAACATACACAACTGAATTGATGGACTCGAATGCTGGAGCCTCCGAGGGGAACTGCCCAGGCAGAAGCGTTTGGCGCTTAGACTCATCAAGGCGAGAAAGAATCACCTCAGCAATCTTTCATTCACTCAACCGTACTTCATGATGCTCAGGGCCACATGCCACTCAGGATGGTTCAGCATCATGAGAGAAGGAGCATAAGCTAAAGATAGGGGCCGAAACCTCAAAACAACACACCGAATCAGTCAATTGATAGTTGAAGTCCAAGTCTTGGCCATGCTCCCACGGGTTGACGTTGTCCGGGTCATCAAATCGAGTGTTCGGCTGAGCTACACTTTCATTGGCCACGCTACCGAATCGTTTTCCCAGAATCGGACGCTCAATATTCTGACCTCTGGCAATGTCCAGCTGCAAAGGCTGCTGCAAGCTGAGACTTTGTCAACCCGAAAACTCGATGCAGGTTGCGTTCAAATAGAACCGCTGAGCCTTTGCAAGCCCTCGCGCCCTCGCCTCAAGAGGTTCACTCTTGTCTGCCTCAGCACCCAAAGCTGCAGTTGCCAAAGCCTGGCGGGAAAATCTGTCTCTCTTTCATGTCTGCCTGGCTGTCGGCGTCTCTTCATCCCTCCAGCATCGTGGACATGTCCGCTCCGCCGATACGGCATTTGAGACGTATGATGTAAGACGACTCGACAAGACGTCGCTGTCTGGGCGCTTATCTGAGCACCGACCAACCGATCCGGTTTCTGCTGTCGCTCTCACTTGTCGCGCCACAAGGCGGGCTGTAGCGTCTCGCACACTTACTGGGCCAGCGAGGCAGAGCAAGCGACTACGACGCCAACATGACGCAACGATCCACCAGAAAAGCACTCTGTGCGTGGCCTCTGCAACCACATCCGGATTCATTGCACAAGACTCGGATCTCTAAGACTGCTTGAAGAGTTGCGAAGAGTTGCAAAGTTGTTCTGGATGGATTTAAGCATAAAATCTAGGATTCTAAGATTTGCCTAGGTTTACCTCGTGGATGCGCCAGTGGTGCTCTCCCTGCTGTCTGGCTTCCAGTGCCGTAAACATCTAGTCTAGAGTCTAAACTGGCATTTTCATTGACTTTAGAATCCAGCAACGTCGGGCTGCTAAGAGCCTTACCACGGTATGGTTCGCGACATGGGCGAAGGCCATGAATGACATGACAGACTCGTCTCAGGGACCCCCACATGGCTTTTTGTTAAGCGACGAAGCCTGCCAGTCTTTCCTAAGAGTACAATGGCACTGCCGTGTTTGAACAGATCCTTTGCCGACAACGGCCGTGAAGATGCAGGCTGAATCCCGTGCCAGGCATATCCTTCACAAGCTCATCACTCTACAAAACATTCGAGTGAAATTACGATCACGGGGCCTGGCAGGGGCCCAACTTGAACCCTGCTAGCTCAGACTGAGAAGCCCAAACCCTGAAGTCTGAAACCGCTGCCGGCAAGCGATCAAAAGCCTTTCAGGGGGTTCTGGGGCATCAGTTCAGCTACGCCAGCGCTAAGTTGGCCAACTGGCCGGTCCTACCTACGGAGGCCGTCAGTGGCTTGCAGCAGCTCTCAGCAAGCAATAGTCCACAACTAGAGTTGCAAAGGGCAAGCCACTCGCGGCCATGTTCATGTCGTGCACACCTATGTACTGTAACATCCTCGGGCCACAAAACTGTTGTGTTGCTTGTCAGTCCACAACCAAGTGCTTGTACAAGATAGGCTAGGGAAAAGACATCCCAAATTAATCTGATGATCTGGCCAGCCTAAGCTCTCACACCTTCGTCATTGGCCCAAGATCGAGTGGGCTGGGTGTGTAGAGCACCTCAGGCCGCATGGTTGCGGGACACGATTAAAGTCTTGACCAAAGGCCGAGGGTGGCACTGGCATGGGCATTTGCCACAGCGTCGTCATTGGCATTGCTTGTGAAGGCCTGTGCGGCTGCAGTGGTTTGGGATCCCACTGTGCTAAAGGACAGAAGCAATACATCACCTTGGTGGTTCCGGAGGTGGTGGAGAGAAGTCCCGCTTGCGGAATGGCACCTGCGCGGACGACTTTGACCTTCTCCTTTGGACAAGGACTGCCATGGACTGCCATCGCTTCCGCTCAAGCACATGCAATGTTTGCACACGGGCGCTCCCCATGTCCGCTCATTACGGCAAAGGTGGTGCTAAAGTGTTGGCACCACTTCTTCATGGTGCCTGCGATGGAAAGTCTTTGCGCAACTGAAGTACCTACACTCGCTGTCTGCACTGCTTTGCAGTTGACTTTCGATGCTGACGCATTGCAAAAGGGTCCTCAGGACCCTGCGAAAGCCCCAACGTTAAAACCGCAGATGAGGGAATCCGCTCTCACAGTGAGAAACCTCAGACTGCCGGTGAGACAATGGGGAGGTTTGCAAATAATTAGAAGAGCACCCTGCGCGAGGAAATCGCCTCAGGCAGCGCGAGCGCTCGAATCACATGACGCCGCCTCGTAGTGGCTTCGGGTCACAGCCTGTGGGCAGAACACAATACAAAGTCGCATTTTGTTCGACGCTCGTGAAATCTGAAAAGCCTCCTCTCGACACCTTCCTCTTCGAGAATAGTCTGGGCGGTGTCTAGGAGCTGTGTGAGAATCTTCTTCGCACCTTAGAAGGTGACCGATGGTCAGATTGTGCGGGCTCGACACCGAACATACTTGTCAAATGTTCCCACTCCGACATAGAGTGAGAAGGATGGTGCACCTAAGCCTGGAGTCAAGCGACGAACGGACAAGCCGCCCTCCAACTCCACGCGATTCAGACTGTCGGTGACCAGGGAACGAAGGTCGGGCCTGGGCGAATTCAGCGAAAGCCGCCGAAATGCTGATAGATTCGATAAATCCTCCTGACTCTGAGTGCTCCACCCCGAGGCCGCTTGCACCAAAGGATCCTTCCTCTCCTGCCAATATGCTCACATCTGGGCCTAGCAGTGTTTGATCGCTTCAGCTTCAGCTTTAGTCTTCGAGCTCCTCTTTGACCGACAACTCCGACTGGGCCTCCGATTGCGGCTTGTAGTCCCCCTTGGCAGAGCTTAGCATTCAGCTCTGCCCTCGAACACGCTCTTAGCGCAGCATGCGCACTCGCCGCCTCGCCTCGGCGTCCATAATCAGCACGCTCGTGCTCGAGTGATGGAGCTTCGTTTGACAGCCGAACTTCTGCTGCCTCAAAGGTGCAGCAGATTGGCCGTTGGGCCACCAATGGCCACCACACTCAAAATGGCAAGCTTACTGCTTCCTGGGCACAGCTGCCTGACTCCTGCCCAGCAGCACCACAAGACACGAAAGTCTGCGTATTCGCCCCATGCCGGGAGGTTTTCCAAGGGAGCTCTCACTGCTACAACTACACAGGAAGCTGCAATTGCCTCGCAGCACCTCCACTGTCGGAACCTCCATGTCAGCATTCTTCTCCTGCCAGTTGTTGCCTCCTCTTTAAAACTCCGAACATGGCAGGAGCAACCTGCCCGAAGTACAGATCCCAATGCGGCTTGAAGCTGAGGACCCTGCAAACCAAATCACAGCTTGGAGAATGGAATTCTCAGCTTGTTCTAAGCTCATCTTTGGCACCTGGCGATGTTGCAACTTGCAGCTGCACTTCAGGGTTTGAAGGCAAAATGCGCTGATCTGGAAAGCTAAGAAGACCCGTGGGACTTTCCGGGCGATGCCTTTTTCATGAGATCGTTCACGGTTACAATCTCCTCACTTTCCTCCAGCTCCACGAATATCGACTTCTTGTTTTGAAGCTCCGGTGAACCGTCCACCTTGAACACTGCAAGGCACGCGGATCGATTGGAACTGCCCCAAGATTGGCCTGAACCTCCACTTCCTCCTCTGCCTGCGACGATCGCGCAAATGAGCATCCAAGCCCGTCAGGATACGATTCCCCATTACAGCTGACTCAGCAATTGGGCAACCTCAACCTTGCAACCAGTGAATGGTGAGCGGCACGATCTCGGCTATTGTCTTCAGCCGCACCGACCCCTGTGGCTTCTCCCGCCCGGCCTTCTCTTCCAGGTAGGCCATGAAGGTGTCTTTGGCTTCGCTAAGGCTGACGCGATCGCCTGCAACCGTCCACCATTATCCACATGACGCACCTTGAGCGATGGGAGTTACGAACTGCTCGCACCTTTGCGGGCGTGATACCAACGCATGAAGAAGTCCTTAATCAACGAGGGGCATGAGATTCAGAAGCTCAGTGTTAGAGTTAGTGGAAGCCGATTGATCGAGCTGAGCATCGGATATGTCGTCCCACACTGGATCGCTGAACTGTGCCTGATTCCAATCACATCCAACTTGTCTCATACGTTTGAGATGCGCGTCATATCTTTCAGACTGCAGCACGAGGCACACTCCTTTTCGTCTCACCATAAACATCCATGATGATTGCAATGAGCCTGAAGAGAAACTTCAGTGAGCAAGAGCCTGCCCCCAGCGCCCACCGAGGCCCCGACATGTTCAAGAGAATCAGGAGCATGCAGAGCATGAAGGAGATGTGGAAAACACCGGCCTGAGATGAATCTCAGACGCGCTACGCAAACTAGAGTTTAGTCTGCGGACTTGCAGGACTAGGACGGGTGTCGGCACAGATCAAGAGGTGTTAGAAGCTTTGTTTGGACTGTGGGAAGCTGGCAGAGAGAGACACAGCGGCGGAAGGACCATGCCCAGAGCGAATTGAGCCCGCGAATCAGAAGACAGCTCCCAAGTCACCATATGCACCCGAAACGAAAGTCCCACACGTCGATATTGTGGAGTGGTAAAGCTGGAGATCGACTCATGATATGCCCAAAGAAGCACGCATGACTCCTTCAAGCAAAGTCTCAATGGCTCGACCGACCTGATCTTCCATCGCGACGAAGTCTGCATCCCCCATCAGAGACCGGAAGAGTGTGATGAAGCTGATTCCAAAGTCCGAATAGCCTGCGTGGCGTCGGTTAACAGGTGGAGGAGCCCATACTCAACCTACAGAAGATATGGGACAACAACGCCTAACCAAAAAAACATTGTTGAAGTCCCGCCTTCGACGGTTCGCCCAAAGAAACCCATCGCCATAAAAACGTACGTGACAAAGACCGAAAAGAAAATGATGCCGAAGTGGACCTGGGCCGTGAGTTACGACGCTACACGGCCAAGACTTCCCGATCAAGGAGTGCTTTGAAAGCTCTGCCTCAACTCTCTTTCGATCATTCGTTCCGCTTGATTCCCTACATTCATGCATCGAAGGGGGAGGACCCCTTCATTGCACTTCAGCGTTCAATACGCCCAAAGCTGGCATAGCTGTAGCTCAGCAGCCAAGTCTGCAAACGACATCCACAAAGTTCTGGTGACAACCTTTGTCGCAGATTGCGGCCAAAGGAAACGGAGGCTAGGATTTTGCACGTCACCACAGAGCGGCTCTGCCCATCTCCGGCGGAGTGGCTGCTAGCCGCGGCTGGAGTGAGAACGTCTTGAAAAGCCGCAGCAAGATGCAGAAGGGATAGAAGCCTTGGTCTTCCAGAGACGCAGTGCACCAAAGACGGAAGCAACCGCTGGTGTTCGATGCCAAGGGCCGGGCTGCTGACCTGAGCCAAAGCAGATGCGAAGCGCTGCCAGGGCCACACACTGCAGCGTTCTCAGTCTCTTCACGACTGAGCGCAAGGCCAGGCTGGTACTGGTCAGGGCTTCAACATGCAAAAACTATGCCGACGGGCCTATGCTGCACAGACCCGAGACACAAACATGTCCCGCAAGACGGTTGACAACAACTTGGCGAGTCACTGTGATAGGCCGAAGAACTCACCACCCCCTATAAAGCATTCAACAAGCTGAAAGCTCAGAAATCAGACGCGCATTTTGGCACAATGAGTGGTTCAACTGAGCGGGACTCTAACCCGTGATAGGAAGTACGTCCAGCATACGTTGAAAATGCACACATAGAGAAACAAAGAAGAGGCAGAGGCAGCGAGAGCATTGAAGCCGTGTGAAGATCCTGCCAAATGGCTGTATGCTGCTGTGTTGTGTGGGTGGAGGAGCCCACGAATACGAAGCCCAAAGCCAAACCAAGCCAGTGAGAGGTGCTCAATTGATCTCAAGTTTCAGGCCGGCAGTCCTGGATGAAACCTCGCCCGTGTCAGAGGCTGCTTGCATCACCAGTTCTTGGTAAACACAGGAACCCTTCCCAGATCCCTCTCGACGACATCAGCTTAAATTCTTCCGAGATACCGGTCAGGTCTTTGCAGAGGTCGCGGTTGTCAACATCCGCGCAGGCCGTTGCTAATCCGTTCAGGTCCTTCTGCAGGCTAGCCACCATCAGGCACCGATTGATCCACATGCCTGTGCCACACGAGCCAAATCGCTTCACTCCATAGTCATCATGTGCACGCACACACAAACACGAAGACCATCAGCGCCCAGTATGCGCAGTGCCTAGTAGAGTATAGGCGACGATGATGGAACACCAGTCCACAACATTCCAAACAGTGAAATAGTCCATGAGGAAGTAGCCACAACGGCAGCGGAATTTCCCGTCGGAGGATCGCGTGCAAATGCCTTACATCAACTTAGGTCCATCGTAGGGAAAGCATCGTCAAGGCTGCACATCTTTGAGACCCGGGCCCCGGAAGATCTCCAGCAGCTCTTCGATAAAAATGGTGGTGATGCTTCCAAAAAACAGTATCTCCCAAACAAGGCCCCAAAGATTTCCATAGGGTGACAGCATCAAGCTCATGAAAGAAATCTCTTTCCAGATTCGCCCAGAGCGTGAGAGAACGAAGTGAATGTCCGTGCTTGTCAGCATGTCAAAGTCTGCGTTGTACGTGACGAAGGTAAGCTGCACAGGTGCATGTCTAAGCCACTATCACTAAGAGCCATTAAGCTCTCTTCGGCTACGAGACACTTGCCATGTCACAAGTCAAGACAAGGCGACCGCACCTTCCATCTGCGAGTATCTGCACTCAGCCATCCCGACTGCTCCATCGCATCGATCTGCGCATTTACGTCTTCAACTAGCGAGAGCCAAACCTTAGCTCCCACTTTTGCTGCAGTCCATGGCACCATCAAAGAGCAGAGGCAATCACACCCCGTCGAACAGAGCTCAACGAGTGTTGAAGCGCCGAATTCGAATGCAGAAAAATGCAGTCAAAACTCGGTACCGTTGGCACTGGTGTCTTCTTCGAAGCTGGTGAAGGCCACGTCAAACTCTGTCGGATGAATCACGAAGTCTGTGCCTGCCGTGTCTTGCAGACATAGATTCGGCAAGTTGGCTTTCGCAATGTTTGGAAGCACTCAAAACCACAATCAGCCTAGCACGCAGGGCGAGCTTTCGTGAAAGCAGGAATGTAAGGGTAGCGCACATGTGAGCATGACACGGTGTGAGGCTTCCTGGCCACCCAACAGCAGGCCTGCCGCGTAGCACGTTCGAGCTGTCGATGCGCTGTTCGGACAGGTGCCTGCCTGTGCTACGAAACTGTGCGGGGCTCTATGTGCCGCTGGGCCTGAGGGCTTTTACAACCCACTTGTACTGATTGCCGCTCGACAAGACTGGACATCCCCGGTCCCCCTGCTCAAACTTCTGCGTGCCCCAACCTGCGCCACTTCTTTTACGAGCTTGACCGGACCGATCTTACCTCAAGCAAGGGCACGGGTCTTACCCTCCTTGATTTCTTTTTGTCTTGTTGTGCCTGGTCTTGAAACAAGTGCGAGACGGTTTTAGTCAACATGGTACGGAGGATTACCGAGGAAAGTCCCCAAACTTCCATTGGAGCAAAGTTGGGACATTCCCTTTCCTGTCCGACAAGATATGTATGTTCATGATTTATGACGGTTGGTCTCGTTCTTAAACTGTACCGTCAGCGATGACTATTAGTCTTGTGCTTCGCTCCGTTTCATGTTCTGACACGAAGGCTATTATGAGTACCATCCGGCTTACGGACACCATGACCAGGGCAAACACAATGACAATGTCCAGCTGCTGCAACTGCTGTGGCTGCTGCTCCTACTAGTTCCTATTACTACTACCAGTAGTAGTAGTAGTAGTAGCAGCAGCAGCAGCAGTACTACAAAGTGCGGTTGTAGTAGCCGTCGTCGAAGAAGGTGGTAGTAGTAGTAGTAGTAGTAGCAGTAGTAGTAGTAGTAGTAGCAATAAAAGTACTAGTAGTAGTAGTAGTAGTAGCCGTAGTAGTAGTAGTAGTAGTAGTAGTAGCAGTGGTAGTAGTAGTACTACTACTACTACTACTACTCCTACTACTGCTACTCCTCCTACTACTACTACTGCTACTGCTACTGCTACTGCTACTGCTACTGCTACTACTGCTACTACTACTACTACTACAAAGTGTAGCTGCAGTAGCCGTCGTCGAAGAAGGTACGTCGTCGTCGTCGCTGTCGTGATCGTGGTGGTAGTAGTAGCAGGAGTTGTAGTAGTGGTAGTAGTAGTAGTTGTTGTTGTTGTTGTAGCAAGTAGTAGTAGTAGTAGTTGTTGTTGTTGTAGTTGTAGTAGCAAGTAGTAGTAGTAGTAGTAAGAGAAGGAGTAGGAGTGACAGTGTATCTGGTTGCAGTACTAGCAACAGCACAACTACTGTCAGAAGCAACGACAGTAACAACAACAGCAACAACACCACGACGCTGCTGCCACTGCTGATGCTACTGTGACGACGACTACTACTGCGACTCCCACGACTCGCACGACTACGACTACTACGATCTCGACTCCTGCTGTTGCTTTCACTCAGCTACTACTTCTACTCCCACTGCTACTGTCGCTGCTACTGCTTCCTTCTGCTACTGCTATCCTACTGCTGCTGGTGCTGCTGCCAGTGCTACTCCGCTACTGCCCTACTCTCCTACTGCTAGCCTACTACTGCTGCTACTCGCTGCTGCCCTGCTCCGACTCCTACTCCTCACCTACAGTACTCCTGCTGCTACTACGAGGACGACCACACCAAGCAGTCCTACTCTCACTGTACTTACTTCTGTCTTTCGTCGACTACTATCCTTACCATTCTTGCAAGCAGTTTGAGCCAAGACGATCAGCAATACCAGTACAAGTCACATATGCTACTTGTAGTGTTGCTGCTGCCACTGTCAGTGTTGCTGCGATGCTGTCCATCATCGTCGCATCGTAGAGCCAAGGCACGGTTGAAATTCAGGTAAGGCATCTCTGACATATCCCGGGCCGACAATGCCGCCTGAATGCGGGCCGCTCTAAGGACTGTATCGGCACACGTACCTTTCGAGCAACTCGAAAGTGGCAGGACGTGCTGCCGTGTTATAACTGAGCTTGCCGCTGAATCTTTTTTTCAACCTGCTTCTAACTGCATCGAAGCTGCGGAAGGCAGGGTGGAGCCTTCGGAGATGGAGCTGCTTTGAGGCAGATAGATGGAAGCAAAGCCTGGGCTGCTCAGATGTTCTGCGGGATGCCGATGCTTGGGCTGCTCTGAGCTTGCGGCCCAATCGAAGCCACGAGTAGAAGTCTGTGAAGCTGTTCACCTGGATGGCGCAGGTGTTACGAGCCGCGATTTCGTCGGCTTTCGATCTAAAGAGCCCTGATCTGTGCCACCAGGGTGCATCCTTGTAGTTCTTGTGACCCATCGTGGCAATATCATTGAAGGCGAAGTTTGCATTTTCTTCCTGTCACGATGTCGCACATGACCGTGCGCAAGACTCAAGCGCGCCCAAATGTGCAGAATGGTGCCAGCCGCCGAGGCAGAATGCAAACGCACACAAACTCCTGAATCCCTTTACACCCGTTCAGCTCAGATGCAATATCGAAGCGAATGGCCTTCCTTGGCTGCTGCGACGATACATCGAAGCAGGGAGAAAGCAGACTGTGCTCCGGCTGAGTTGAAGAAATCTAAGTGGCTCCACGCTCTGCGTCTCTGCCACTGTCTGCCGACATGCACGGGGTTTATGGGGTTGTCCGGGAATCAAGGACATGCATCTGCAAGTGTGGTCACTTACTGCAAATCCCAGGGAAACGTGCTGCGCCTCATGGTTCAAGAGCATGGCAGCAAAGCAGACAATCAGCATCAATGTCCGCGGAAGTGTCCGAACAGCCTGAATGGAAGAGCGCTCAGAGCAGACGCGCCTCTGTCCAAGTCTGAGGTCCGCACAATATCGCAGTTCACTTCCTTTTCCCAATAGCTGAAGAGCTCCCTTACCTCTGCTGTTCTTGAAGTGGCTTCGTGAATATCTTGTGAATCTTGTTGCACGGTCGTATTCCACAAAACCCCAGACCAGCTCATGACACTGACCAGGCCCAGAAGCGCCAGGACAGCCAGCATCTGCAGAATACTACTATTATGGGCCGAGCTGCCGGAACGCCACATCGAAATGCAACTATTTGGGGATCCAGGTGATCAATTTCCTGGCCTTGTTTCAGCTGTCAATGACTTATACTCTTCAGTCCAGGCCCCGTCCACCCAGCACCACCGAGCACCACCGAGCACCGAGCCCGCACTCACCTGGACCCAGTAGTAGATGGAATGCTTCTGTGACATGGCAAAAGGGCCAGGTTCGCCAGAGGCAACTTTGTGCCCGAGGACCCGTCACTGGCCGACCAGCTACTTCGCAGCCAGGGTCGGCCGTTTGAACGGCTGCAGTTTTGGAGCACGAGGGCACCGCAGGGCGACGAGTAGCAAAGTAGCAAAGAGCACACGCGATGCGTTGCAAAGCGCTTCCCTTCCGGCCTCTGGAGCCCTGCCTGCCTGCTTGGCTTCCTCTCGCCTGTCGATTAGGCGAGGAGGCGACCTCATTCACCACATCATGGACCAGCCGCCGCGCACTGAAGTAAGGTCGTAAGGTCTCTATGGTCTCTGTGTGTCCGGCGGCGGCCTGGACTTCCGGGAAGGGGCCGGGGCCCTCTCGGGCAAACCAGCCTTCCCAAGGCCACGAGGTCCAACTCTTCGCAGAGTGATCTGAAGCATGGCCTCGAGGATCGTCGGTTCCACGGAGTTGAGCGGCACTTGTGGCCGTGGCGGCGGTGGTGGCGGCGGCGGGCCCGGGGAGAGCGGAGACGCTGAACTGCCGGACCTCAGAGGATCGTTTTAGGATCCACTGCAGTGCCTTCAAAATTCAGGCGGTCAGGCGGGCCTGCACTTCTTCTTTCTTCTTCCGTCTCGAGTCGCGAGGAATCGTGAGGCAATGGCAAAGTGCCGAAACTGCCGCAGCTCCAAAGTGCGATTTTGCGAATGCCCGAATGGCTCGAAGTAAAGGACTCTTGTAGTCAATGCCACAGGCTACATGTGAAGGAAACGCGCATGGCTAACAGGGCCTACATGGGCCTACAACCTCAACCCTGGCTCAACAAGTACATCGTCCTGACTTTCCGAGGATGCGGCTCTTCCACCGTAGCCTCCATCGGTGCTGGCCGTCGGACCTCTGGGCACTTTCACTTCGGCGGTCGGAATTCGAAAGGCGAAAGGGAAACACGAGGCGAGGGCACGAGGAGCTCGGGAGCTCGCCTTGACCTGGCACCTCTCGAGCTGCGGTGGAGGCGGAGGCCTCGGAAATCGATTCCGCCCATCACACACACACACACGCACTTGCCGTAGACCTCGAGGTTTATACGGCAGTCGGAAGTGGCTCTTGTGTTTCTTGTCATCCTTTTTGCTCCAATACCTATGCCTAGAGCTACTAATCTGCTGATGTCATTGTTTGGACAACTGGTCTCAAGGCTCATCTGATAACCTGCAAGAAAGTTTGCTGCACACATGCTCACACTCGTATTCAAGCTTCAAGCATGCAAGCAAAACACTCACAAGCACTCACAGCTTCAGACATGAATGATATACGACCACAAGCTGGAGTAACTCTCCCCATGTGCACCATGCAGGTACGTTTGCACTGCATACACAGAAGTGTCGTCGTTGGGCGGAGACTTCTATGCTGCACTCCAGCCCCCTGCGAAGTTACTTAGCCCTTTGGTACAGGGATGACACACACACACACACACACACACGCTCTCTCCCCGCAGGACGGCTCTCCGCTCATCTGAGGAAGCGGCAGCGGGGGTTCGAGAAGCCCTTCGGCATCATCCGCGCTGAAGGCTCTGGGGCGCTTGGCGCCGTTTTTTGAGGGGGCACACATCCCGTTCTCTTCTGGGACATCCTGGTCCCCTGGACGTCTGGCAGGGCTCGCCCGGAGTTCCGGCCGAGGCCCAGAGGGCCAGGACCTCGTGTCGGGATCTGGCTCCAACACATGGGCATAGCATACTATGCTTTTGTTTGACCGTACTAAGCAGATCGATCCAATTACTCCAGATTTGCCCAGAGCTTGGTCGCTGGCATGTGCCTCGGCGGCTTTGCCAAAGGTTTCGTGTTTGGCTCCTCAGGGCGAGCTACCTTTGACGACGCTCTGATTCATGCCATGCTGACCTCGGCAACTTCGGCGTTCAAGTCTGCATCCAAGTCCTGCTGAGACCTGAATGTTCGCAGACTATCTGCATGTACTTCGCAGCTGCTTTCACAAGCCACTGCAGACTCACTGCGGTGACCATCATTGACTATGCTCTGTCCCCCCCGACTTTTTCCACCAGGATCCGCGCTTCCCACTTGATCCTGAAATCGCCTCAAGTGACAACCATCCATGGTCTCTTCTCGCTTCTCGCACGCAGGTCCTGCCGAGCAGATCGAACCGGGGCTGGCACAGTGGATCCCGACTTGAGCCCATCAGACTCGTCAGAGCCGTACAGCAGGTTTTTGAACTCCCTTGCGAGTAGGGAAGCTGCATATCTTTAAGCGTGATGCGCTGGACTGGGCTTGGGGCGCGAAGGTGATGGCTTGAAGCTGCTCTACCTGGGCTCAGCTTGCAAACTTCTCTTCAACTCAAGTGCCGCAAGTTCGGCGCTGGCGGAGCAATTTTCGGGCGAAAGAAAGAGCAAACGGCCCAACGGCCTCCGCCACCTCCGGAGGTGCAGCGAGGCCGAAGAGCAGCTCCTGGACAGAGGCCGAGCTTTCTGCTCATCTGGGCCCCCTCAGCGCTACAGGACTTCTAGGGAAAATCTGAGTCTTCGAATGGAAGAGGCTGCATACTTTGAGATTGCTGGGGCTGCAGAAAGGGACTTGGGAAAGGACAAATTTAAAGACTGGGATACTATGGGATAGTGGTCCTGGATTCCTAAACTTCTCTTCGAGGGTCGGATTTAGGGGAGCTTTCTACCATCGAAGATTTGCAGTCTGAAGATGATACGATGTAGAAGGCATGGGCATCCTGTAAGAGCTGAGAGTGCAGCCTGTGCAGAGGGACGCTTGCCAGGGTCGGCATGGAAACCTTTCCCGAGCAGGGACAACGCGGCAGACGCAAAATGCTTCTATGGTTTAGAACGACTGAACGATTCTGGGATTCTTATGGGTTTTTTTCCGAGAGCCGCGCACAACTCGATTGTGCTCCTGGCTATCAGCGGAAGCTCATCGTAGAAGGTGCTTGCTTTAACCTGCTCAGAAGCGAGACTGTGATTGCTGGTAAGTCTGAAGAGCTGCATTCGGCTGCAGCAGTTTCAGGAGATAATGTATGCGAAACCGACATAACACCTTTTGAAGTCTTGCGTCTTTCAAACTTCTGTCTATAACAGCTGGCAACTTCCACTTCGCAATGTGCACACATGCACACACTTTGCTGGCAGGCTCACAGCATGCCCCTGCACAAGAGATCACACACACACACACACGCACGTACAGACAGAGCTAGCAGAGCCTGCGGCTGCCAATGGCCTCGTTTGGGCAGCATCTTTGCCTTCAGATCATGTTCATAGCTGCGGTATGCCAAGAAACCTATTTGACACGCTGCTGGAGCGACCACAGCCAGACCAACACATAAAATAAAACTCAAAGCAACCGCACAGTGTCAGAGTGGGTCATAAACGCCAGAGATGAAATTCCAGCTTGCATAGTTTGAAAGGCACACCCATCAAACTATCACCCATCCCTTACCATCAGAACAACTTGAAAAGGTGCCGGCTCACCAGATCGGGTCAAAACAGATCTCCTCATGACGGTTAAGGTGGCTTTGCTAGGTGGCTGCGACAGCATTGAAGGGAGGAGGGATCGGACTTGGAGTTGCGAAACGGGCCCTCTCCCGTTCCTTCTTGACAAGCCGGGTCCCGTGCGCTCAGCTGCTGCAGGCTCTTGCACTCTGGATTGGGCTGTCCACAGCACTCGAAGACCTCGCAGGGAGCAATGCCCCATTGTATACTCTGACAACGATGGCGATTGAAAGCTGACAACGATGGCGATTGAAAGAAACCACCACTGCCCGATTACCCTAAACACTGATGCCGAAACATGTCTGCACCTGTGTTTACCACGATTGTGGATGCTCTCGAATCCTCTGTGACCAGAACATTCACTAAGCCGCTTTCCAAAGCCAGCCTTGCAGGGTGAAACTTTGAAACCTTCCTTCAGCTGATACATGTCTCCATCTGCAACCAATTGATCTTCTGATGGTGGGGGAACATTGACTGGGGCGAATATGTGCCGCGAAGCCTGCTTTGGCATAATATTTTTTGGCATGCTCACTGCTGTCCAGGATGCTTAGTTTCATCATGGTGAAGGATGAACCAAGTTTGCGTGCGTGCGTCTCCGCAGCCTGAATCAACAGACCGCCAAGTCCGCTGCCTTGGTGGTCTACTTTGCAATGTCCGACGGTCTTGAGCATGCTGCTTTTGAATTTGAGTGATGCATGGATGTAGCCAGCAATGTTCGAATTTCTCACGAGACTGCTGGTAGGGTGAAGGCGGAAGGGCGTGCTGCAGTCACCAATTCGTCAATGAACTTCATGTGATGCTCCATCTTCTTACCAGTATCTTCGAATGCGTTTGGAACGCCGAGCAGGCTAGCACCTTGCCCTGGTTCCACACCGTTGCACCAATGATGATTTCGATGAAGGTGCGCATGGTCAGAGCAGAACTCCCGTTCCGAGCGCTTCAGACTCTTGAACAGCCAGTCACTGACTCGCATACATAGCACCTTCGCTGTCCAGAAAATTGGGTCCCAAAAAGGCTAAACGTTCGTTAGATTCAAGCTCAAAAGATTCATTGGTTCAACACTACCTCAAATGCTGAGATACTCGTTTTCCACGAGGACGTTCTCATTTGTTCTTTCAGTCAAAGGCTCGCTCTCCTCCTCCCCCCATTCCCACATGGCAAGGTGGATCCTTGTTGGGGTGCCTGGACATGTGATGTCCGGTGTTGGCGAATGCATTTTGCGTTTCCTGTCCGGTGTCTCCTGGTCGTTAGCGCTGAGCATGGATCGCGTGTTGCCCGCTAATGGACGTCACGTCCAACGAGGCCCCACGCTCAATGAGAAAGTTCACGAAGTTCACGACATCCCAGTGCTCGCAAGTGATAGCGAAGAATAAGGCGGTCTTATTGAGGTTGTTTCTGAACCGCACCTGAGTTTAAAACGAACTTGACCATCACGAGGTTTCGTCGTGCCGCAACCCAGAACAATGGTGTCTGAGGGTAAGAGTCAACCTGCTCGAGGCCAACCCCCAAACGGATGCATCGTCTGGTCCCGAAACTCACAGACACCCTCGTCGACGTCGAGCTGCCACAAAGAACAGCATGTTTTGCTGTGCAGCCAAGACATGTCGGCTTTCGTCAAAGCTTGTTTGTCAGCCAGCTCTCCATCTCTCACAGTTACGAAAAGCGCGTCTCGCTCCAGGTCGTCCTGGCCATCTGCCACGGTGACACTGTGTCGGTTCATAGCTGTGAAATGATTTGAGCCCAAACATCTTTGCGTGAGAGGTTAAGTGATCAGCATTCTGTGAACTATGAAGTTCCTTGCCAAATCTCAGGGGTGTCACCAGCATCGGCCTCATGAAAGCCCGGCCTCGAGTAGGACAAGGCCGAGAGCAAAGATGTCGGCTGCTGTGCCCCCGCTGCGGGGGACGTGCCACCCCTGCAGTTCGACAGGCTTCGTCACTATGATATGCGGAGTCCATGTCCTCGAATCGAACGAACCATGCACGGTTTCAATGCAATTTCGCAAGGAAACCGAACATGAAAGCAAAACTCGTATGGTCGCGAGGGAGTTCCCTGTCAAGCTGATGGCTCTTTTGGCCAATGAACAACCACCAGACGCTGTCCCCACTCCCAGCCTCTGGGGCCACATACCGGGCGAACTGCAAGCCTAGTGCACCAAGAAGGTCGTGCTCGCGCAGGGCATCCACCTCCACCGGCTCCACTATCCAAGAATTCAGAAGCAAAGCAGCAAAGAGGCTTGCAGCGGCACAACGTGTCCTCCAAAGTCTGAGCCGAACCTCCAGGAGCGCATCCACGAGCCCTGCTTCCAGGATCGTCACGTCACCTGTGGTGGCGACCTGACTCACAGACTTGACTCCGTCGAAGGACGTGAACAGACCGAGGAGCACGCCAGCACATTGCGCGGAGACAGACTTCCATGCGCTTTTCCAGACCTGCGGTCTCGTGGGCAGCTCCAGCGGATGGGCGAAAGCCCTGGTCCCTGCCCCAAACCTGTGAAGAGCGTCCACTGCGAGGCAGAGCTGTCGTGCCACCGAGAGCCGCCAAGAGAGGCCTGACGAGCGCAAAGATTACTTATTGAGGATCTGCGGAGAGCAGAGAAAGTTTGCACCTGGAGCTGATTCCTGCAGCTCGATGGGCAATGGCGAGAGGGTGCTGCAGCTTCCTAGTCGATGCGACAAAGCACAGCCTGAAATCTCCGCAACACGATTCGCACTGCACATACCGAGCTGGAGACCGCCAGGCCGCTCCCAAGCGATCCAAACCTCTTTCACGAAAATGAAAAGGCCTTCTACTTCTTATTCTACGGGTGTCTGAAGAAGGTCTACAGGCGTAGCCCTGGACGTCAATACACCACAGGAAGAGAGACACTCCTGAGAGTTAATATTACGGCACTTCCAAGCCCGACAATTGAAGGCTTAGATGTTGTGATGCTGGAAGCTCCGGGCTCCCGGCCCCTGGAGAGCCATCGCCTGCGATTTCTTGGCACATCGCAATATGCTTCCTCGTTGCAAAGCCCTGTGTTCCTCCGTTCTTTCCGATTGATGGCTGATGCCCCGGTAAGAGTACGAGATGAGAATCCAGAACGGCATAATCCCGGATGCATCGGCCGAGGTGCTGGGGGCGACCGCTCCGACGGGTCGGCTCAAGTCCTGCGAATCTATGAATCCAAGAGCCTACATGTGCCTGCTTCGAGCACTACAGTCTCTCTCTCATGAGCCTACTCCTAGTCTCTCTTGCTTGCTCTCTCTCTCTCTTTCTTCCTTCCTTCCACTGGGATCAAGTCCGCAAGCGGACCCGGGCGAAGGCCCCCCCGTTCCCCTTTGTTCGGTGGAACAGAGCGTTGGCTCGGCAGCAGTGTGACGGGATGCCCCCGTTGTGCAGCTGGCGGCTCCCCCGTTGATTGAGGAGGTCTCGCCGGTTCGGCGGGCCTTTCTGCGAGCACTCCTTGACTTCTTCCTGTGTCTGAAGGTCTCCCCTCTGGACACCACGGCCATGGGATGGCCGGCGAGTCGGCTTCCTCCCCCTCGCTGCTCTGCTGGTCGCTTCCCTGAGTCTCTGCCATGTTCAAGTCCTCGTGGCTGTCCTCCCAATCTGGAGGAGTGTCTTCCACATAATGTTCGTCATTGCACTGCTCCTCGTCCTCCCCCACCTTGGCAGGTCTGAGCACCTCTGGTGGCTCGTCTTTTGGCGGTGTGGCTGCTTCTCCTTGTTGCTGCCTTCTTGCCCGGATCTTTCTGCGGATCCCGCGGGCACTTCGCAACATCTTTTCCACCTTGTCCGGAAACCGCATGACGAAGATTCTGTTTTCTTCAGCTATTCGGGGCATGTAGCGGTCGACAATGCGCACAAGCCGGTCTGCTTTTCCCCCGAGCTTGCATCGCTTGTGGAAGCGTCTCTGGTACCGTTCGTACTCTTCTCTTTCTTCTGTGCTTAGTGCTTCCCCCGTGGTGTTGTCCACGTAGTCTCCCCCTGGACTCATCTGAATGTCCCGGGCTATCCATTTGTCCAGCGGGTCCGGCGGGTACTGCATATGCAGTCTTTTGCGTGTCACGAACTGCGTCATCTGGTCATGGCCGGCTGTTTCTAGCCCTTCCCCCGCTGGCTTTGGCTGGTGCTCTTCTTCTCCTTCTTGTTCCACAAGTGGCGGCTCCTGTGTTGGGCGCGCACTCGCCTTTGTCCGTGTCGGAGGTACAGTCCCCCTGGAAGTTGAGCCATGAAGACGGCACATTGGATCAGCTCGTTCATGGGTTTTGCGGAAGCCGGTGGTGCACACCCCATCGACATAGCGGCAGATTCTGCATGTCTTGGCGAGTTCCGCAGCCATTCTCGTGGTTGTAGTGCCTACTCTTCACTATCTCCCCGTCCTTGCCCAAAATCACGAACCCTGGGTTGATGGATTCCTTCACCCAGTCAGGTCGCCCGCTAAGATCGCTGTGGCTAAGTAGGCTAGGGAGCAGTCGGCGAAGAACTGGGTCTCCCCCCTTTCAGCGGCCTGCAAGAAGAAGCTCTTGCACTTGCCAGGTCGCTCACAAGGAGGTAGGGATTCAAAGTCACCCCTCTCGGTTATGGCTCGCGCCAACGGAGTTTCCTGAAGCAAAGCGGCAACAGGTCAAGCACCGCTGGGAAAGGCAACGGGAGCTCCCCTGAGGGCACAGCCCCAGGGCAACCCCGTGCCTCCCCCCCGATGCAAGGAGGCGGAACAGGCCTCCAAGCAAAGGCACTTGAGCCAAAATGGCTACTCTCTCTCTCTCTCTCTTCTTCTCCAAATTCTCCCAGGCCCTCTCTCCCTCTCTCGCTCTCGCTCTCTCTCTCTCTCTCTCTCTCTCTTTTTCAAAAAGTGTCCCAGAGCTGGCGGGGCGGATCCGAGGCCAAGGCCGAGCGAGCCTCGAGGGCCCCTCGCCGCAGCGCAGCGCCTCGCGGCGCACTAGCAATTCTATGATACGAGAGTATATGTCAGTAAGTTCTGGTATAGCATAGTATAGATTATAGTACATTATACTGTAATATGTTACATTGTAGTAGATTAGATCATGATAGAATATGGAACACCTAGCAGCAGCTAGAAGCACCTGCGCTGCTCCTGATGCTAGGGCTTGGTGCATACTGCGGCCACGGACATGCGATGCGTGTTGCTGCTCCTCTTGCTCACAGACATGAGGAGATCCCGCATGACCATTACAGCTCATTCGGCAAGGCATTCCCAGTACGGCATGGGTTTGCGCATAGGGTCTTCGGACTACCCCACACACACTGTAGCTGCACCAGCCCCATAAAGATAATAATTCTAAGCTTAGGGGAAAACGAAACCAGTTGACGAACTCGCATTCGACAAAGGTGCACGCACATGCGTTGGACGCATGTCTGGTCGACGAGTTCTGGTAGTCTTGATCAGCGCTGATCCATGGCATCAATCTCCATGTAACATGTTTTCAAACATGTCAACACCGCCATCAGTCAAGGTGAACATACAGGTAGAATTCGGTAGAATGTATGAGGTCGGACAAGGCAGCCTGCGGACATGAGGCCGGTGCATTCACTGCTCCAAAATGTCATGTAAACATTGAGCATGTGAACGTGCCGCTGGTAGCATCGCTGGCTAATTTGCTAATCCGGCGTAACATCATGTGCCTGTAATGCAAGGTCCCTTCCAAGAACTGCAAGAACACCTTAGGGAAAGGGTTCAAAAACAGAGATTTTGAACCGTGTACAGATGAAATGAAGGATGACGGTACCACATTTCATGTCAAGGACAGCACTGCAGGTACACGTGAGGACGTCTCTCAAAACATCAACAAGAAATACGGGCATCTTCGTTGCAGTGATCGATAGACTCTGTCACGGTCCCCTGCATGCTGAGCTTTGTCTGTCAGCTGCCCACGAATTTACAATGACACGCCTGCATGAGTACACAGATACACAGACAGATAGAGAAAAAAAGACAGACGACATGTTATACCAAAACACTAGCTAGCCCACGTTGTCCAGCTGCACCTAGCCGCCGCATCTGCCCGTTGTTCAAAGGCTTTGGAAGGCCTGGGCATAGAGCAGGGGCTCGGAGCCGGGGTGGTGTGAATCAGTGAAAGACAAGCACTGGGCATCTCTAAGATCTCGGCGCAACTGGACCACGAGAGCGGCGGTCTTGTCTCCCACAAGCCCTTGGCCTCACACAGGCAAGGGCACGAGATGCAGCATCCTGCGCTAATGGCTCTGAGGATTGGACAGACTTTGCCTAAGCCCCAGCCCTCCGAATAGTCTAAAAAGACGCCACCGATCTCCAGCCTCGGCAAACAGGAAGCAAGGGCCCCCCAAACCTGCTAGAAGGATTGCGTTGGAACTTGGCATCGCTCCCCTCTTCCGCACAGTCCGGCAGGGGCCCAAGCACCTGGGGATTGGATACCCGAGCTGCTGTGAACAAACGTGAAGAAGACTGCGCAGATAGGCATCTAAGGCACAACTTGCTCTACTTCCTCTGGAATCACCAGGTCGTCAAAGGTACTCGATCCTCGTTTTATTGCAGGCACTTGCAAGTTTTAATGCCAAGCCCTGATCAGACGAAAGTTTCTGAGCCACCAGCGCAAGCCATCGGGAAGCTCGCGAATGGCCTGGGCCCCAGGACCAGAAACGAGACACCAAGAACCACTTGCCTACCTACGTTCGACAGCTCTACGACTTGGCTACAGTACCGTTTGAACAGAAACTTCCTCCTCTCACCTCTCAGACCTCTTTCAGACCAAAGGCTAAAGAGCTAAAAGGCTGAGGCCTCCAAGGCCCGGCGAACGCGTACGGGCCGGCTCAACCCATCTTTGGCCTGTGCGCGCAAGGGGTGAAAAGAAACAAACAGAGTTAGACTTTGGTTTCTCAAGTCTGTGCCTGGCATGCTGGTTAAATCTCATCGAATTCAAGCTCTCATGGCCTGATTACTGACAGGCTGCATTCTCGAAACCTGAGCACGATGCCTGTGAAACTGGTGGCGAGGGGAGTCCCACTTGCTTGACACCTGAACATGCTCAACGCGACGCTCGCTCACGTGCCAACCATTTTGGGGATTCGCGAGCAGCGCACAGGTGGAGACCTGACATGCCGATTCCTTCAAGACTGTGGCGCATGCCTGATGAGAAGGAAGCTGGAACAAGCACTGGTGTGCTGCTGTCTTCTGCCTGCCGCCGTAGGGAAGGGGAATGCAGCAAAACGAAGTGAGCTCTTTGAGCTGCGGGTAAAGGTAGGAGTGATGGTGAGGGTGAGGGTGAAACGGGTGAACTCGATGCGCGAAGCACTGTGAAGACAGCCTCGCTCGTGCATCTGGGACTTTCGGCCAGTGTCCTGAGAACAGTCGTAGAATCTCAAGTCTAGTCAGAGTCGATAGCTAAGAGCCCGAGTGCTCGAGGTCGCTGCATGCCACCACCGCGAGCCGCGCTCGTTCCGCCGTCGGCAAACTGCCTCGGCTCTGAGCTCTGGCCGAGAGCTCGCTTGGTTTCCGAGCTTGCTTTGCGGCTTTGCCCTTGGGCCCCCCGCCCCGGGCTCGGCCCGCAAAGCTCGGGCCTCGGCTTCGCTCACCTCGCATCCCTGCCGATCGGAGTCCAAGCTCCTTGGGTCCCTGCGCGGCGGGCTCCAACCATGGGCGAATCCTGCCAATGCCAAGGACGAAGACAGACTTCGGGCGAACATACTGTACCAAAGGCTCAGAGCCGGTCCAGCTCAACCATGTTGGCAAGAAGTCACGCAAGTCTCCGTAGGCTCCGAAACCACAGACCTGCCAGTGCAGCACGGACTCAACGAATCCACGGATGGTGGCAGGCTCTGCAACACAGTGTCTGCAGGTTCTTGTCGACTAAGGCTGCGGCTGCATTGCCGACATCCTCCTACAGATTTTGCAGCCCAGCACCCCGTTTGCTCGCACTTATTGGTTTTCATGTCTTCTAGCGAGCATCTTCGACACTTTTCTAGCATCACACAGGTTAACCCGCGTCCTCCAGACCATGGAACTCGGACGGGCGCACAGGCGGACGATGGCACTGGCGATATCACAAGAGTTCTCAAGCACATCGGTGCGAGCTTCCACCATTTCAGTGGCTGAGCACTTGCAAATGCAATTAAAGCCCAAGGCCCACGTACTTAGTGCCACTCGCAAGTCCGCAAGCTGGGCACAACACATCAACAAGTTGAAGTTGATGCTATCTGCACAACACCGACTGCCTTCGGACTGCTGCTGGAGCTTGCAGACGGGCTGGAGCGCGCAGCAAACCTGCCGCAGTGCTGATGCCCCTTGCCACAAAGCCCATATAACGGACTCATATACACCCCAACAGGGCCAGAAGCCGAGTGAGGACTCAGACTCGGAAACTATGTGCACTTGTTGGGCTGTCTGATGGTTTATGCATGCTTTGCCGGTTGCAACACGTCAAAAGAGCACCCCAGTGCCCCCAGGCCGCCAACCTCTGTGCTAGGTCCTCGAAGGGCGCCTGACAGCTTCGTTTGCTTTCGGCTTTCACATTCCTGTACTCTTCGGCCGACGCTGGGGCCTCGTCGTCTGGCTCCTCCACCTTCTCACATCAGCTACAAGTAGAAGCTGTTCAGCGATCTACAATGCGAGAACCACGAGCCTCACTGAGCGGATGGAAGGTGCTCCCAGCTGCTTCACGATATCGCTGCAATGCTGACAGCACTGGATCCACTCCTCGCGTCAGTCTCGACACCGCTCATCCACTCATACACATGGTGAATCTCATGCATCGGACTTCTGTCTTGTCATGGCCCCTTAGGTTTGCACCTTCGCTGCGCGGCAGGGCGCCTAGCCACAGGACCGCACGCGACAACATGCGACAACCGTTCTTCCAAAAATCGCATGCAACAACCCTGCTACGCTTCAGCAGCTTCGTCTCGTGATTTCCTCCTACCGAAAATCATCACGACATCACGTGTTCCAGAACCAAAAGCTTGGGGGAAACTGCCTGGAATAGTAAACTTGATCATGATCAAATCCGGAAGCCTAGGCAGGAAGCTTGCGAGTACGGGAGTTGGAAGCATGTTAAGTCATACCGTAATACCATTTTATACTGCTTTGTGGTGTCGGATTCCATGGCCGGCCCTCGGCATGACTGGCCTGGGTGCACCCCGGGCAGCGGAGCCATGGGCCTTGTCGCATCGCTGCAGCGGAAGGATCGTCTTTAAAAAATGCACAGACACGACCGACACCACCTCGCCAGGGAGGAATTGAGACCTGCTTGTAGCTTTTGCCGCCCGAGCGGCTTGTGGCACTTCCGGCCCAGCCGAAGGCCCCTTCGCCCAAACCCGCAGCTCGAGCAGCAGGACGAAACACGCAGGGAGTCGCTTGGATCCAATTATCTAAGAAACGGAGGCCGGCACCGCGCGGCCCCAGAGCCCCTCCCGTTTCGCAGTCGACTCTGGATTTTAAATGCCGGCGTCACTGTACAGCCTCAGATCCTCAAAGCTTTGTGGAGATCGTCAAAACATGGTTGTTCAAATGTTCCAGTTTACCGGTCACACTGCTGTGGAACTGATCTTCCGTTCCTGAAACAGACAAAGCAACCTCGCAGGCACAATGCAACATTGGCATTCACCTCTGTTCAGTCACAATGGCTGTGTTACATGCTATGATCATCTAGCAATCTCGACCACCTGCTTCAGACTACTGCGCCTTGGTCCGAAATCAGAGAACTGCTGCACACCGACGGGACTAAAGGAACACATGAACAGTGTTGATCGACCTTGCTGCAGCTTCGGGCACGCGCTGACAGACGTGGGCGGCCGTACGTCCTTGCCATTGCGGCGCACAACCACGCGCTGGAAGTCGTCCTCCTTGGCGGGGAAAGCCACCACGGTGATCCTGCACCCACAATTTGAGATTTCAAACCGCAGCCTTTGAAGGAAATCCGAGGTCCTCGGACTCTGATCACGGAGCTTGGAAAGCCAACTTTGGCACACCTGCGGCATGGTGCGCTTCGAATTGATGCTGACTGCAGCGATTCGTGGTCAATCCTCGCAAGGCCAAAGTGGAGCGATGTCACCCGACGGATCAATGACCGCGATGACCTGTCTCAGAACTTATTTCACGGACTCAAGACGCCGGCCATGCCCATACGTCTGCACAACTCCATGCCTTGATCGTGTTGGCATGAAAAAACTCCGTCGCGGCTCGAGCAATGCCTGCTCGCTCTGCGCAGAGCGAGCCGGAGGGCAAGCTGACCTGGAGACTTGGACTTGCTCAATGCTCAAACAGCATCTCTCTGCAATTCCCAGTTGCACCGATGGCCTCCGTGTTCATGCCACGCATCGAAACGAGGGAGCCATCATCTCTAGCACAGCAAACGACAGCGAGCACCACCTCCCGTCGTATCCACCGCTGATCTTGAATGTGTGCAGTCGTGCAGCTGGGACCTTGTGAGACTTTCGCTGCCAGAATTTGTCGGTAGCTGCTTCTTGCCATTCAGCGACAAATCTGATCCCAGAGCACGCTTAGGCTGATTAGGGCCAACCCACAAGCCGCTCTGGTCATCACCAACAACATTCAGTAACATTCCGCCGTGGTAGTCCTCGTCATCGTCGTCGTCGCAGTCGTAGTCGTAGCAGTCGTCGTCGTCAGGAGTAGGAGCAGGAGCAGTACTAGCAGTAGCACTAGCGGTTCTAGTAGCACTCGTAGTATTCATCGTAGTGGTAGTAGTAGTAGTAGTCGTAGTAGTCGTAGTAGTCGTAGTAGTAGTAGTAGTAGTAGTAGTAACCAGCGATCTGCTTTGGTTCAGGCAGCTCTTTGAGCTCCATGACTGCAAAGGCTATGTCGGGCTCGGTGGAGATGTCTTCCCAGTCCCACGACAGATCTTCGCTGTCGATGACCTTAGGTAATGTATAGCCTTGGGGTTCTTTTCTTGGAGCATTGCGACCACTTCGAAGCTGACAAAGCTGATGCTTTCGAAGCCCTCAGTCACAAGCGAAACAAGGTACAAGTATGGGTACCGGTATCAGTTCAATACTCAGAGAACAAGCTCACTGTAGGCTTGAGGCAAAGGACAATCTTCCCCCTCTGTGTGTCTTGGGCAGCCAAGGCACTGAGAATGAGCTAATGTTTCGGCGTATCTCGCACGAGCGGATAGATGCAATGCTGCGGCTGCAGAGACTCTGACTCGACAGTCAGCTGTGCCGCGCCTTCTGCAGCAGGTCCTGCGTGTTCATTCTCGTCAGTCCTTAGGTTAGGCATGTCCGGTGCAGCCGTTGCTCGAGAGTGGTGCTGCGAAGTATCTTTGCAGCAGCCGATCCTTCACGGAGACTGGTGCCTCACACTGCACACCGCCACATCGGCTCTCAAAGGTCCTCGACCCCAAGTCCTCTTCCTCCTCATCTGGCTCCTTCTCGGGCTCAGCTCGAACTTCGGCCTGGTCCTGCACAGCTTGTCTTACGATCCTCTCCCTGGGCTTGCTCCGCATCTGGCCTGAAACGTGACTTTAGGTGAGCTTCGAGAGCTCGCCAGCGAGGTCGGCCACGGGCAAAACGCATGGCAGAACTGAAAACAGCGCATCAGCTTCAGCCCATTTGCGCCAAGAGGAATAGGCTTGGCTGGTAGTCATGGGCCGACTTTACGACAGAGCTTGTAAGCTTGGAAGCTCAGAAAATGCTCATGCTGGAACTTCGTGAAAGCTGCGTAATTAGCCAGACAGACGCATGCGACCCAGCAAGCAGCACGTCAGCTTCGATTCCTTGGGGCAGCTGGGTATAAAGCATGCCATGGATGTCCCAGGCTCACTCATGGCGAAGGCTAGCAGCCAGGGTACTCAAACTGACATCAGCATGTTGCAGTATGCTGATGAACCCTAGCAGCCAAGCCCATCACAACCCTGGATTGATGCTACGAAACTGCACGCAGCCAAGGAGACCAAACAAAGCCCTATCAACGCCAAGGTTTTCTTCTCGCGTTGCGCGTTCGCAAACAGGCAATATTGTCGTCCCAACCCCAAGCAATTCAGAGCCGTTACGATTGAAGATTGCCCATGCGGTCACATGTCAAGAAGATTGCCAGGTTCATGCACAGAGGAGATATCACTGGCGAGCATCTGTGAGGCAGCACATGTTGGTTCAAGACCCTGAAGTCTGGCCAGAATATGTAAGGGCTTTTGACAGTGCTAAAAGTTCTTCCCTTCGCTGTGCACAGAGCTCCGCTCCAGAAGGCGTTATCAAGCAACAGAGACTCCCCGTGTTTGGGACCTCCATCGCAGAATATGAACACATGCGGAAGCATGAAAGAACAGATGGGTGGATTACATGCCGAGTTCCTCCGGCACTACAGGTGCCTTGCACAAGGGGCACAACCGCGAATGCAGCAGCCATTCCTGAGATACAGCGGAGTCTGAGCACCGTGTGCGTACCCGCGAGAAGCGCAGTATCAAACAGCGAAGGCAGGCCACCTTGATGCACTCTGTGTGGTACCAATGGCAGCAGGGCAGCATGGTGAGGACCTCACCTGGCGAGCATTGGCGAGCTTTAAGGGAAAGGCCTTAGGGCCTAAGGGCCTAAGGGAGCTGCTGGCATTTAATGAGCACAGCTCCTCGGTCCCGGGCCTGAAGTGGGCACCTCTAAGCAGATCGTGCAAGGCTCGAGTTCGAGTGCTGCAGACATCACGGGCTTTGCAGGAAGTCGCGACACCACGTCTTCCAGCACACTCGGATCAACCGGGCAGCTGCGACCGCTCGAGTAGTGTGGATCTGACTCATGAAGTAGCTCCATAAAAGATCGAGATCTCCTCAAAGACAAAGCAGGTGACGAGGCCGGACCTGCTCCGCCCGAGGCCTGGGATTGGCGGAGATGTCTCTCTTTGGCCTGCTTCTGCCGCGCATCCACTCGCAGACGATCGGCTAGGCAGGGAGAC
Organism: Symbiodinium sp. clade A Y106; assembly: GCA_003297005.1. NCBI lineage: Eukaryota > Dinophyceae > Suessiales > Symbiodiniaceae > Symbiodinium > Symbiodinium sp. clade A. Next base: position 16,206 of record BGNK01000657.1, on the reverse strand, counting down.
TGGGCCAGCTCAAGTCGCTTGAGCAGCTCACGGATCCGGGCCCGCCTTGTCTGCGGCCTGCTCCTGCACTCGTGCTCCACTGCCAGCACACTCGGGGCCACCGAAAAGGCAGGCGCCACGGCAGGCTCCACGGCAGCCACAGGTGGATCAGGGCATTGGGGGCGTTCTTCGTAATTGTCAGGATGGAAGCAAGACTTCATAACGGCATTCAGGACTTCCGCGTGAAAGGACTCTGTCGACCCCGATGCCTCCTGACTTCGCTCGCTGGCATTTTCCGCTGCGGCTGTGCTTGAGCTACTACGGGATGGAAATGGCCCTGCAGGCTCCATGACTGCATTTGCACAACAGCTTCCCACCTCAGCCATCTCATGGCATCTACAACACTTCAAGCTGGATTCGCTCAGAAAGAACTAAACATGGCCTCCACTCTTCTTAACGCCAAGGTTCTGCGGAAGGTGCGATATCACCTTCGGCACTGGGCGACCCCGCAGCTTTTGGGAAGCCAGAGGAGCACGAGCTACCCCATGCGACCTCGCAGACTTGGAGGCACACAGGCCGTGTTTTATTTGTGTTACGAACAGGTCACGCAATGAGTCGGGGAGCTGCCCGATGGAGAGCTTCAAAACCAAATTTAGTGACAGGAGTACTTAACCAGGGACACGAAGCAAAGGATTTTTCTGCATCCCACGGTGCGATCCTCAAACACTGCTGCCCTACTTGGAGACGAAAGACCTCACCGATTCTGCAGCCGTGCCGCATCTTCCGTCACCGGGTGCTCTTCGGGCGGATCTGACCGTGGCTCCGATGGCTCCCAGGAAAATTCATCGGGAAGGCGTTGAAAGCAACTGCTGTGGCCCTGGCCCTCGTGTGCCAGCGAGGGCCTGGAGGGTGTAGAGGGTGCGGAGAGCATACGGGCCACCATCTGCGAGGCAGACTCTCGGCCTCGTTCGCCGACATCCCGAACCTCACATTCCCACTCGCCGTCGCCCTCGTCCAGTGATACAGGTGCTGGTCTTTCGGGCGAGTACATTGGCACGCTCACGTCATCCTCCTCAGCGCTTTTAAGCAAGAACCCGGAGTCCTTCTGAGCATAACCTTCCACCATTGCAATGGGCTCAACCAGCTCTGACATACTCCCCTCAAGCCCTCAAAGTAGCTGCATGCTCGCATAACCATACGTAAAGCCACGCCCATGCCACACCCCGTACCTTTCTTACCTGTGCATCGTCTTAGATTCAGGACGCCAACTTGAGCTGGTAAGCTGGTAAGCTTGCCCGCTGCTTGCTTCAAGCCGTGAAATTCCACGATGTCCGCCCTTCAACCACTTATCTCACTCCAAAAGTCACAGGTAGATCGCTGCAAGAAGGTCCCTCGCCGCTGCCGCTCGACTTCGATACTACGTAGGAGCCGCTTGAAAGCCAGCGGTCGCACCTCCGAAACCGTACTGCGGTCTGGGATCACAAGCACAAGTTTATCTTTGTAGCGGCTGAGCCACAATCTTTCTCAGCATAACCCAAGAGTGGTCCACGGTGCTGCCTCCATCTGCTTGAGCTGCGATTCCTGCATCTCCAGCAAGGACTTCAAGTTCAGGCCGGGGAATTGCTCTCCTCGGCCAAGCATGACTGGGCAACACTCTCAAAACATACGTCGTTGAAACAGCTACAGATTCTGCAGATTCGTCATTCCGACATTCCTGTGGACCTTCCTGTGCGTGTAAACATGTCCAAGTCTAAACAAGGTTGTTTCACAGCGAAGTGCGGAAGTTTGGCATGTCAGTCGCCCATGCACGAGTCGCAGCAGAGGGTCTCAAAGGACCGAGCAGCTCTGTCAGGTCGGCGCGCCGCAGAAACACCTGGGAGAGGCCGAACAGATCCGCAGTTCCGGTCGCTTCAGAGCCCAACCGTGCCTTCAGCTCCATGGCAGTCCACAGGTCCTCAGGTCCCACAACCCTCGCCCAAGTGCAGAGTGCAGTGCGAACCCCGGGCGGAGGGCAAGAAAGATGACTCACACCATCTATTATCTACTGCAGGTAGCTGAAGCATCACGGCATTCAAGACAATCAACGGTTCTGCCCAACCAGCCATTTCGAGTTGAAGCTGCAAACAATGCTTCTCGAGAAATTCTCGAAAGCTTGACGTCTCTCATGCTTTCTGCCGCTCGGCGTCCGGTCCAAGCTCAGGACGTTCCTGCGTCGGTGCTTTGCCCACAGGGGAGGGGGCAGAGCGTCTTCGAACAGGGTCGCCATCCCTCCATCGAGGGCCAGTGGCTTGAGCTCCACCTTGGCGTCAGACAGGCTGCTAACTTCGAATCGGCAGTCCCATGTGTCTCGTGATGTTTAACAGCATCGTCCCAGCATCCACTATTACGACCCTATAGCTGATAATGAAGCCAAGTGCCTCGAGCATGACGACGGCCACCTGGATCATTATCGGACGATCTTCCATTTGCTCTGGGCAGCTTGGAGACTCCGGAGGTGCTGGCCACGCGGCTGTGCTGCGGCCTGGCTTGCTTGCCGACTCCGACGCCTCGTCCCGACAGGCAGAACTCCGTGTCTTCGACGGAGAAAGGCCGCACAAAGGAGGGCGCGGAGGGAGGCCTCGAGCTCGACGCGCTCGTCGGGCGGCGAGCCCGGGTGCCTCGACTGGAGGTCGGTCTGCCTGCGCTGCCTGCCGTCCGGGGCGGCAGCGCCTCTGGCTCCGGCATGAAAGGCTCCAGGAACTCGCTCGGCTCCACGTCCTCCCGATCACGCTTCTCCTCAGCGGTCGGCTTCTCCTGTGGCTCAGCTCTCCAATCGTGCCTGTGCCCTTCGCTGCTGCTGCGCTCACCATGGCCTCTCGCCCTCGCCGGGCTGAACGGCCCTGGGTGACAGGATGTCCGCGAAGGTTCTGAGGGCTGCGAAATCTGCCCAAAGCTCCAAGGCCAGTCCTCACTCTCGTCCGGAGCCAGAGGTGGAGTCGGCGGAGTTGGCGGAGTCGGAGGCGAATGCGGCGAAGGCAGACGAGAAGCTGCTGGCTGCTGGTGGCTCCTGGCGCCGGGACGGCAAGGACGCGAATTTGGAAGACCAGAGCAAGAGACGCAAGAGTTTGCTGAAAGTCCTCTCTGCGGCCTCGGCAACCCGGCCCGACGTTGCGACGACCTGCCACTGCCACTATGCCGCGGCAGAAAAGATGCAAATACTCAGCAAAGCCGGGGGCTGTCCTGTCTCGCCTGTTTGCCATTAGGTGTATCTGGAGTTCTGAGTCGCAGTCCCTTGACATCGCGATCGATACCCGATAGAGTTCCTGGGCCCTTCAAACGGACCGCCTTCCATCCAGAAGCCGCGCAACGTCAAACAAAACAATCTACCCTAGAGCAATCTTGGCTCCTAAGTCTAGCCAGGCCTCTGAGGCTTCGGATCTCAAGGACTGGTGCAGCTCCCAGGAATCGTAGAGGGACGGAGCCCGCGCCGCGGCATCCTCCGCCCGCGAACCAGGGACCAACTGCTCAGTGCTCATGACCGCACTTCGAGACTCAGCGGCCTTCTCGGAGTAAAGCTCAGCCGAAAGTGGGCTCAGGCCGAGTCTCCCTTGGACAGCCGGAGGGTTCAGATTCAGCTTGCGCAGTCTCACATAGTCTCCCGCAACATGACTTCCCGCTAGTCTGCTTCGCTTATCCGAAACCACACGTCACGCCCCACATCAGGTGTTGCAGAGATATAGTGCAGCCCTGCATCGCTGTATGGCTTCCAAACGCTCGCGTGTAGACAAGGCCTGCACAGGCAAGAACCACTCGTCAAGTGCCTGCTCCGCCTGATCCCACCTCCTGAGCCGGAGCCCCATGGCGCCGCGGGAGCGCGGCCAGGCCGGTGCCTCGCAGACGGAGCAAAGCACCCCCCCCGGCCCCCCCTCACGGGAGGCTCTCCGCTTGGCGGCTCGGCCCCTGGCGGATGGACTCCAGCCGGGCTAGGCGCTCGGCCGCCATCGTCTCGGAAAGGTCGAGGCTGACTGGGAACCAGGCCACTGAAGTAGTTACCACCGCTAATCTGCAAGGGCGAACCCTCGTGTGCATACCTGAGCATGACTATGTATCACCAGTCTGGTTGGCAGGAACTGCGGGGCTATTCGGCTATCGAAATGCTGCGTGGTGACACAACCGGTAACCTATGTTTAGTGCATGCGTGCATACGTGCGCCAGCCGAAACACGACATGACACGATGCAAACACACGACGGGGGAAGGCCGACGTTTTTTGTGGGAGCGCCAGTCGATGCGCACGGCGCTGGTCAGAAGCACCGGGATTGAAAAAAGTCGGTTTGGCATCGGAGTCTGAGAATCCGCTAAGGCTGGCCAAAGTGTTACGAGCGTAGGCATACCTCACTATGCACCTGTATCTTGCAGCCTTTTGAAGCCAGCACGGAGAATCCCATCTTTGAAAGCTGGTGCCTTGTGGTGCAAGGGGCTTCGAGCCCCTGCAGCACATCTGATTATCACAATCGATAAGAATGAGCCTGGGGTGTGCCTCTAGCTAACCTCTCCTCAGCGGCACCTCCGTCCTCCCCAGATTGCATGTAGTGCAGAAGCAGTGTAGCTACAAATGCTGGAAAGGCATTGCCGATGTTTGCACCGTGCCAGTGTTCAAAGCCAGCAGTGCGGCGCTTTGATATCTTCGAAAGAGGAACGGACGCTGAAGGCAGAGGCACTCCCGAACACAATTATCTCGTCGCCTGGGCCAAAGTCTTTGGCTTCGCAGCCACATCCAACAGGCCTCCGTCGCAGGAAATGCGTGCTGAACCTCTGGCGTGCAAGGAGCATCGCTGTCTTGTCGTCATCTAGCAGGAGCTGGGTCCCAGAGGTTCAACTCTGTTCTCTTTACTAAGCCATAATCCATAATCCATAGCGCAAGTGCCCAGCGAGTCTGGGGGATCTTGCTTCAAAAACGTCATGGCCAGGCAGGGTGAGCCGAGTCCGATCAGAACAGACCGAAGAACGACTTCGGCTCCAGCTGGTTCAGTGCCCCCTCAGTCACGTCAAAGTCAAACGTTCTGAGTGATGGGGGATGGGATGGGTGGCTCTCAATTGAAGTGAAGCATAGCGAAGTGGCCTGCAAAGCGTCTTCCGACTGCTTCTCGGCGGACAAGTCTGCCTTGCAAGCAGGAGATGCGACCAGTGGGAAAGGCACAAGTTCGGCAGCTGTCTCCCTGCCTCAGCCTTAGCGAGCTTGGAAGCGGCCTCTTTGGCCTGCACCGCGGGAGCACATCGAACACGGGAAGCGGACATAGCGGCCCGAGCGGAGGCCTGAGTCTCCCTTGAAGACTTGGCCCTCGTTGCTTCCTGCAAGTTCCTGTTCGTGGCCCGCTGTGCAGCTCGCGCGACTCGCGGCGTGTCGGTATGCTCAACAGCTCTGCGGGAGCAGAACTCCCTCACTCCCTCGGTCCTCGCAATCTCCTCGTTTTCCCTCCTGTCTGCCTGGCAGACTGCAGGTTCCCCTCGAGACAAAGGGACGGCACAGGACGTCACAGGGCCTTAAGGAGCTTCTTCAGCTCGCGCTGCTTCTTGGTCGCCAGCTTCTGGCAAGGACAGCACAGCTGCATTGGCTGATAGCAGAGAGAACGCTTGAAACGACAGGAGGAGGGATAGCGAGGGAGAGAGGAAATCGCAGTGCAGGCCAAAGGGAGTGGAAGTCGGAAGGCGACGAAAGGCTCTTCTCGAGCCACTCAAGGCCTTGGCATCTCGCTTGGGCGAGCTGAAGATGTTGCCGGGAGCAGCCTTGTCGACTGCCTGCTTGGCCTGCGCTGGGGCACATCTGTCCTACGCTGTCAGCTGCTTTGTTTCACTCTGGTCTAGAACTCACTGCATTGATCCTTTGCAAGTCACAAGCTGTGTGACATAAGCTAAGCCCTCACTTTGAGAACATTCCTGACACATTATCTACAAGCCTCGGAGCGACTGTACGCCCTGACACCGCCGAGCGCTGCATGACAAGATGTGCATGCAAGGCCGTTTGGGGCCATGCAGGCGCAGCATTCCCGATTGGAGGACCGACCCCCAGCCTTCAAAAGCCGCACGCCTGACTCGCTTGAGTAATGGCCCCACTTCGCAAAGCTGAAACCGAACTAGGGGTCAATTCTTCATCATGGCGGCTGCCCTCTCTTCTTTGTCGGGCTTCTGCTGCACGGCATGGTCCTAAAGTGTGGCATGAAGCATGTCTATGTGATATGTGCATCAAGACGTTTCCCAGGAAGTTCAGTTTCCACCTCACGGCCCTTCGAGTGACACTCTCTGATATGCTTCAGGCCAAAAAAAGCTGCCTTCAAAGGTGTGCACTGGCAAACTCCTGCAGCTAAATAATAAATAACGATCTACATCCGTGAAATGTCGCCATCACGAGGCTGGCGAAATGCGGTCACGGCCGGTTGCAGCGGCGAAGGCCTTCAAAGGTGGAATCGACTTCATAAACGGTTAACCTTCTTGTACAGCACCTCTTGTGATTGCGGCCATGAGTTGCCTTGCACTTGCCTCTGCGTCATCCGGGCCGGCCATTGGTTCCTGTGGCACTCCACGCAGGTTTGAAGCCATGTCGGCCCCACCCGTCACGCGTGGTGCCTGCACGTGGAGCGTGCCTTTGGGGACCACGAACCGTGTTCCAACAGGGGCCTTCAAGCTACTGTTCCGTAGCAGCATGACATGCGGCGGCGCCGTGGCACAGGATGCCTGCATGAGGTCCGTCCATGAGACTGACGCCTGCAAAGAGAAGGCCGAAGGCCACTTCTGCCGAACGTAGAAAGGACACCAGAAAAGAAGCCAGCAGCCAGAAGACGGCACCTTCGTGGCTACCACTCCCGCCTGCAGGATTCGAGTCCTGGGCTACCGGCTGCAGCCACTCTCTGACTCCCTGACTCTTGGCCCGAGCACGCTTCTCAAGGTAAGACGCTGGCTGCGACAAGTTCGGGGACAGACTCCTCCGCACCTGAGCAGACATGGAGAGCGCGGCCCAGCGTCAGAGCAAAACACGAGGCAATCGCATCGTATGCTTGCGAAGGTGAGGCTGTCCTGGACAGGGGCAGGAGTGGGCGGTGCTGGCTCCGACTCTGGACTTTAGCTATTTTTGCACAGGAAAAGCACATACAGCCAAAAAGATGTGAACCTCACATGTTCGCGTCTGACATGTTTGTGACCCACACTTGTGCAACCCACATGCACGTGAGCCTGCGATCTGCAGCCAGAGGTGATGCACCTGAGAATGGACAGCTTGGGCATCTGTCTGGCGCTTCTGAGAATCGTCCTTCAGGTCGTTCACAGTCGAGCTAAAATCTGCAGACGAAGAGCTGGTAGGTGTAAGCATGCGAGGGGGTCCTGGCAGGTTTCGGAAAACACCTCCGGGTCCCAACCCCTCTTACATGCCGAGCTCACCGCCTGAGGGGCTGCTTGTGCAGAAAGGTATCGGACTCAGTGCCACTCGCGAAAGCACCGATAAGCAGCAGAAACGGGTTCCCCCAGTCCGCCTTCCGCCGACACTTCGAGGATACGATGCAGCCACAAGTGGGGAAAGTGGAGTTCCTGTCCAGATAGGCAGTGGAAGTCGCAAGCAGCACGACACTTCAGTTCTTGCGAGGCCTCCCGCGCCACTGGCTTGCAAAGGACTGGCAGGGCACCATGCACTGGCATACTAGCCGAGCAGATTCGCAACTGGGCCACGTGGCCTTGCCACAGTGCGTGTGTATCCCGCATCGAGCATGGGCGAGAAGAGAGGTCCTGCAAGATGCATGGTGCTCTGTGATGCCGGCCGCATTCGGTCCGAATATTCTACTGTACTGATGCAGTCGCCTCTGCCTCTGAAAGGAGATGCCAGGGGACTGAGCATGAGGCAAGAAAGTCTCAAGTCGTAGAGAAACGCAGGGGCAACGCGGTGCGGCTCGGCCTTCCCGGTGCAAAGGCGACGGGCCCGGGTGTCCCAGGCACCGCAGGCATGGTCACTGGTGGCGACAGGGGCGCAACGGGAACAGCTTGAACGGGCGAGCCCAGGCCCAGGCATCCTGTGCACTGGTCAAAGGGTACTAAACTTTCCAAACCTTGCCTGACAACACCGCATGGCTGAAACAGGTCTGTCCTCCGTGGAAGCCGGGACTCTGCGAACGCACCTGGGAGAACGCTTTGGACGCCGCAAAATCGGAATCAGAAGATGCTGGAAGGCTGCAACCGACAGCGGGCTGTTGCGATGTGCCGATACTTTTTTGCTGCTGAGCAGGACACGCGGATGCATGGGGACCTTTATTCGGCAGCTTGGCTGTTTAGCTCCTGAGATAGGTGAGGGTCTGTGCTTGCGAGATGGCTAGTGTTCATTGGGATGTTTGAAGCGCTCTGGAAGTCGCTCACTTGCCAGGCCTCGGCGACAGGCGAAACAGCGGAGTGCGAAAAGAGACTCGTTAAGCCATCTGATCTGATTCAGGAGTCTTATGCTGAAGGCGCAACCGCGTCGGGGCATCCAGGCCGGTCCGAACCTAACCATTGTGCCGCTACCAGGGTTTCTGAGGCAGCATGTCTTAGAGAGGTGCCTCCATGACGGTGTTCTCTTTGTGCTTTCCTGTGTTCCTGCCAAGGCACTCTGAAGCAGCAACATGCCTGTGTTCAAGATTTGAAGGGAATAATCTTCTCGAGCCTGCCAAACACGCTCAAGGCTGGCACCTGAGCGCGACAGCCTTTGCTACGCCTCATAACCCGTTCGGGCCTCGTTGTACCTGCATGGACCTGCAGACCGTCTCAGCCACGGGCAATCTTCTTGCCTTTGAGGTTGACGGGCTTGTCCTGGCGTCACCACGGTTGCCCTCGAAACAAGACACTCGCTCGAGCGACTTGATGGTCATCGAGTGCCGATATATCACTGCAGAGTACAAACTCAAGACTCATGACTCAAGAAACTGTGGAAAACATACTGGCAGGAAGCGAGTGCGGAAATCATGCTCAGGATCGGATCCTCCGTGTTGCAAGCGCTCGCGCGTCTCCAAAGTTGGAAGATCCCAAAAAAATTGGCGCATGCATCCGAGCCGGGCATACCAAGCTCTCACAGCAAAAACCTGTAACGACATTGCGACAACATTTTGGGGACAAGTGGGTTTGGGCCGCTCCTGTGAACGAGCTTTGGAAGGCAAGAGAGGCAGCATGTGAGATAAGTAGTGGGAGAAGGCCAGACAACTCTGCCTCGTTGTCTTTGACGATACCAAGGAACTCACCATTGGCCCAGAAAGCCAAAGAGCCTTGGCTATCCAAAGCACTGCCGTCAACTCACCTTGGTTTTTGCTTTCGGGTCCCTCAAACCCAGCATCTACACTTGGCGGCCGACCGTCGTCCATGTCCACGTCGATGCCGACCACGGTGCCTACTTGTCCATTGCCGTCCAGCTGCAGGCACATCTTTTAACAGGCTTGCAGGCCTCGCTCGAAAGGAGGATGGTAGTCTGAGAGCATGCCGATGTGGGTGCCGGGTCCCTTCAAAAGCACAGACTACTTCGGTCCAAGTTGGCAAAGCAGCTTGGATAGCGGCCGTCCACAGCTTCTCGATGGGTCTGAAAATTTGCTCTTCCTCAGCTCTCAGCTGTCCATTGGTCAGAGACTGGACATCAAGAAACGACAAAGATCTGTTGTTTGTGCTCGTAGCCGAGGATCAAGTTTCTTTCGCTCGAACAAGCCGTAGGAGATCTTGGTCACAGCCGAATAACATAGATGCAAGGCATTGCAAGGCTGCGAAACAGGTCGAAGTTCTGCATCAGCTCAGCTCTCTTTTCTTGCTGCAATTCGGAGGTCCAGTAGCTGAGAGAGCAAGAAGAGTGTGCAGAATCTCTATGTACAATTCGCTGCTGGCTCCTTCGGGAGCTGAACGTCGAATGACTTTGCAGCTGGCCGACGGCGCATCTCAGCTCTACTTGAAAACTTCTTGTCAACGTGCAGTCTATCGCAGTTTCCGGAGCTCGTCTGACCAGAACAGCTCGTTCCCGACTGCTCGTGGAGCCAGTGGTGCCACCATCACTGGGATCACCATCCATATCCGCCTCCCCAACCGTCATCCCAACCTTCATCCCAGCCCCAGTCTCCGTCCTCATCCCACTCATCCCACTCGCCCCATTCACCCCAATCCTCGCCCCCGTCGCCGTCACCCCACTTCCCTGCCCATTCGGCTTTCATGTCTTCATGGCGCGATCGGAAGTTGGGGATACCGCGATCGTCGTACCTCGGGCCCGAAGGTGAGAGCAGCCGCAAACAGCGGAAAACAGCGCTTTTCAGAGCCCCAGACGTTTTCACGGCAGTTGCTGGCGGCGGCCGTGCAGCCCGAGCCACTCTGTCGGCTCTGCCGCCCAGGTCTCCTGGTTCTCCAGATGCCCGACCTGCGAAGGGTTCTGAAGTCGAGTGTCGGGAGAGTTCAATTGAGGTACACAGCTGGCAACTTCACCTGTCGGCTTCCACTGCTTTCCCTTCTGCGAGCTGCCCTTCGAGCTGCCCTTCCCAACTCCTGCAGGCATTTATGCAAAACACGTGAGCAGAATAGAGGCTCCATGTAAGCAAAAAGATTCGAGCTTGCAGAGGATGCTGTGGAACCTACCTCTGGTGGTGGTGGTGGCGGCGGTGGTGGTGGTGGTGGCAGCGGTGGCGGCGGCGACGGCGGGTGCAAGGCCGCCGTTTCTGGCGCGCCCGGAATTCCAAGACTGCAGAATTCGCGTGGAGAGCGATATCCCACTGGATGATCGGATTGCTATGCAGCCCTGCTATGATTTGGATGTATTGCCCGAACTTTCAATCGAACAATCTGTCATACTTATGTACCAACCCATTTTTCATTTTCATTTGGAGAGCCATGCTTCTGAGTTATCGCATCGTGGCTAGTTCAGGGGGAGGGAGCAGGGAGAGAGACAGAGAGGGAGCGAGAGAGACAGAGAGCGAGCCGGACAAAAGACTAAGTCAGAGAGAGGAAAGAGAGTAAGCTCAAATGAGAACNTAGTAGTAGTAGTAGCAGTCGAGGCAGAGAGGCAGAGAGGCAGAGAGGCAGAGAGGCAGAGAGGCAGAGAGGCAGAGAGGCAGAGAGGCAGAGAGGCAAAGAGGCAAAGAGACACAGAGACAGAGGGACAGAGGGACAGAGGGACAGAGGGACAGACAGGCAGAGGGCAGTCAGAGGGCAAAAGAAACTCGACTTACACCCCCAAACAAAGCAAACCGGGCAAGCAAAACGTTCAGAGAGAGAGAGAGAAAGAGAACGTGACTCCATGTGCGGGTTTGGGGGTGTTTTGCTGAATTCTAGTTTTGAGAGGTGTTCAAGCACTGATCAAAAGTGCCGTTGTTTACCACTTTTCGGGAGTCGGAGGTGTGGACAATCGTGGCAGTTTCAGTTGACACCAAGAACAGACCACAGGCGAAAACTTTCTCAGCCTACAAGGAAAGGTTAGTGAGCAAGCCCCAAACCGTGAAAGGCCATGTGGGCAAACCCAAACCCTAAATGCAAGAGCGACTCTGGGATTTGGCGTCGCTCCCTAGCCGCGACCGGCCTTGCGCAACTAGTCGAAAGGGAAACCGCTCGAACTAGAGAATCTGACAAACAGATAGCAAGCCGCTCGAAAGGGACTCGAGAAGCTGACAAACAGAGTAGCACACCGTTCGAAAGGGACTCGAGAAGCTGACAAACAGGACTAGCAAACCGCTCGAAAGGGACTAGAGAATCTACCAAACAGGTAGCAAACCGCTCGCAAGGACTACAGAGTCTGACACCGCTCACTCCTCTTTTTGTCCAGAGTTCGGAAGTCCACTGCTGCCGCCGTTTGCGAGTGCTCTGCAGGTAGCAAAGAGCAGCGAAAGATAAGAGCAGAGTACATGTACAGCGATCTTTAAAATCCACCCCCCTCTCCTGGGTGGGATGGGCGAAAAGCTTGAGCATCGTTTGATGCGGCCACACTTCGAGTCAATCACTTCTGTCAAACCCGTTCAAGAACAGCCATGACACCGCTCACTCCTCTTTTTGTCCAGAGTTCGGAAGTCCACTGCTCCCGCCGTTTGCGAGTGCTCTGCAGGTAGCAAAGAGCAGCGAAAGTGAAGAGCAGAGTACATGTACAGCGATCTTTAACATCCACCCCCCTCTTCTGGGTGGGATGGGCGAAAAGCTTGAGCATCGTTTGATGCGGCCACACTTCGAGTCAATCACTTCTGTTAAACCCGTTCAAGAACAGCCATGACACCGCTCACTCCTCTTTTGGTCCAGAGTTCGGAAGTCCACTGCTGCCGCTGTTTGCGAGTGCTCTGCAGGTAGCAAAGAGCAGCGAAAGTGAAGAGCAGAGTACATGTACAGCGATCTTTAAAATCCACCCATACCAGCACTGAATACTCCCATTACAGCGTGCTCTCTGGCATCACATGCAGACCAAACTCTGAACCAAGTTGCTGGAGATAAATATTGTAGAAACAGCGGGCCAATCAATAGTTGACAGAGAAGCCGAGGGTAAGGCTTAGAAACCTTAGTAAGCCCCTGTCCTTGACTGTTCTGTCCTGCCAGGGGCAAGTGCACGCGCTGTGAGTGAGAGCAAAGCCCTCGGCGACTGCCTTGACAAACGTATGGCTGAAGAGAATCCAAGCTGAGGTGTGCCCCGACAAAGAGTGTTGGCTTCTTCCAAAGAGTCCCGAACATACAATAATCAACGCGCTGCGAGCAGACATGACGTCGGCGAAGTAGGCGTCGCACTGGCGGGCAAAGCCAAATCCTTGAAGTGGCAGGGTTTTCAAAGCAACAGGATACGCGCAGAAAAATGCAAGCAGTCATGAATCGCACAGTAAACCGCATAGGGCGATTGCCAACCTCAACTTTCGGTTGATCGACCTCTGAAAGATCTGGCAGCCCAAGCGGTTGCGAGTTGGATCGCAACGGAGGCGGCCCTGGCCTGCAATCACGAGCTCGCGAGAAAGACAAACAAGGGGTATAATCCTGTGCCCTCGCAACCACTGCATCAACTTGCTCTGATTTTTGTGCACACATAGGTCATATTCTGGACCAAGATTGATGTCCCACAGCAAAGTGGGCCAACCTGTGTGGCGACCAACCGCATGTGCTAGCCGCCCTGTGCCACTGGAGACTTCGATGAAGACTTTGGGTCGGGTAAAGCACGGGCTAGCGCAGGTCGCGGAGGGTCGCCGGCAAAGTGGCGGCCGCTCGAAGGCAGCGATTTCGCACTGCGGGTTCCAGCGACCCGAAAAGTTGGGCCAGACGACCGCCTTTTTGGTAGCGGCGGACGCTGTTGAAAGACTTCCACCTGCCTCGTTGCTGAATTGCCGTGAGATCCCTGAACTTGCTGTTGAAATCGTGACTGGCCCCCCCATGCCGAAGACCATACAGGTGTAAGGGCCCGAGAGGTCGCAGTTCCAGTTCTTGTTGAGCTGAGATGAGAAAGTCGTTCAGTTCCTTGGCAGTGATGCTGAAAATGAACTGGTCTGGGCTCATGCGACTCAGATGAAGGCAACGATGTATCGCCTGGCCGAGGTTTGCATGGTAGTCTAGGTCCAGGGCCAAGGTCTCGTCGAACTCCTTTGTCTTGGAGGGAACTTGGCCCTCCATGGGATTGAGAAGGAATTGCCAGCGGCTTGAAGTCCCCCGCCGCTGAACTGGGGCCACCACGTCCTTGCGGCGAATCCGAAGGCCCTCTGAGTGTCGCAGGTAAAGCGCAAAGGCCAGCAAGAGGAACAAGCCCACCTCTTTGAGCCCTTTTAGAAAGGCATGAGGGCAACGACCTCGTAAGGAATCGGCATTCGCGCCTGAAGCGGCGCGAGACGCTTCCACCCCGCTAAGGCCTGTTTGACCCGAGGCAGCAACTGCATCGAAGGGGATCTCAAGGACAGGTTGGAGTACAGAAAGGCGGCCACTAGGTACTGACCGCTTGCCACACTTAGCCCGTCCAGGAACTGCTCCTCGAGCTGTTGGCATAGCACTTTGTCTTGTCGATCTGTGACACTGAGAGAAGACACCCGAGAGTGGTTGTCACGAGCGGCGCCAGATCGTTCCAGATGCTTGGATACCTCTTTCGGCACGCATCTGTCACCGATGCTTTCTCGAGCACTGTCCTGCCACCGTCGTCCCCCCCCATGTGGGTGAGAAGCTTCTGTCTTTTGACCCGTTTTGACGGGAGCCATGATCACACTCCCCGCGTCTTTCTTTCTCTTTGAATTGCACGTGGGATGCTGAATTGGCGTGGGTGCCGGCTGCAGGTGACGATGAATCATGCTGAAGCGAATACCGCGGTGCACTTGGCGACCATGTGCCCCGGCTGGGGTTATCATTTCATTCATTCACACGCCGCATGAGAGTCTCATGTCCTGCGGGCGAGATCCCTATAGGATCCAGGGCGCTGTTGGCCCACGCCGGAGCAGCAATGCATGGCACCGAAGCGCCGCATGCTACAGGTTAATTAGGTGCTTCGAAAAGCCGCCCTAGAAGCCATTAGACTTCCGGACCAGGAAACTTGTGCTTGAACTGCGCAGAGTGTGCAGGAGTGACAAACTCTACGGCGCAGCGCTAGAGACGTAAGGGCCGGCTGACGGCACCCAAAGCACAAACAGTTGACAACAACTTTCAAACTCCCTCAGGAGGTGGTTGCAGTCACACTCACGAGGCTGCTGCAGTTCAATGGCTTGCTCGCAAACTCACCTTGAGTGGCAGCAAATCCACGAGTGAAAACTTGCAGAGAGCTTCATTTACCGTCTGGGCTGATATAGACAATGGAGCGTCTTGGCTTTTCAGTCATGTGCCAGACAAGTGTAGCAGGCGCACGCAAAGCTGGGCGGTCAAAGGCAGCGGTCCATGGCGCCAAGGCGGAGAAGCTGACAAACAGAGTAGCAAACCGCTCGAAAGGGACTGGAGAATCTGACAAACAGAGCAGCAAACCGCTCGAAAGGGACTCGAGAAGCTGGCAAACAGAGTAGCAAACCGCTCGAAAGGGACTCGAGAAGCTGACAAACAGAGTAGCAAACCGCTCGGAAGGGACTGGAGAAGCTGACAAACAAAGTAGCAAACCGCTCGAAAGGGACTCGAGAAGCTGACAAACAGAGTAGCAAACCGCTCGAAAGGGACTCGAGAAGCTGACAAACAGAGTAGCAAACCGCTCGAAAGGGACTCGAGAGGCTGACAAACAGAGTAGCAAACCGCTCGAAAGGGACTCGAGAAGCTGACAAACAGAGTAGCAAACCGCTCGAAAGGGACTCGAGAACGACTGTTTGTCTCATCGTTTCCGCTCGAAAGGGACTCGAGAAGCTGACAAACAGAGTAGCAAACCGCTCGAAAGGGACTCGAGAAGCTGACAAACAGAGTAGCAAACCGCGCGAAAGGGACTCGAGAAGCTGACAAACAGAGCAGCAAACCGCGCGAAAGGGACTCGAGAAGATGACAAACAGAGCAGCAAACCGCTCGAAAGGGACTCGAGAAGCTGACAAACAGAGTAGCAAACCGCTCGAAAAGGACTCGAGAAGCTGACAAACAGAGCAGCAAACCGCTCGAAAGGGACTCGAGAAGCTGACAAACAGAGTAGCAAACCGCTCGAAAGGGACTCGAGAAGCTGACAAACAGAGTAGCAAACCGCAGCTTTCCCTGAGCTCTTCGACTCAAACAGAGTAGCAAACCGCTCGAAAGGGACTCGAGAAGCTGACAAACAGAGTAGCAAACCGCTCGAAAGGGACTCGAGAAGCTGACAAACAGAGTTCGAAAGGGACTCGAGAAGCTGACAAACAGAGTAGCAACCCGCTCGAAAGGGACTCGAGAAGCTGACAAACAGAGTAGCAAATCACCAACAGAGTAGCAAACCGCTCGACAGCGACTCGAGGGACTGGAGAAGCTGACAAACAGAGTAGCAAATCACAAACAGAGTAGCAAACCGCTCGACAGGGACTCGAGAAGCTGACAAACAGAGTAGCAAATCACAAACAGAGTAGCAAACCACTCGACAGCGACTCGAGGGACTGGAGAAGCTGACAAACAGAGTAGCAAATCCAAACAGAGTAGCAAACCGCTCGAAAGGGACTCGAAAAGCTGACAAACAGAGTAGCAAACCACAAACAGAGTAGCAAACCGCTCGAAAGGGACTCGAGAAGCTGGCAAACCAGAGTAGCAAACCACAAACAGAGTAGCAAACCGCTCGACAGGGACTCGAGAAGCTGACAAACAGAGTAGCAAACCACAAACAGAGTAGCAAACCGCTCGAAAGGGACTCGAGAAGCTG
>BGNK01000656.1:205685-218888 GCA_003297005.1 Symbiodinium sp. clade A Y106 | reverse complement strand
TATCAGACGCGCGGAGGTATCAGACGCGCGCGAGTATCCTCCTGGCGGAAACCTCAAACCTCTAACCTGCCATCTGGATGGGGGGGTTTAGGTTAGGAGGTTAGTAGGGGTACCTAATGGATGCACGGCATGGGCAAACAAAGTTCAGCCAAGCAATCCCCAGACCCTAGATCCAAAATCCCTCAAGCCATAAACCCATAAAGCCCTAAACCTCGAAATTCCTAAAGCCCTAAAACTCTCAACCGCTAGAACCCCAAGGCCCCGTACCATTCAGCACTGCTGTCGTGACTCACAACGCGCGAAGTGACGTCATGGTGGCTGTCATCGTGCATCTTTGCTACTATTGTTCTCGCTATTTTCGTTGAACATCCTGAGGTACTCCGAGACTTCGAAAACAACCCCTAATTGGAAGAAAAGTCTTCTGGATTACGCAGGGTATAGATTCCTTGTAAAGACCCAAAAAAACCTGCAAACCCCTGTTAAAGACGATGAGAAACCCTCATGAGGGGCTTTTGGAGTCTCTGATTTCACCGAGGCCCAAGCGATGGTGGGGCAGCGCCCGGCACCTTCTGCTCGTGGAGGACCAGGTCCGCCTTGATTTCCGAAAAAAATCTAAGGGCTTCTAGGGCTTAGGGTTTTTTGTGCTCCCCTTTGGCTCCGCCGCAGCTTCGCATTAGGGTTTAGGGTTCAGGGTTTGGGGCGGAGTGAAATAAAAGAAGCCTCATCATAGGACTATTTGGGGATAGTGTTGCTAATTATTCCGACCACTACATACAGGGTTCCTGGGCTTGGGAGTTCATGTTCCTTTGAGGACAGAGTACACGTGTCTTTGGGGCTTCTGAAGTCTGATCCAGCAAGCGAGTCTTAATCGAAACCGCCCGACGAACCCAAAGCCCGAACCACAACCCTAAACCCTAAACCCTAAGCCCTAAACCCTAAACCCACGACGTTTTAATGACCTTTGAACATATCCGAAGCGGGAGACCCAGGGTCAAACACGCTTTCCACCCAAGCATGAGTCCTACACCCTAAACCCCAAGCCCTAAACCCAAACCTTAAGCCCTGAACCCTGAGCCCTAAACCTGACTTCCCTGAAAAGTCTCTGGGAGTCTCTGGGAAGCCCGAAACTTGAAACCTTATGTATGTAATGGGGTTCAGGGTTAAACCCTAACTCCCTAAACCTGACCCCTCAACTCGCCGGCCGCAAAGCCCCGATGCCCCCCCAACTCTCACCCGAAACTCTCACGCCGTAAGACCCTGAAACGCCTAAACCCTAAACTGCAACCCAGAGTCCATGTGGAAATGGCAGACGGCGACCTTACTTGCGCAAAATCACGGAGTAGGGTGTTTTTAGGGCTTAGGTCCGTAAGGTTCGGGGTTTTTGGCTATGGCTTAAGGTCAGGCGTTTGGATTAGGATGGGCTGGGGTTTGCGGCGGGTTTAGAGGTTTGGGAGAGTATAGGGGCTGAGCGATAAGCAGTTAAGCGCTTTAAGCCCCAGACCCTAAACCGTTTATGATTAAGGCTTTCGCGAGGGTTTGGAGGCCGGCTGTGGCCTCTCCTGTTCAAGGGCCTCAATGTTGAAACTCAAGCAAGGCTTTCTACGAAGGGTGTTGTAAAGGAACGTGGGCGTTTGGGAGGGTTTTGGGCGTTGCATACATGGCAGTTTCGCAGCAAGGTTTAGCGCTTTGGATTCACCTTCACTCCAAAAGCACCGCTTACACAAGAAACAGACCGCCACATTTAAGAGGGCAGAACGTGCGATGTTACAGACAGAAACTACCCAAGCCCAGAGCCTAGACGGCCCCAGAAACACTGAGGAGTTCCAAGCATGAACTCGAAACCAAACACACCAAGATCTGTAAGACCCAAACGCCACAAGCCGTAAATCGAGAATCTAAGCCCTAATCAAATCCCTAGACCACTTCGTCCTGAACCCAGCACCCAGAAGCCCTAGATCACTCGGATCTCAACACCCCAAACCCCCAAACATCCCCAAACTCTAAATCCCCCCAAACCCTGACCACGGCCGAAGTGCTTCCCGCTCGTCTTTGATCTCATCGAAGAGACGAAGCGCCTTGCCTGGAGAAGCCACGGGTTCCGGGTCCTGTTATACTGTACTATCAGTATTATAGGAACCCTAAGGAATAGCTTTGGGCTTCTATGATATTTTCGGCTCGTACTGGAGGCCTTCGACGTTGAAACTGACGGTGCTCTTCGTAGCTCGCTGTGTCGTCGGCTTTCCACCCATCTTCTGCTTCCAGAAGATCACCGAAGCCATGCTGTTGAGGGTCTTTATGCCCCCAACAATCAATCTTCTCCTGCATCTTGTCTGACGCGAGATTGGCCAACTCGTCCTTCTCTGACGCAGGCGCGGCACAAGCGTAGGTCTTAGGGTAAGGCTTAGAGTTCAAGATCCAGGGTCTAGTTTTCAGGGCCAGTGCAAAGGGTTTCGGATGCGATGCACCCTTTCGGGCGTGGGTTCGAGCGTTTAGCTCGGCACGGTTACCGAAATATGGTCAAGCTTGGTTTCTTTTTCTCAAAATATATTATAGACACCTTATGAAACCCTATCGTAGAACCCTTACAGAACCGCTATGAGCCCCCTATGGAACTTACTTGGAACTCATGAAAACCGAAACCCTGAACCCTAAAGTTGGAAGACTATCCGAGTCGGATTTCAGGAGCAGCGCAGAACGACTGACTGTTTGGGGCTGAGGGTTTAAAAGATAAGAGTGGTTAAGGGTTTAGGGAATGTAGGGGTTTAGGGTTTGGTTTTAGCGTTTTTTTTAATGCAATGACCTTTCTCCGCAGCGATAGGCCTGCCTCTCAAGAGGTTTGCACTTTGGGACACAAACACAAGAAAGCAACCCTGAAGCAGCTCCCAAGTAGGAAGTGTCAGTTTTAGCGTTTGCGGCTTAGGGTTTAGGATTTAAGCGCTGGGGCTAAGTGCTTAGCATTGAAGGGGGTTTAGGTTTGGGGTTTCAGGGAGTTTTGGTTGTGCCTCAACCTTCTGTCGGCCCGAGCCTACATGGCCACCACCCCAAATGCTTGAACCCTCACTGCAAGAGTTAAGGTTGCCGAGTCTGCTGCGGAGGTTGCTCCTTCACATCGGCCGTGTTGGATACATGTCAGTTTCGTTTAGGGGTATATTACCGGGTATATCCGGTCAAGGGTTTAGCCTTTCGGTTCTATCGCCACATCTCGATGCTTCTACAGCCCAGCCCCAGAGCCCCAAGCCTCAAACTCCAAACTTCCCAAAGCCCCTGAGCCACACGACAGCACCTCGGGGTTTGAGGCGGAGTTCTGGGGCGTCGGGGCTGTACCAGGGTGCAAGACCTTCGGGCTTCGGGGCCTAAATTAAGAATTGAAACCTAGGATTTGGGTGTAGGGTTTAGGGTTTAGGGTTTAGGGTTTAGGGGTAAGGCAGCAGGGGGTCCGATTTGAGATTCGATGCATCTACAGTAGGGCGTGTTCCCACAAAACCCAGCCTACTGACACACCCGGCCTAAGTGTCGGTCTGCCAACTCCACGATTGTCTCTCTTCTCCTGCAGTTTGGGGGTTTATGGGTCTTGCACTTAAACCCTCAAGCTTTGAGCGGTTGAGAATGGCAGGGGGGGTGTATGTTGAGGCGTTTGCGCTTGGCGTTCTGTTATCGTTGATCTCCTATCTGGGCTCCCAAGTTTGGTCCATCGCGCTCCGTGCAGCATGCAAGGTTCAGAACTCAGGAGTTACTGTATAGGGTTTAGGGTTGTAGATTCCCTAAACCCTAAACCCTAAAGGGTTGTAGATTCCCTAAACCCTAAACCCTAAAAATCACCACGGTGTATCGCAAAGTAAACCCTGAGCCACTCAACTTGGTGCCCCGAAGTTCCAAAACCCATGGCCCTTCTTTCCGGCGCAACGGCACTGCGAATCATACTCCTAAACCCTACATCCACAAAGCCAAAGATGCTCCCACGATAACCCCGAAGCCCCCTAAACCCTAAACCCTGTAACCCCGAAACCCCTGAACCCGGAACCCCAAAAGCCCGACAAAAACACCTAAACCCTAAGATGGGGAACTTCAAGTCCAAACCCTAAACCTGCAGACCCGGAACGAGCCGAAGCCCCGAAAGCCTCAACCCCGAAAGTCACCCTTACAGTGGCCATAATACCAACCCTGAACGGAACTTCAGGGTTTAGGGTTTAGGGTTCCTTTAGGGTTTAGGGTTTAGGGTTCCTGAATCAGAAACCCCTAAGAAGGACCCATTCAGGGAGCCCTTAAATGAACGGCTCCAAAGGAATCCTCCAAGGGAACCCAGGTCCTGAACGCCTGAAAGGAATCGTTGAAGGCAATTTTAAGGGAGCCTTTAAGGGACTTCTTTAAGGGTTCCTTTAAGGGATTCTTTAAGGGTTCCTTTAAGGAATTCTTTAAGGGAGCCCCTAAAGGGAGGCTTGAAGAACCCCTGACTGCGAGCTCCTGCCCCCGAGGGAGCTCTGGGACGGTATTCGCAGAGAGAGGTGAACAGCCTGGGCTTGGAGGCTCTAATGGCTCCGGGGGTTTAGGGTTCAGAGGCTCCGGGGGTTTAGGGTTTAGAGGGTCTGGGGGTTTAGGGTTTAGAGGGTCTGGGGGTTAGGGCTTAGGGTTAAGAGGGTCCGGGGTTTAGGGTTAAGGGGTCCGGGGGTTTAGGGCTTAGGGTTAAGAGGGTTTGGGGTTTAAGGTTAAAGGGGTCCGGGACGTAGGGCTTCGGGTTAAGAGGGTCTTCTAAGGGGGAACAATATGGGGTTCAAGCTTTCAAGGTTTTCGGGTTGCGAGGTTTTCAGGGTGCTTAGGGTTGAGGGTCTGGATTGGGTCTAGGGTTTAAGGTTCGTCGTTCAGGTCCGATGGGCTTCCATAGTGAGGGTCTGGGCGATTGCATGGGTTTCGTGGGCGATTCGGGGCTGCGGGCCCTCCAAGTCGCGTTTCGGGTCGTAGTAGGGTTTGGGGTTCAGGGCTTAGGGTTTAGGATGTAGGGTTTAAGGTTTGGAAATATTTTTAGGGTTTAGGATTTGGGGTTTAGGGTTTAAGGTTTGGGATTTAGGGTTTAGGATTTGGGGTTTAGGATTTAGGGTTTGGGATTTCGGGTTGCGGTTGTGGGGGACTTGGGTTCTCAGTTTGGCCGTTCAGGACTGGGACTTTCGTGGTTGCGGGACCAGGCTATCAAGCCCTTCTAAGGGAGCATGGAGAAGGGTTTGGAGTTTAAGACTTCGTATTTAAGGTTGAGGATGTAGCATGTGGACCCGGGCCGGGGTTCAGAAAAATCTTTATGAGAACTGATAGGGGCCGCGAGAATTAGAGTCTGACTAGTCGGGAAATCGATGTAGAGCCCCGGAATTCCTGCAGATGACCGTGAATCCTGGTCTCTACCTGCAGCGCTGGCGGCACGGGGCTTAGGACTTAGGACGCTGCACTGCATCCGATGACCTCGCATCTTGGCCGAAGGAATCCCAAACACGAAACATCCTCCCCCGGAATGCAAACCTCCACATCCCGAAATCCCTACCATGACCTACTGCAAGGCCTTCAAGCCCAAATACCCACCAGCCCCGGAACCCCTACCACAACAGCCCGGGGGCCAGCCGCAGGTGTGCAAATGCACCTGGTCGCTTTAGGGTCTAGCGCTCTAGGCTTACAAGCTGCTGGGCTGAAGGGATAGGATCCCGGACGGAGGGGCTTGGGTGTACGGCTGATAGGTTCAGGGGCAGAGTTGCGGATCTGAGGTCAAAGCCACGAAGCGATAGCACAGGGGTCTTCGATTGCGAGTACTCGCAATGTTGGGTTTACGACTTTCTGACAAGGATGTTCTGAGACTTACCAATCGCACCCCGCAGCCCTAAACCTCTAAACCCAAGGCGGGAGAGGGGTCCTGAACCGAGCCCCGAAGACATCAAATTCATCATGAGCGCAATAATTGCCTATACTATTTTGGGGGTTCCTTGATATAGTTATAGCATAATGGGCCCCAAAACCCGATTCCAATTATTAAGGCCACTGTGTTAAACCCCTCGAGAACATGGTAAAACCCCTCACACCTTGGGATTGCACCTCCCTTGCGCATCTAAGCTTGCAAAGGCAAGAGCAGTTGCAAAGATGACGATGGGAAGATCCGTCTCGCTTGCTGGATATTTTGCGGGCCTTGATGACTACTATAATTAGGATAGGGTTTTCGACGAGGAAGGTATGGCTTTACAAGGACTAGAAGAGAAGAAGGGCATACAGTGGCATACATAATCTTACTCATAGTCCCACATGCCACCCCTAAACCCTAAACCCTAAACCCCAAACCCTAAACCCTAAACCCCCCCCCCTCCTCCCCTGCCATGTTGCGTATGCCCTTAGCCTGAAGACCCTCGCCCCGAGCCCCTTCAACCTGCATCCCTAGAGGCCGAATCCAAAAGTCCAGCATTCTTCCGTCAAAATTGGAGTCCCTTTTTGGGTACCCTGGTTTAGGGTTTAGGGTTTAGGGTTTAGTAAACCCTAAACCCTTTTTCATATGGGTGGTTGTCAAAATTGGGGTCCCTTTTTGGGTACCCTGGTTTAGGGTTTAGGGTTTAGGGTTTAGGGGTTTAGGGTTTAGGGAACCCTAAACCCTAAACCCTTTTTCATATGGGTGGTTGTCAAAATTCGGGTCCCTTTTTGGGTACCCTGGTTTAGGGTTTAGGGTTTAGGGTTTAGGGTTTAGGGAACCCTAAACCCTAAACCCTTTTTCATATGGGTGGTTGTCAAAATTCGGGTCCCTTTTTGGGTACCCTGGTTTAGGGTTTAGGGTTTAGGGAACCCTAAACCCTAAACCCTTTTTCATATGGGTGGTTGTCAAAATTGGGGTCCCTTTTTGGGTACCCTAAGTAATAGGTGCCGTGTTATATTAAGGACCCCAAAAAGGGGCCCTAATGTTGACAACCACCCATATGAGGGTCCAGGCCTTTAGTTGAAGGGGCTTCGTTCTTAGACGTAGTTAGAGAGGATCCAGAGCCCGGGGATTTGGGCTAAGGGTACTTTTTGGCTTGCAGCAAGGGCTCGAGGGGCACAAGCCCCCCAAACCCGCAAACCTGAAGGTATAGATTTCTTGGTTAAGGGCATTGCTCCATCTGCCTAGGTCGGCGTTAAGAACTCCAAAGTTGGAGGAGCCAATGGGCGGGGCAAATCATCCTATTAACCCTTGGAGCCCTTGTGGCGGTCGAAGCCAAGGTAATCATAGGGTTTTGGGTTTTGAGTTTGGGGGTTTAGGGTTTAGGGTTTAGGGTTTTGGGTTAAGGGTTTGGGGTTCAGGGTTTAGGGTTTAGGATAGGGTTTTTGGTTTTGGGCTGGCAATGAAAGCCCTGAAGCCTCGCAGCACGCCTTTATGACTGCACCGCAAGGAAACTCTGCACTACGCCTTTCCCCCCTGATCACGAGCTCTGGAACCCTTAACCTCTAAACCCTGGCGCCCTAAACTCGTAACCCCTGAACCCGTAGCCCTTACACCCGAAACCCATATCCGCCCTAACCCCTAAACCCTGAACCAGTACACCCTAAACCCGTAAGTCCTAAACCCGGAACCCTGGCACCCTAAACCCGTAACCACTACGCCCTAAACTCCTACACCGTACACCTGTAATCCTGAACCCTGAAACTTTAATTACACCCTCTAAGCCCTCACACCCCAAACCCGCAACCCCTTAACCCGTGACCCTTGCACCCTAAACCCGCCCCCAAACCCGGAACCCCTACACCCTAAACCCTACACCCTCAAACCCTGAACCCTGAAAAGTGCAGGCCCTGGCCTTCTCGCTTGCCGAGGGTACCATCGCTGAGGCGCACTGCCTCCTCCGCACGTTTTGCGACTGACAGGGGTCAGGGCTCAGGGTGTTTGGTTGGGCGTTTAGGGTGCGGAAAGAGGCCTGCGTAACATAGGGGCTTTCATAAATAGAATAGGGTTCTGGGACATGTTCTAGCATAAGCCTAAGGAATAACGTTGCTAAGTCTCCGGGCCGCTATATGGACTAGGGTTAGGGTCTCGGGTCTAGGGTTTAGGTGTCTAGGGTTTTGGAGTATCCCCTCGTCGTCCCGACAAGATTATGTTGGAACAGAAAACCCCATGTTAACCAGCCAGGTCCCAATTTGTGTGTTTTCTATGTGTTTCGCGAGTTGGGTATGAGGCCTAAGCGGCCCATACGGCCGATCGCTTTCAGGCATCAGGATGTACGGCTTTGCTTTAGGCTTTAAGCGTTGGGGTAGAGTTTGAAGTTCGAAGTTCTGAAGCCCAGCCCCCAAGCCAAAAATGACCGACACCTGAACCCAATTCTGCCGACACGACAGACTTAAATTTATGCATACTTAGCAATAGCAATAACAACGATAGCGATAGTAACAATGCTAAGGGTCATAATCGTAACAATATCAAAAGGTAATGATAAGCCTACAGCAGCAACAACAACAACAGAATAGCAACACAACTTAACGGTATAATGGTAAAACAACAGCAGCAACATCAACAACAACACCTGGAGCAGTAGCAGTACCTTAAACTACCAAACCCTACTTTTTTGTAGGGTCTTCTTACAAACCTTAATATGGAATTTATAGGGACCCTACAAAAAAGGTAGGTTTTGGTAGGTTAAGGTAAGCTCTAAATTCTGAAAACCCGGAGGACAAGGCCCCTCTGGAGCTCCTCGCATGTTTCGGCACAGCGCAGGAAGAGGGAGTACTGAGCCTGCCAGGGGTTGGGGCTTGGGGTTTGGGGTTCAGGGTTTAGGGTTTACTGGGCTCTTGTTAAGGGATTTAATCTAAGTTACCATAATATGGAAACCATAGTTTTTTGACATCCCTGTTATGGTAATTTAAATGAGATTCTTAACAAGAACCCAGTTTAGGGTCGGCTCCAAAACCCGCAACCCGGACCACCCTTAATGCAAGAACCTGATTAAGAAACCTTGGGTCTTTATTAGGGTTCGTCTTATGAATCCGAATATGTTGGGGTTATAGGACCAGGGTTTCTTCATCAGTTTCCTATATAAACTATACACCCACATTCCTCGCACCTTGTGCTCTAAACCTTGGAACCTGGAGTACACGCAAGGACTCAGCCAAAAAAAGGCTCGCTCTGCGTATTGAATGTTGAGGGGCCTAGGGCTTGTGACCCGGAAGTTGTACCCTGAACCCTCAGTCATCACTGAACCATGCGAGCTGCAACCTAGATCTTTGACGTGAAGGCATCACAGAAACTGGTTTTACTATAGGGTTCAGGGTTTAAGCTTTTACAGCTGCTTATGGTGTTGAGGGGTTTACAAAACTAGATTTACAAGGGGCATACTTATGGGAACACTAAGGGAGCTCTTTTCGGTGGCTCCCTGGCTGGATTTGTATAGGCGGCTTTACATGTCACAGTCAGACCAAAACTGGTCCATTCCCAGCCCAGCCAACCCTCAAAGCCGGCCTTGGCAAACCGAAATTGATCTACGGACAAAAGCCTTGATAACTTAGACCAAGGTTTCGAGGCATGCCATAGTTTGAAGGAACACCCGACAAGGTCGCAACCCCAGATCCTGGACCCTTCGCCCCGTAGACGGAAAAGCTTGAACCCTAAACCCGCGATGCTATTTCGCATGGAATAGATCGATCCGAACCCCCCCGAGAGGGTAAACCTAGAACCTCATCCCCTTGACTTGAGTTTGTCCCAAAACCTATGCCGAAAGTCTGGGCATGGACGAATGGGTTTAGGGCAACATCAGGAACCTGTCTTCTCAGAAGTCAAACGTATCCAACCGCCAAACTCTGATGCCAACTCGGAGCGGACTACCTCAGCCCGAAGCCGCAAGAATACCGCAAAGACCTGCAGACCCAAGCCTAAACCCTAATTCAATACAACAACCTCAGACTGACAACGCCAAAGATGCCAAAATGAAAATGCGGAACCTGAGTGTGCTTCATGCATGCTCTTGGATCAGCCTGTCTTAGAGCGACCTGCAACCCGTAAACCTTCAAGCATCAAGCCCTAGACCCAAAACCCTGAACCTGAAACACCGTGGTCGCCTCTCCGAACTCCCCGTCCAGCCCCTGTTCAGCTCGCCGTGCGTACAGCTCGCCTTTGCTGCGAAGCTTTACAGGATATGTCGTTTTGGATCTAGCGGTTTGGAGGTTGAGAGATTGCCTTCGGATCGGGATTTCGCAACCCTTAGACCCTATTTTCAAGGGTTCGGAGAGCCAAAAACTCTGGAGTTGCTTCGGATCCGGTGGAGGTCAGAGGGCGGCTCTTCAATGGAGTGTTTGCTGCTAATGAGCTGCTAAAGGAAGAAGAAGCCAAGAGGGTATAGTCTTGCGGACTGCGTGTTAAAGTAGTCTACAAGGACTGCGACGGAACAGAAAGTCCGTGCAGTCGACCCAGAGGCCACACCAGTGCACATTTCGACTCCGAAACCTGAAGCCACACGTGTATTGAACCCGCCCCGAAGCAGATCCCAAAATGCGCCGGAGGTCTTGCAGCCTGGCCTTGCAGTGGAGCAGAGGACGAGGGAATCCCTGTGTCCTCTGATCGCCGCACTCTCCGACGTCGCCTCCTACGCTTGTCAACCCTCATACTGTAAACGCCTGGTACATCTGTATCAAGCCCCTTACCAAATATGAACCCTGATCAACCCTTACCAAAACCCATATCAAGCCCTTCTCAAAACCTACGAGCCCTTCATCCCTGAAGCCCAAACTCTCAACCCTAAACCCTCTGCGTCTCAGATGCTCAGGTTCAGCAGGACCCGGCTTGCCTCGGACCCATGGAAAGGTGCGCGGGGCTAAAGCATCAAGGTTTCGGGGTTTAGGGCTTGGGTCTCACTAGGGCTTCAGGGTTTGGGGCTATGGATTTACGGCGCGTAGTTTGGTTTCAAACATCACGGCTTCACCAGGGTTTGGAAGCACAATCCAAGGTTTTAGGCTTTAGGTCTTGGCCTGCGGGGTCTAGGTCTTCAGGCTTTTTTTTGACTATATGGGAGTTTCCGAAAATAGGGGACCCTAATCTAGTACCCTATTATATAGTGGGATCCTTAATATAAGGACCCCAAAATAAGCTACCCCTAATTAACGGAAACTCCCATATACTGAGTCGAAGGCTGCCAAGGATTAGGGCGTTGAGTGGCGAAAACTTTATGGTCGAGGGCTTCAGGGCTCTCGGGTAAGGGGCTCAGAGCTTTTCGGGTTCAGGGTTCAGGGTTCAGGGTTTAGGGTTTAGGGTTTGGGGTTTCGGGTTTAGGGTTTAGGGTTTAGGGTTTAGAGTTCAGCAGCTCCGGATCGAGCGGTTTCATGGTTCAGTGGTATCTAGGGTATGGTTCAGTGGTATCTAGGGTATAGACATAACACCCACCCACCCGGGAATCCCATAACATTAGAAAATACAACCCCAAACCCTTGTCCACTAAAATTCCAACCCAGCCCAAATCGTTCTTCAGATCCTCGACCGACACAAGATTCTGCAGGCCTGCGTTGATGAAGCAGCTCCGCGCCAGGTTGGTCAATCCAACAGCGGCACCGGCCATGTTGAGAACGGGAAGCAGCGAAGGAAGGATGCGCCTGGCTGACACGTGGTCTCAAAAGGTGGCTACGGGTGCTGGTGTCTGACGAGCTACTGGCAAACAACTCGAACTTCGCAGAAAAGCCTGATCTTTGCAGCGGCGGTGACGTCTTTTCTTGACACTGGCACTGTCGCCGTCCCGCGTCCTGATGCTGTGCAGCCTGAACCTTTGTCAGAGAGCCTCCGAACAAAAGGCAGGCCCAACAAACGACTGCGGAGCCTGGGGATTTTCCCTCGTGCTCTTCGAAGAACCTCCGAGCGAGCCGAGCGGATTGGAACACGAAACATCGGTGCGTCTAAGAATGGCACATCAAGTTGCAAGATGTATCACTCCAGAGACGAGTGCCCGCTTGGGAAGTCACTGTCAGACGGCGATGGTGTGGACCGGCCCGTGTCATCGGTCTGCGGGGATTCCTCCTCGCTTTCGGCGTCAGAGGTCTCGCTCATGGCCGACGGCTCTAGCTGCTCGTTGTCCTTGGGAGCTCCAACTGGCAACCAGTCCGTTCTGCGGATGGTACCGATGTAGTAGACACTGTCCCGGGTTTTGGCGCGTGAAGCGCCTACGTATGCATAACCACGATCTGGTTTGCGACGATCGAACACCAGGCCAACGTTGTGCA
The DNA here is from genome assembly GCA_003297005.1 of Symbiodinium sp. clade A Y106. Lineage (NCBI taxonomy): Eukaryota > Dinophyceae > Suessiales > Symbiodiniaceae > Symbiodinium > Symbiodinium sp. clade A. Next base: position 206,711 of record BGNK01000656.1, on the reverse strand, counting down.
GGGTGGCACCTTGTGCACGTCTCATCGTGGTCGCATAGCCGTAGGACACCGGCAAAAACTTGCGGCCGCGGAGCNTGTGCAGGGTGGCACCTTGTGCACGTCTCATCGTGGTCGCATAGCCGTAGGACACCGGCAAAAACTTGCGGCCGCGGAGCGTGATGGGGTAGACCAACACCGCCGTCTGCTGATCGCTTCCATCACGAAAACGTCCGGGCGCAGAACAAGCCTCACCGTTCCAGTGTTGCCGTTCACGAAGCCGTCGTCCTTGTTGACGTTGTACGTGAGGCGCACGTTCATGTCCTCCACGATCACGATGTTGCCAGTTTCTGCTGGGATGCCGGTGCCTTCGTGCAGGCGACTTGCAGCTTCGGGAAACTGCTGTGCCAGGCGTACCTGATTGAAACGCCCACGGCCCGGCCGAAATAAGGCAAATTTGCCTTGCCCACTAAGGTTCCGGCCCGGCCGACCCAAAACAAGGCAAATTTGCCTTGCCCACTAAGGTTCCGACCCAGCCGAAATAAGGNATTTGCCTTGCCCACTAAGGTTCCGGCCCGGCCGACCCAAAACAAGGCAAATTTGCCTTGCCCACTAAGGTTCCGACCCAGCCGAAATAAGGCAAATTTGCCTTGCCCACTAAGGTTCCTGCCTTGCCCACTAAGGTTCCTGCCTTGCCCACTAAGGTTCCTGCCTTGCCCCGGCCGAAATAAGGCAAATTTGCCTTGCCCACTAAGGTTCCGGCCCGGCCGACCCAAAACAAGGCAAATTTGCCTTGCCCACTAAGGTTCCGACCCAGCCGAAATAAGGCAAATTTGCCTTGCCCACTAAGGTTCTTGCCTTGCCCACTAAGGTTCTTGCCTTGCCCACTAAGGTTCTTGCCTTGCCCAGTAAGGTTCTTGCCTTGCTTAGTAAGGTTCTTGCCTTGCCCACTAAGGTTCTTGCCTTGCCCACTAAGGGGTTTAAAGTTTAAATATACATATGAAAGAGAGGGTTTAAGGGTTCAAGGTTTAGGGTTTAGGGTTTAAGGGT
>BGNK01000656.1:146469-205660 GCA_003297005.1 Symbiodinium sp. clade A Y106 | reverse complement strand
CAACTTGCCTTGCCCACTAAGGTTCCTGCCTTGCCCACTAAGGTTCTTGCCTTGCCCACTAAGGTTCCTGCCTTGCCCACTAAGGTTCCTGCCTTGCCCACTAAGGTTCCTGCCTTCCCCACTAAGGGGTTTAAAGTTTAAATATACATATGAAAGAGAGTGTTTAAGGTTTAGGGTTTAGGGTTTAAGGTTTAGGGTTTGAGGTTTAGGGTTTAGGGGCTTTAAGTGGCTTTTGCAAAGGTTTGCTTTAGCAGGCTTTTCTATCAGCAGAGGGAAGGCAACAGGATTCATGAATCTGTAGGCTTCCGAGTTTAAGGGTTGCTGCGCTTGGGATTTGGGCGTTGAGGGCCGATGCTATCATATGCTGTCACATAAGACGGAGAAAAGCCGTACGAATTGTGACAATGATCATGAAACCATAACTGAATCAGCAAGAAGACTACTTCGAACGGTGCTGTTTCACCCAATCGCTGCTACCAGGCCCAAACCTTACATACAAGCTAGATCCTCAGCCCAGATCCTAAACATGTAATATAGGAGCCTTAATAATTGGAATAGGGTTTTGGGGCCCATTATACTATAATTATACTAAGGAACCCCACAATATAGGTAATCATTAAGGCCCCTATATGAAGCCCCGACCAATCCCCTGAAACTCAAAATCCACAAAGAAAGCCATCGCTTCCAAACGGACCCTGTTCAAGGTCCGACAGCAAGGTGCCAATTCTAGAACGGTCAGAAATCCACTTAAACCAAATCACACCCAACTCACCAAGCATGCTTTTCAACCTAAACCCTAAACCCCAAACCGTCAATTTTAAACCTCAAAACCCCGGAAAATCCGAGCGAAGGTCCCCCAAAGCCGGCTTTTGGGGCCGCCGGGAGAGTGGTCGCCGTCTGCTCGAGCCCTGCGACGAAGCGGGGTTTAAAGGTTCGTTTAGGGTTTGCCATAATTATTAGACTTGGGTTCCCTTTAAAGGATTTCTTTAAGGGATACTAGAAGGGTACTATAAGGGTTTAGGGTTTAGGGGAATAGGGTTTTGGGGCCCACTATACTATAATTATGATACGGAACCCCAAAATAGTACTGGTAATTCTTTAAGCCCCTATAGTCTAAGGTTCGGTTTCAACGGTGTGCGGGGTTTTGTGGGTTTCGGTGTTGAGAGGTTTAGGGTTTATGGTGTTGAGATTGGGTGTAGTACTGTCAGGCGCTGTGTCGTGTTCTAGGGGTCTTACTCGGGTCTTCAAAAAGGCGCAGTACGGCGATTCAGTCCATCTTACATCCACGTTTCTGCCAGTGTGACTTTGCAGTGCAGGAATCTGAAAACGGAGGCCACTGATTGCACCGTGTTACGACTATTCTAGGCATGCTGCCAACGAGCATGATGGCACGCTTTGCCAGGCCCACTACCGCGTACAGTTCTATTCTAGCCTTCTTGCGTCTGCAACAGTGTCGCCTGCACCACTCTGCTCAGCGGCTTCTGATGGCACTGCCTGGGCCTCACAGGGCTTGACAGCTGTGACTGTGGCCATGCAAGGTCACCACAGATTGGCACATGAATCGGCAAAGTAAACATTGGCCAGCTTGCTTGCGAAACGTTTGCAAGGCTAGGATGCACTCATTTTAAAACGCCGCTCTTTGTGCTGCACCGTGGTTTTATCACTACCTGGAAACACGCCCGCATGGAGGTCTGAATAGCTGCTTTGTGCAGCCACCAGGTTTCCCCTTAGTCTCGAGGACAGCGGTACTTGGGCCTGGGTCATCCAACATGAAAGGTAGTCGGACTGAGCCAGGGTTTAGGGAGTTTAGGGCTTCAAAACTTCTGCCGAACTAACTGTATGCAGGAATCTCGGTACAATCCAGCTCGGGTCGGCCAGAGCACCAAGCAAACAAAATTGGCAAGCCGTGCCTTCGGCAACAAAGCCCTTGTTCTGATTGACTAACCTGAGCAAGTATAATAATTAAAAATCCAGCAAATGGTTTGCTGAAGTTGCCCCAGAGCTGGGCACAGCGAACTGGTCTGCATCACTGCCAGAATCATCAAAAAGGTCCGTGCCGCCCTTGCTCAAACCTATATGCATGTGAGCATGCACGTCATTTCATGACGATCTCCGAATTTTTTAAATTTGTTGGCTGGGCCTTGTGGCCTCTGGAGTACCACCCTGGGCCCTTGGCATATCCACTGGGCGTGAAGAGGCCGGTATGATAGATGGAGTTGAGCAGGCCGGACTTCTCCAAAGCGATGTGCTCCTACCATGGGGGCCCTTGGGGGGGTTGGGGGGGAGAGGGGCCTTCTTAAGTCCTCATTGTAGGTATTAAGGCCCCCTACCCCCGTAAGGATCCCCATGATCCTTGAGGGTGTCCAGGTCGGAGTAGGCGCTTTTGTTGAGGGGCGTGGAAGTGCAGGCAGGGTCTGTTGGACCAAAGGAAGCACCATAAGGCTTGTCACAGTCTTTGGGGGTCTCGTCAGCTGAGAAGCAATCGTAGCTGGTTGGGCAGGGCGTGTAAGCGTCGCTGCAAGTCTGGTGGCAGGATCCATGCCTCCGAAGCCAGCTGGGTTCGATCATGGTGCCCTCGCTGTAGTCATTCCAAGTCAGAACCTGCACGAACTCTGGCTGGTATTTGCTCGTCACCAGGAGGGAGGGCTCCAGCATCTGCAAGAATGGCACGTGGAGCATGCGGTTGCTGTAGCAGTCGCGAAAGCCCCGGTAGGCAGCCCCAATTGCAAAAGAGGAGAGGCTGTGATCATTCTTGTAGTGGTCCTCCAGCCACTGCAAGTCCGCAGTGATCCATGGGTACGTGCCGTTGGCCCAGCTGGGCACGGGGACCTCCCGCCTCGTCATGTAGTAGGCCTGGAAAGGCAAGGGCTGAAAATTGATCTCGATGTCGTTGAAGACCGGGACGACGGGGATGCCCTGGTGTCGGTAGTAGTTGGACCGGCCAGCCCACTGACCCAGCTTGACCTGGGCATCAATAAAGATGTTATTGTTCACCGCGTTGTCCACCACGATGGCCACTCCCATACCCCGTGCCTCGAGCTCATCGATGATCATCTCCACTACGCTGTCCCAGGAGGTGAGCTGATAGTCGATCCACAAGCCGTCAATGCCACTGGCCTTCATCAAGTCCAACTGCTGCCCTACAACCTCCCGCTGATTCTGGTCGTAGAGCCCCAGGTAGCTCTCATAGTAGGAATTACCCACGCACCAGTGGTCATACAAGCCCGGCGTCCTAACCCCCAGAAACCACGGCATGTAGTGCACCACATACTTCGTGCGCACTTCGCCGTTGCCGGCCCCCGGGTCGGTGCTCTCGCTAGGCCGGCGCAAACAGACGGAGCTGCTCCTAAGGTGCGGGTGTGCCCAACTAAAACATGAGGTAAGTCCTACGGCAGATCACCGTAGCGGCAGTCTTGAAAAGATCACCGGAGAAAACCCTAAACCATCCTAAACCCAAAGCCCCTGAACCCCTCAACCCCCTAGACGCCCGTCCTCTGCGCTGTCGCCCCAACGCCCTCTGGTCGCGTCCAGAGCTCGCAGTATCCTGGGCTCTTGTTAAGGGATTTATTTTAAGTTGCCATAATAAGGAAACCATAATATCATTTCTATACATCCCTCCTCGACCCTCCATCTACCCTCTATTAGACCCTAAATGCCCCTTATTTGGGACCATATACCCCTATTTGAGGGTACAAGGAGGGTCCTGGCTACTATGGTAATACTAAATTAAGTCCTCAACAAGAACCCAGCAGCCGATGCGGTACTCGACACCCCTGCAGATGGTAAGCTCCATGCAGCGCTCCTGTGGCAGCAACTGCGGGTCGTCGTATCGTGATAGTAATGCCATAGCTACATGGGAGTTTCCGACAATTGGGGGTACCTTCTTTTTGGGGTCCTTATAATAAGGATCCTACTATTTAGGGTACTATATTAGGGTCCCCTATTTTCGGAAACTCCCACATAGTTATACTATAGTAATAGTATCTGTCTAGCATAACTATACTGCTTGAGGGTTAAGCTATGGTTCATCCGGGATTCGGCCTTTCGAAACTTGCTTGCAGCGAGGACTCACTCCATAATGGACATGAGCGCAACAGGCTAATAATCTGCAGGTGGCCAGACAAAGCAGGGCAAACACTGTAGGGGCCTTAATAATTAGAATAGGGTTTTGGGGGGGTATATTATACTATAATCATAATAAGGAACCCCGGAAATAGTATAGGTAGTTATTAAGGCGCCTATAGCACTCCACTCCCGACAGACTGGAAGGATGCTCCAGTGCCATCCTGAGGCACCTGACTCCCTAAAGCAAGTGCTCATAATTTAGGGTTTAGGGATTAGTCGTCGTTTTCATCTCACTCAGACTATCGCGATTTCTGTGAGGCTTTCTGTATCATGACCATTGAAAAATACGGTGACGATTGCTGCATCATTGCTGCTGCCATCGCAATTATTTCTATTCCTTTAGCTAACTGAACTATAGTAATGCTATAAATACAGTAATAACACTATAAATACTGTAAGAATACTAGAAATGCTGTAACTGTAATGATACTATTCATGGGGTCCTGGCATCGAGCCAAAGAGTGGGCGTGGGCTACGGAGTAGTACCCTGGCGAGTCGTCGTCCCAATCAGCACCACGGCACTCTCGATCAACGCCACCGCCCACGACTTCCTCAGGAACACGAATAATAGTAGACTGCACTGTAGTTATGGTATTGTTATATTATTATACTATAGCATACTGTAATATAACAAAAGCATACCAGCGACATGCTTTAGTATTTTACTCTGCCATGATATACAAACATTTATAGGATGGTATCGGTCATGGTGAGGTGAACAAACAATAATGCCCAGAGACCACGGATTGCAACAACCTCCCACGTCGTCAGACAGATCGTTCTAGTATAGGATGTGTCATATAATGCAGTATACTGTACAGCACCAGTAACAACTACTGTGCGCCCGCACGCGGTCCTACCATGACAGTAGAAAAAAAACAAACATCATCCGCGCCCCACTGGCAGTAAGGATGACAGGTTGGCAGCCCTAAGCCCTAGACCCAACGGCACCAGGCGTAAGGAGGTGAAAGCAAGCGAGATGGCGCACCAGAGTCAAGCACATGATAACACACCAGATGCTCTACTATACTATTCAGCACAATCTCCAACACAATCTCCAGAAGACATATGGAAAGCGCGAAAACCGCACCAAGCTATTACCCGGAACCCTATGAACCCCAAACCCTATAAAATCCTATACCCATTGCAAAAAAACCTAAACCCAAAAAAAACAGACCAAAACAATCCTAGGCCCCTGAACTCTAAAACCCTATGAACCCTAAACCAAAACAACCCTAGACCCCTAAACCCCTAATCTTCCCGAACCCCGAATCCCCCAAACCCCTAATCCTCTAGCCCTAAACCCCTAAGCCCTATAAGCCCTATAAACCCAATGAGCCCGAACGGCTAAGAAAAGGGGCTTTCATAATTAGAATGGGATTTTGGGGCCATTATACTACATTCATAATAAGGAAACCCCACAATAGTATTCGTAATTATTTGGGCCATTTGGGCCCCTATACCATAGAATCTCCATAGAACCCTACCATAGATCCCTTATAGACCCCTTCAAGGAACCCTTTAAAGGAACCCCCAAAATAGCTATTTAGGCCCTATTTAAAATTTAGCAGAGGATCCCAGCTCGAGGCTGCAACCTCGGCCAGAAGCTCCTGCCTGAAGCGACCGGACTCGAAGATCTTTAAGGGTTTGGGGTTTGGAGTTTAGGGCCCTGGGGGTTTAGGGAATTGGGGGTTTAGGGTCTAGGGCTCTGGGGGTTTAGGGAATTAGGGGTTTTAGGTTTAGGGGTTTAGGGTCTAGGGCTCTGGGAATTTAGGGGATTAGGAGTAGGGTTTAGGGTTTAGGGTTTGGGGTTTTGGGTTTGGGGGTTTAGCGGATTAGAGTCTTAGGGTTTTAAAGGATTAGGGAATTGAGGGATTAGGGGTTTAGGATTTCGGGTGTAAGGGATTTAGGTTTCAGGGTCTAGGGGTTTAGGGGACTTGGGGTTTAGGGTTTACGGGGTTAGGGTTTAGGGTTTAGGCTTTAGGGGGTTTAGGGTGAGGTTCAGAGTCAGAACTCAGGGTTTAGGGGTTTAGGCTTTCGGGTTTAGAGCAATAGAACTTGGTCGCATTTCTTTTTGTCGTAGAAATATTCCTCAGCATACTTCTGGTTGTACTGGAATGGACTGCGGTAGAAATCAGCAGTACTAATGGCAGTAGTAATCGTCGTCATCGTCCTCGTAAAAGTGGTAGTCGTAGTAGTCGTTGTCGTGGTAGCAGTAGTAGTAGTAGTAGTAGTAGTTGTTGCAGTAGTAGCAGCCCCAGCAGTTCACCCTGTCCGCCAGAAACGCAAATGCAAGATGGTTGCCTCATGGGGCTGCTCAGCTGGTGGCACTGGAAGCCCGCCACGGCGGCTGATGCCAGGATACCCCCAGACCTTCAAGAGTCTTGGGTAATCTTGGCATCTTCCCGCTTTCTGCAGTCTACTGTACTATACTACGGTGTACTAGAGTCTGCTTCGAAAAGCACTCTCTTGTATACTGCACTACGGGATACTCCTCTGCAGAAGATTATCACGCTACAGTCTGAAGTACTGCAGTATACTATATGACGTTTCTACCATGCTATGTGGATGCATGTAACTAGAATAGTCTGGCACTGAGCTCAAAATCCCAAACTCCAGACCAGCAAATTCTAAACTCTACTGCAGCCTGTTTTTTCACCCAAAACTCCCCAAAACCCTAAGCTGAGGTTTCAGCCTCGTCCACACCTCACAGCGGCCCGAAGAGTACTCCACGCCCACGCACGCCTCCCAGAAGCAGAATTCGGCTTTACTGCAAGTGACGTGACCTATTTCATCTATAACCGCACTGCACTTTTGCCTAAAGATGCCATACTCTGCGCTCAGACCATACCGAGAACAGGTAGTAACAGGTAGTACGTCAACGACTATAGCCCGCGAGAATAAGACGACTGCAATTCAGCAAAGCAAGCACAGGCCCCAAACCGCCTTAAATCTTGCTACACTGCTGCTGGTGTTGCTTCTACTACTACTACTACTACTACTACTACTGCTAACTACTACTACAACTACTACAACTACTACTACTACTACGACTACGACTACGACTACGACTACGACTACTACTACGACTACGACTACGACTACCACTCCGACTCCGACTCCGACTACTGCGACTCCGACTACTACGACTACTACTACCACCACTACTCCTACTCCTCCTCCTCCTGTTTTTCCTCTTCGTGCTGTTGCTGCTACTACCGCTAGAACTGCTAGTGCTGCTACTACTGCTAAAATGCTACGACGACGACGACTACTACTACCACAACCACCAGCACCACCACAACCACCACCACGACCACTACTACTGCGACAACCACTCGTCACAAGTGCTACCACCATTACTGCTACCACCACTACTACAACCGTTGAGAACACAGAACAGGGCCGGCCTGCGTGTCTTCACATCGGCTCTTGCAAGCTGCCAGCGATGTCTCAGAGAAAACTACCTGTACCCGCACGCTTAAGGCTTAAGGATACTGAATATACGGACATTGGAAGTATTAGCAGCACGTCTGCCACCTCCATCCCAAGCAAGCATTTTGCTTCTGGAAGCCTAAACCCGAAACCCTAAAACCCTAAACCCTAAACTCTAAACCCTAAACCCGAAAACAAGGAGACGAGGTGCATAGTAGTCGGCAGAATTGTCGGTCACGCTCGCGCCGCGGCAGGCTCGGTCGATGCCACCATCCACGGGGTGGAAGGCCAGTGCCTGGAGTAATACTAATTGCAATAATAAGACTAATGCTATAACAAGCTTAACATTTTACTATAATAATACCCTAATACTACTACAATACTGCTATAATAATACTTTTTTCTAAGAGTAATACTGTAATGATACTACCCTGCTACCATAATAGTATACTACTTGTGTATAGGGTTCTAGGGGAGGGACAGCAGCACATGAGCAGCGCATAGCTTCACAGGTCAGTCCCGTGCCTCGAGGCATTGATAGTTGGCTAGCTGAAAGGAAGCCTTGGTTGTTGTCCGGGTTTAGGGTTTAGGGTTTAGGGGTTTAGGGTTTAGGGGTTTAGGGTTTAGTGTTTAGGGTTTAGGGGTTTAGGGTTTAGGGTTTAGGGGTTTAGGGTTTAGGGTTTAGGGGTTTAGGGGTTACGGGATTAAGTTACCATCATTGCGATCTATAGGAAATAATTTTAGGGTTTCTTTAAAGAAGGGGATTAAGTTACCATCATAGGGATCTATAGTAAAATAATATGATGGTTTCTTTAAAGAAGGGGATTAAGTTACTATCATCGGGATCTATAGTAAACACATAATAAGAATGATGGTTTCTTTAAAGAAGAGCCCAGTAGCCTCAATGCCAGCCCGTCGGGTCCACACCTCGCAGCGGGTGTTGATGAATTCGATGCCCACGCATCCCGAGCGCTGACGGCAGCGATTCTTGCCTACGGTAGTATTTCTGATGACAGTATAGTACATCGTGAATAGCATTATATATGTATATATGTATTAGTATATTAGTATATCCGTCTATCCTGTCATAGCACATTGTAGTCTACTATCTCCTAGGTTCCTGAGTAACCCCTTTATAATAAGGGTAGCCTTTTTCCTCATATTCAGTTTTAATAAGGGGACCCTAAACCAACAAGGGCAAAAGGGTACTACTCAGGAAACTAGTTGCAGTCTTCCAGGTCAGTGACCGTGAAGACCTCGAAGTAGCTGGCAGAGTTGTCGTTGGGGTCGGCTCCACGGCAGGCCCGATTCACTCCACCGTCCACCGGCCGGAAGACCAGCTCTTGAGTAGCAGGGTCCAAAGGTGGAGGCTCCGCCGCAACGGTTGTCATTGTAGTTGTGGTCAACAGCGTGGTCAAGGTTGCAGTGCGGGTCGTTGTCGCAGTGCTGGACGTGGCTGTCGCCGTGGCTGTCGCCGTGGCTGTGACAGATGTCGTTGCTGGCATAGTCACGCGATAACATGTAAACCCTGCAATGGCAACGGACGCTTGGATGCCCTCCACACGTGTCCAGATCTCACATCTCCCCGGAGAATGCTCAAGACCCCGGCACTCCGAAGTGACGAGGCACTGCCGCTCGCACTCCTCAAGTGTCTCGTGGGGATGGACGACATAGTGAGCTGGATTATTGTCACCAGCCGTCGCCCCTCGGCAGGCCCTACCGACACCCCCATCTACCGGCTCGAGGCTCGCCAGCCGGCGGTAGCACTCGGATGATTGGAAGTGAGCCGATGCTTGGATTCCACCAGGCCTGGTCCAGAGCTCGCAGCGCAAGTTGGAAGGGTGGTACTCCACACCCTGGCACGTCGGCATCGTCAAGCAATGCCACTGGCAGAAGGACAAGTCAGCAGCAGAGGTGAGCAGGTAGTTTGTCGGAGAGTTGTCTGTCACGCTCCCTCCGCGGCAAGCCCTGGTGGAGCCGCCATCAACCGGCTCAAAGAGTAGGGCACTGAGCTGGAGCTCCATCTTCTCCCTCTCACTGCCTCGAAGCATGTGCTGACGCGGAATCAGCCAGCACACAGCTGCCAAGAGCCCACACACCAGCAATGCTGGCAGGAACTGCTTCCGGCCCACTAGGCCTTGGCGGCTGCCTGGGCTCTCCTCAAGCTGCAATCCCGAGACATGGAGAAGTGGCTCTTCTCCTTGGTCCATGTCCAGATCGGAGGCATCCGACATTGGACGATCTTCCACCGGGCAGTGCATGAGTCTCGTGAGTCTCGTGCTCACGTTGGCTACAAACTCGGCCGCTGTGTATTTTGTGCCAACAAATCTGCGTAATTTGCTGCAATAGGCAATCGAAATTAAATTGAACTATAGTGCCGCTATATACTGTGCTGTCAGTGGTGTTAAACCCATACGTCCGATTATAGATCTCCTGTCTCCTCTCCACGTCTAACATGACTCCTCGGGAGATGGCCTGGATTATGTATATCATTATCATAGTATAATTTTAGTAGTATTTATTGGTACTATTATGGTATTGTTATAATGCTATTATGGTGCACCCTATACCCTCAACCCCTAATGGGTTTGGGGTTTAAGGCTTCTGGAGGCCTCAGATTGAAGCGGCAAGTCCATGAAGCTTAGGACCCAAGGCTAGAAGGCGTAATATGGGGCCCTTAACAATTAGAACGGGTTTTGGCGCCCATTATATTATAATTAAATTAAGAATGGGGAACCCCAAAAATAGTATAGGTAATTTCAAGGGTCCCTATATTACGGCCTGGTTGATCTGCACACTGCAGTATCTTTCATTGCTTGCGTTGCGGCCTCGAGCGCTGTCCAATTGCCGCAAAAACTCAACCAGCTCTGAGGTCACGATAGCCTAAGCCCTAAAACCCTAAACCCTAAACCCTAAACCCTAAAACCCTAAACCCTAAAACTCTAAAACCCTAAACCCTAAAAGCCTAAACCCTAAAACTCTAAAACCCTAAACCCTAAAACCCTAAACCCTAAAACCCTAAACCCTAAAACCTAAAAACCCTAAAACGCTAAAACCCTAAAACCCTAAAACCCTAAAACCCTAAACCCTGAAGCCCTCATGCCTTAACCTCCCTAAACGCTGGACCAGTCCCTCTCCGCGGCACTCAGCAAAATCACAACACGACAAACATCGGTGCACCTCTGCGTTGGCTCCGAATGTCGGAACGATGCCAGATGCCTCGAAAGACTGCAGTCACATCGTTCGACTTCGAGGAACCTTTTGCTCAACCCTTTGTAGAATTCTGTACTATACCCTCAACCAAAAGCCCTTATGGAATCCTTCACTAGACTATACCCGAAACCCCAAACCCACATGGAATCCTACACTATGCCCTTGCAACAACCCTTTGACTTCTCAGAACAAGCTGGGGCTTCGGACAGTCAGGTTCGGCTTCGACTTGTTTCTGTTGAGTTTAGGGTTTGGCGGTTTAGGGTTTAGGGGTTTAGGGTTTAGGGCTTAGGGTTTAGGGTGCCTTTGCCATCAGCTTGATACCCCTAAACCACGAATCCTTAAGCGAGCTTTTCTGAACAAGGCTCTTGCTCTTGCCAAGTTTGCCGACTTTCAAACGGTCTGAAATCTGAAACGCTACGGGTTTCGGGCTGCAAACCCTGAGCCCCTGCTGCAAGTGCTGGGTGCCGCTAGCCAGCTTGTCCAAAAGGTAAAGTCGACGCAGTTGCCGGGTTAAGGTCTTTTAGGCTTGAGGGTGCATTTCAGAGTCTAGAGCTTAGGGGTTCAGGTCTAGAATTGGTCCAAACGCCGCATCAACTGTCCTCTCTTGCGACCCGGTGACCTCTGCAGCCTCGGCATGTCCAGAGGTCTGCACGCCGTGCCTTCGCTCGTGGTAGTGGGCAGGAGGAGGGTGTTTAAGGGCGCGGTAGCTGGCGACCCGAGCCCTAAACTACCCTAAACCCTGGGGTTTAGGGTTCAGGATTAGCGTTTTGCAAGCGGCATGATCGCATCTGCCAGAGTGTGGTCGCTGCCCGCAGATGTGAAACTCTGAGGTGGGGCCATCCTTGGCAGCAGTGGGCCCACATGCAATTCTGCAGCCTGGCACTACGGTTACAGGGATAAGTGCAACTACGGGCAAACTATAGATAAAAGTATGGATATAGATATGCATACGGACAAAGACCAGATAGATAGATAAATCCTACTTGTATGAACTGATATAGACAGACAGAGAGATCGATAGATAGATGAAGATATAGACAGATATAAATAAATATATACATACATATATATATATACCGATGGATATGATAGAAAGATAGATCGATAGGTAGATAGATAGATAGATAGATAGTTTGACAGGTAGACAGATGGATACATCAGCTTGATATAAACAGAGTATAATACCACAGAAAAAGAAGACATCTAGACATCTACCCATGGCATCATGAGACCCACGGTCCCGAGTTCCCAACTGGGAGCCGAGAGCTGCCTCTGAAGCAGAAGGGCCTGGGCAGGTTTTGATCCGCTCTGGCCATCAGTTCGGGGCAGGAAAAGAGTTTCTAACATAAGGGGTCCCGAGAATATGCATAAGGTTTTCGTGGGTAAGGGGATAATAAATACAATGAATTAAGCCCCCCCCCCCNTAAGTAGTTTTACAGAAAAGAGGGGCGCACATGACTATAATTAGTTTTGTGGGAGAGGGAAAAAAAAAAAAAAATTAATTCCCCCCCCCCCCCCCCCCCGTACCGTTTCTTCAGGCTCGCAGTGACGGAATGAAGAATGAAGGGCAGCATGATCACTGAATCTACGGCATGTCACAACCCTAGAGGAATCAAAGACAACTCTTACACTAAGCGCGACAACACATAGCTGCTGCTGGCGACAAAGGCCTTCACATGAAAGGACTACGGAGATACCACGCATTCCTGCTGCTAGCCCTTAGGGTACAGGGTCGACTACGACGACAACACTGACGACGACAGCGGCGGATTATACTACCACCACTAACATCTCCTCGGCTACTCTCATGGGCACAATGCTACTACAACTACACCTCTACAACTTACTACCATCATGTCTATGGCCTTTTGTTTCAAAATGCTGAAGGTACCAGTGGTGCGGCTCCCAGCCTCCGTCCACTGCGGGAGTTCCTCGCGACGCGAACGAACGATTGGAGGCTTTTCTGATTACTCTAGGTTTAAGGTTTACGGTTTCAGATCAGAGGAAACCGTTCCAGGTTTGGGGCTACAGGCTTCTGGAAAGATTTAGAGAATTTAGAGTTCACGGGGCCTGGTTTCATGCACGGTTTAGGGTTTAGGGTTCAGGGTTTAGGGTTCAGGGTTTAGGGTTTAGGGTTTAGGGTTCAGGGTTTAGGGTTTCGGGCTTCAGATTTGGGGTTTTGAGCTCAGGCTCTCGAGGTGGGGGAGGGGGGGGGGATTGGAGGCTTGCAAAGTGCACCAACGAATCGAATACAGCACCTTTATAGGAGGTCCTATGAACCCTAGACCCTCATGGACCCCTTGTAGTAACTGGTAGTATATAACCCTGAAAGAACCCTGAAATAAGCCTCATAGAGCCCTCATGGCACCCTTAGTACCCTCATAGAGCCCTCATGGCACCCTCAGTTAAGGTAGTTAAGGGTTTTTTTGGGGCTCTTGATGCCCCGGTTGTTCAACCCTAAACCTTAAACTTGACCCTAAAACCCCGAATCCTACTTAGAGGATCATGGGACTCAGTAACTAAGGTTATTGTTAGGGTAACGATACTTATAACTACTTAGAACCCCGATTAAGGTACTTATAGCCATACTTACTAAGTCCCATGATCCTCCAGGTAAACCCTAACCTTAAACCCTACCCTAAACTCCTAAACCCCTACCCCCCCTTGTTCGGCCTCCCAGCAGCTCGTCATCCTCTGCGCCCGGAGCCGCCTCGCCCGAAGCCGTGGGGTCCTCGTGGAAAAGCTGGGGCTTAGGGCTTAATATAGGGGCCTTAGGGTTTTGGGTTTAGGGTTTTGAGTTTAAGGTGTAGGGTCTTGAGTTTAAGGTTTAGGGTTTTGAGTTTAAGGTTTAGGGTTTTGGGCGTCTCGCCGCGCAGCGGCAGTATTTTCTTTGTAGGATGGCGCCCCTACACTCCCAGGGGTGTGAGGGGGCGGCATATCCACGTCTAGAGACAAGGTTGCAATATCTCTTGAGAAAACAATTACAAATTGGTTTCTATTCCTTTTCCCCCCCCCCCGCTGTGAGCTTACACAGGCTACCACCCAAAATATTACCTTTTAGGGTTTTGGGCTCACGCCCTCAATTCCCACTTCTGCCTTGGCCAGGAGGGGGCCCCCTGGCCCAGCAACGCCCAGGCGGGCCGAGGAAAGGCCAGGGGGGTCCAGGGGCCAGGCGGGGGCCCAGGGGGGCCAGGGCTAGGAGGTGCCAGGAGGGGCCTTTAATATGGGCGCCACCCAGGTGGCCCAATGGCATGGCTCAGCCCTAGGGGCTGAATTTGACCATTCTCCAATGGCTCCACCCATTGTCCATCCAAGTAATGGTGTCAATCACTGCCGGACGTCCTCTGGGTCCAGGCACCCTAGAAAAAGGGTGGGTACGGCCTAAGCAGGCCTGGGTGGGAATTTAGGGTTTGGGGTTTAGGGTTTTGGGTTTAAGGTTTAGGGTTTTGAGTTTAAGGTTTAGGGTTTTGAGTTTAAGGTTTAGGGTTTTGGGTTTTGAGTTTAAGGTTTAGGGTTTTGGGTTTACTATAGGGGCCTTAATGATTAGAATAGGGTTCCCTTTAAGGGATATTGTCAAGGGATACTACAAGGGTTTCGGGCTTAGGGCTCAAAACGGAGTTTCCGAAAATTAGGGGTACCTTATTGGGTTCCGGTACAGGGTCACTTTTCAGGGTACTAGAAGGGTTCCTTTAAAGGGCTCTATAAGGGTTTAGAGTTTCCGAAAATTAGTCGTACCCTATTTTGGTGTCCTTATAATAAGGATCCTACTACTTAGGGTACCAAATGAAGGTCTCCTAATTTCGGAAACTCCCATATAGGGGCCTTAATGATTAGAATAGGGTTCCCTTTAAAGGGATCCTTTAAGGGATACTATAAGGGTACTATAATGGTTTAGGGTTTAGATTAGAATAGGGTTTGGGGCCCACTATACTATAAATACAATAAGGAACCTCAGACTAGTATGGGTAATTTATCATTTTGGCCCCTATAGTAGATGGGTTTAGGTTCGCTTTTAGCTGAGGGCATCCGTTCAAGGGTTTTTGACAGGCACTCTACATGCGGAGCTTTCATTGGAACTTAGTGGTAGTCAAACGTGCACAGCGTGCAGCCATCAGCATCTTCCCAGGCGTCTCGACGGAGGGCCGTTGTGAACTTCGGACCCATTCGCATTTTCACAACATGTTCCGAATCGGCTTGGAAGTACCATCATGCGAGCAGCCAGCCCCAGCCAAACCGACTCAAATCATATGAAAGCCGAAGCAAAACTTCGTAAGTAGACCCTGCATGAGGTACTCCTAGTCTTCAGGCAATGAGGTGCCCAGAGGCTCCTCTGCCGCCTGCGCCGCTGCTGCATTTGGCAACACATCAGTGGCCCACCTGGGCGTAGGGGCTCATGTCCCCTCCCCTGAGGGCTCCTTTAAGGGATCCTTCGCGGTTCCTTTTTGGGATCTATAATTAAGGGATCTAGAGGGTTTAGGGTTTAGGGTACCCAGGGACTCCAATATCCCTGAATTAAGGAATATACCTCAAATTATTGCGGGATCCCTAATTTGGTTTATTAAGGTATATTCTATAACAAAGGGATTTTGGAGTCTCTGGATCTAATCATGATACTAAACTTACTCTAGCAACCCCAGTACCCTACCCGAATCATTAAGGTCTCCCTCTGCGCGCTGAAATCCTAAACCCAAAGCCCCTAAGCCCTCAAAATGTTGCATGACTTGAGACAGATGGAGAGAGTGAATGCTTCGTGCATCTTCCCTCCTTGCAAGAGCCTGAAGCTCAGAGTTAGGGTTAAGGCTGAGCCCCATGAATATCAAATCCGAGCTGTCGAGGCTCTGCAGAAGCTCCGGCGCAGCGGCGAGGGCGCGCTCGTACTTGTCTTGAATTTCCTCAGATCGCTGAGGTTTAGGCCTTTAGGCTGTATGCTTCGGGATGTAGTAGGGTTTTTATGTCTTGTAAGGGTGTTTGGTGTTTGGGGAGTTGAAGACAAAGCCATTTCCACTCATAGAGATGATAGGATACACGCAGCAAGCACAAAAACGAACGGGGCCCTGAAAGAGTCTAGCCCAATAGCACCCTTGCTAAGCCCTAAACCTACCCTAAACCCTAAACCCTACACCCCAAGACCCCCAAACCCAGACCCCCTGCCAACAAACATTAAGAGCTTCAATTTAGCCCTGAAGAATCCTAGAAACCTTGCACACCCGCAACAACCCTGCGGGATTAAAGCTTCCAAGGAGCCCTTTAAAAGGGCCCCAAAAAGCACATAAGCAAAAATAAGGACAGGGATATCCCATATAAGTCCCCTTATCATGAAGCCCAATAAGGTAGGGACATCCCTATAAACCACTTATGCTTCTGTGCTTTTTAAAGGCAGACGAGCTGCGAGCAAAAGCTCCTGCTCTTTGATCTCACGAATTCGGTAGCCCGGATCGAGGTCCTAGGTAGCCGGCTTCGGTTTCGCGGTGGTTCCTTTAAAAGTGCAAGAGTCCCACAAGGTTTTTGTGGTTCTTTTAAGGGTCTCCTTTAAGGCTTCCTTTAAGAGTTTTACAGGGTTTTTGTTTCAGCGGTTCTGGTGTAGGGTTTAGGGTTTGTGCTTTGCAGCGATTTCGGAGGATGGTTAGGTTTTGGGGGCGTAGGGTTGATGATTTAAATCCTGCATTACCTTAATGACCCGAGACTATGGGAATTAATGTAGGAACCTGATTAAGAAACTCTGGGCCTAGAACCCCAAAATAGTAGGATTCATATAAGGAACCCTAATAAATGCCCAAGGTTTCTTAATCAGGTTCCTACATTACTAAACCCCAGGATTTATATCAGCCCTAAACCCTAAACCCCTAAAACCCCAGAGATCCCTTAAAGGTACCCTTATAGATCCCTTAAAGGTTTCCTTATTATGGGTAATGCAGGATTTAAAAACCGTAGGGATCCGATGAAAGGCAGGGAAGGCTCCGGGTCGAATTCGGGGCTCCCCTTAGTGTAGAACTCTGAATCTGAACCCACCGGGTTAGGGTTTAGGGTTTAGGGTTTTAGGGTTTAGGGTTTAGGGTTTTGAACGGGTCCCTTGTTGTTCTAACTGGACGCTGTACTATCATGCTTATCTATCATAAGCCCTTAAAACACACTTCAAAGGAACCCTTTGTTAGGAACTGTGTTCACATCGTTCAGGCCCCGATTACTCCCCGATTATACCACGGGCTCTACCGAGTCAAAGGATGAGGATGGACGCGTTTAGGGTTTAGGCGGTTTAGGGCTCAGGGAACTTCAGCTCCGGTTTAAGTTTAGGGTTTAGGGTTTAGGGCTTTTGGTTTAGAATTTAAGGAAACTTAGCTCCAGAACTGGAGCTCTAGGCTGGAGATGGTCGACGCAGTCATGTGAGGTAACATGCAGGGCAACTCAATTAGTTCATGTGCCCTTTCAGTCCTGTCTTGGTTACTGCGCTACTGATGACCGCCAATCTTGTGACAAGTTCCACTATTCACGTAGCATTCTCATCACCATGACTGCTGTTGCTAGTAGTCGTCAGGCCTACCATGAGCACTTGAGGGTTCCTCAACCCCTGAACCCACCTCAAACTGGAAACCCCTGCTCCATAAACCCTAAAACCCCTAGGCCGCAGACCTTTAACCCCTACACCCCCTGAACCCCCTAAACCCCCAACCCTGAAGCCCTCAACCGCCAAAAACCAACCATGCCAGATGCGATCATATTGCAGGATAGTATACGATAGGATTTCAGATTACAGTATAGTACATCGTGAATAGCAATATATATGCATATATGTATTAGTATATAGTATGTCCGTATATCCTGTTATAGTACATTGTTTTTTTAAATAGTACATTGTAGTCTACTATCTCGGTCGAGGGGCATCCCGGTACTCTTCCGGGAGATCGGGGTCGAAGTTGACATCCTTCAATGGATTAGGGTTTATGGGTTTAGGGATTTAGGGGTTCAAGGGTTTGGGGTTTAGGGTTTAGGGTTTAGAGCTTAGGGTTCAAGGGTTTGGGGTTAAGGGGTTGAGATGTTTCGGGTTTAGGGGTTTAGGCGTTTAGGGTTTGGGTCTTAGCGGATTTAAGGATTATATAGGATTTCGGGGTCCAACTCAAGGCACCAACACGGAGGAGGGGGTTACGACAGTGGTGCTTTGAATCCCCTGTGTAAAGGCACCCTCATACACCTAGATGAGGGCTCCAGGAGGCCGTTTTGTAGTTCAAGCTTATCATCATGATGATCAGAACCACAATGATAATTATACTGATTGTAATAGTGATAGCAATGCTGGTCATCACGAAAAGAAAGAGAAAACGTAGTAGCTAGCAACAATAGTAACACTTATCATACTAGTAGGAATCATGACAATGGTAGTGATAACAATACGAGAAAATGCAATTAATGACTATCATAGTAGGCGTTAAGGATGTAAGGCACTTTTGTTTTATCGTTCAGGGCGTCGCGCTTGGTGGGTTTGGGGCTTACAGGATAGAGTCTTGCCATTTCGGGGTTGCAGGTTTGCCTGGTCTCTCAAGACGTGCAGCCGAGCTACTGTGGCGGATCGTCGCGGCGCCTGGGTACGACGAGCACGCAGCGTTGTCTTACCTATAAAACACAAAACACCACATCGCAGCAACCAGGAGAAGGCCATGAAGCCCAACAACCCCAAACCCTAAACCCTAAATCCTAAACCTTGAACCCAAACCCTCAAGCATGAACGCCAGAATTCTGCACACCGAGGGCTACCGAAAAAGCCCTTCTCTACCGGCATCTGGCATGCCAAGCAGCATAGTGCCTCAGCTTGAAAGTTTCGTTTAGGGTGTGGGATGTTCAGGGTTTAGTGTTTTGGGGGTTTAGGGGTTTAGGGTTCAGGGGTTGCTGCATGACTGCAGCAAATGTCCATAAACAAGAAGCAGCCTTAAACTCTGCAGTGCGGATAAGGGGTACGCTGCAAAAGGACTGCCCAATCATGGTCATGGTCGCATCAGAATTACTGCCGAAGACGACTACGCGTCCGACAGTCTTGCATCCCTTTTCCAGCAGCCACGCAGCATGTAGGTGTAGTATGAATACTGTAGTGTATATACATATATACATGAGTACAATATAGAAGCGCATGTGTATATTATATATATATTATATGTATTATATATATAATGTATATATACTGTTACATACATACAATTTTGTTCGGAGACACTCTTCTCTTCTGGTGTTATCGGGCTCCAGTGCCATCCTTGGCCCCTCAGTCCCTCACCTGGCCCTCAATCTGTGAGCCCCAAACTCTGAAGCAGTCAAAGCCCCTAACCCTCTCCCTCAAGCTGGTAAACACCAACCCCGAAACCCTATGTAACTTGCTGAAACCCTACAAACAAAACTGTAGATGCTATAAAAAAAACGCGCGCAAACTTATCTACGACTCTCCCCCTACCTCAGAAGCCGAAATGCTCCGAGGGATCCAAGGTGGGCCCGGCCGGTGGGGACTCCGAAGGAGTCACATCGCCGCCACTGCCTGGTGTATTTTAGGGTTTCGGGTTTTGGGGTGTAGGGTTTAGGAGTTTAGGGCTGAAGAGGCTCGAAAGCAGAACAAGCTTTCGGGCTTTAGGCTTCGGGCTTCAGAGAGTGGGGTTTTCTGGGTCTTTCATGGGCTTAAGGGCTTTGGAAGGGCTTGCGGTTTAGTAATGTAGGAACCCTTTAAGGGATCTATAAAAGTACCTTTAAGGGATCTCTGGGGTTTTAGGGGTTTAGGGTTTAAGGATGATATAAATCCTGGGGTTTAGTAATGTAGGAACCTGATTAAGAAACCTTGGGTCTTTATTCGGGTTCCTTACATGAATCCTACTAGTTTGGGGTTCTAGGCCCAGGGTTTCTTAATCAGGTTCCTACATTAGGACTCATGAGACCGCGTAGAGCCTTTCTAGGATGTCTGCATGGGTTTGAAAAAGGCTCTCGGTTTAGGGTTTTGGGGTTGCGGGCTTTAGGCCCTAAACCCTAAACCCTAAACCCCTAAACCCCTAAACCCTAAACCCCTAAACCCTAAACCCTAAACCGTGGCGGCTGTAAGTTGAAATAGCGCTTTAAGGGTTTAGTCCTGAACCTGAACCCCAAAAGCATCTGAAGGAGTTTCCGAAAATAGGGGACCCTAACTTGATACCCTAAATAGTAGGCCTCCTTACTATAAGGACCCCAAAATGAGGTACCCCTAATTTTCGGAAACTCCCACATCCCATGCCAGAAAAAAACCCCAAAGGCCAAATCACACCTTCGGGCACCCGAAACCCAAGTGCTCGAACCCCAGGGGCTGAGTCTCCTAGCCCAAAAAAGGTTAAACTTTTCAATTAGGGTAAAATTTATATAAACCCCAAAAAAGGTTAACCTTTTCAGTTCTGGTAGGATTATATAAACCCCAAAAAAGGTTAAACTTTTCAATTATGGTAGGATTATATAAACCCCAAAAAAAGTTAAACTTTTCAATTATGGTAGGGTTATATAAACCCCAAAAGGTTAAAGGTTGCCTACTCAGCTACTAAGTAACAAACCCTAAACCCTGACACGCGTCAGGGTGCAAGTGGAGGCCGTGCCGCTGCATCGCAGGGCATTTGCCTTGGCTTTCCGGTTCTGTGCTCGAGAAAGAATTCAACCTGAAACCAACCCTAAACCCTAAACTCTAAACCCTAAACCCAAACTCTAAACCCTAAACCCAAACTCTGAACTCTACACCCGACTCCAGATTCAGCTTTAGCCTTCTTAGGGGTTTGGGCCGGGTTTGGGGGTTTAGGGGTTAGGGTTTAGGGGTTTGGGGTTTAGGGTTTAGGGGTTTAGGGTTTTTTAAGGGGTTTAGAGTTTAGGGTTTAGGGTTTTAGGGTTTAGGGGTTTAGGGGTTTAAGGTTGAGGGGTTTAGGGTTTAGGGTTTGAGGGTTTAGGGGTTTAGGGGTTTGGGGTTTAGGGCACTGAACTTCAGAAAAGCCGCCACTCGAGCAGATAAGGCTTGCTGTAGTTCAGGTGACTTCTGCAAGGCCTGGAGGGCGGAGATTGCATGTTGGAAACCAAAACCTAAACCCCAAGCCCTGAAAACCTCAACCTTAACCCTAAAAACCCTAAACCGATTTCCATGGCGGTTGCGAGGGTCTGGGTATGAAGGTGCGGTGGCAACCCTTTGTGCACGAAAGTGGCCCGGAGGCTTCACCTAACTGTGAAGTCATATGCACGACATGGGAGTTTTTCGGGGGACCCTAATAGTAGCACCCTAAATAGTAGGATCCTCATTTTCAGGACCCCAAAGAAGGTACCCCTAATTTTCGGAGACTCCCATATGGGGCTTAGGGTTCAGGGCTCAGGGCTTTTGTTAAGTTGAGCTGCGCCAGGTCTTGGGGTTTAGGGTTTTCGACAGGGGTCTTGTGGTATACTATACTGTTGTCATCTTGGCGCTACAAGGGTTTAGGGTTTAGGGTTATAGTTTGGCACTATAGGGGCTTAGGGTTTAGGGTTATAGTCATCTTGGCGCTATAAGGGTTTAGAGTTTAGGGTTATAGTCATCTTGGCGCTATAAGGGTTTAGGGTTTAGGGTTATAGTCATCTTGGCGCTGTAAGGCCACTGTAAGGTATATCGGGACTAAAGGGAAGAATGCCTTGCCCTGTGGAAACATGGCGGCCGCAGAAGCATGTATCATCAACGCCAAACCTTAAAGTGTATACGAGCAGGGCAAGTGCCGTAGGAAGGCACATCCGGAAGAATTGGGAATTGATATGGAATGTCCTTATAACCGTAGTCCTTGCAGATTTATACTATAATCTATTCCCTAAGCCCTGAACCCTATTCTAGTTGTAAGGCTCCTATATTTTTTCCTTTACCAGCACCCTGTTACAGCAACGCCATGGTGATACCGGACAGCCTGACGAGTTCAAGCCAAGCGCCCCCAGAAATGCGGTTTCGTCTTCAGGGTTGAGGGGAGTTTGGAGTTTGGGGTTTAGGGGTTTAGGGCTTAAGGTTTGAGGGAATTTTGGCTCTAGGGTTTCGGGGAATTTGGGGCGGACTCCTAAAGGGTGCGGCGTTTCCTGTGCAGGAGGATGTACTACAGGGGCCTTCATCATTGGACTCTGGTTTCGTGTACATCATTGTACTATAACCATAGTTCAGACCGCTACAATGCCATCATTGCCATCATCCTAAACCCTACCCCCTAAACCCTAAACCCCCGAACCCTAAACCCCTAAACCCCTGAACCCCTGAACCCTAAACCCTGCACCCCTAACCCCTGAACCCTAAACCCATCATCGGAGAGCTGGCCGAGTACTTCGCAAAACATGAATCTGCCTGATCCGCGAACCGTCGGAGAAGACAGTCCTTAGCCAGGCCGGTCGGCGCCGTGTTCCTACCAACCCTGAACCCGAAACCCTGTACAGGATTTAGGGTTCAGGGTTTAGGGGCAGGGTTTAGGAATTAGGGTTCAGGGTTTAGGGTTTTAGGGGTTTAGAGTTTAGGGTTCAGGGTTTAGGGGTTTAGGGTTTAGGACTAAACCCTCCTGAGCCCCCAAGACCTGACCCTGAATCCTAGCAGCCTCAAGCAGGCCTAAACCGAATGTCCCCAGACCTTTACTTGGAGGTTCATGGGCACCTTTAAAGGGATCTATAGGGTTATCTGGTTGAGGATTATAGGGTTTAGGGAGTAGGGTTTATAAGGGTAGTTATAAGTAGGGTTATAAGTGGGACAACTTTTCTTATTACCCATATTAAGGGACTTATAACCCTACTTATAACTACCTCTGAACCTCCAAGTAGGGTCTACCAGGACCCCCCACGGGCCCCTTAATGGCTCTTAGATTGCTCATTAAGAAGTAAACATGGGCTACTAGAAAGGATAGTTGGGGTCCAGGCCGGATAAAGCCCTACATAAAGCCTAAACCGCAAACTCATGGGAGGTCCTGAGCCGGTGCGCCGCATCTGGTCCGTCTGGTGGCTTCAGAGTTTCAGCTACAGCCAACTCTCGATGGATTGGCAATATACCCTCCAGCTTAAGCAAGCTACCATTTGCTTAAGGGCCCCTAAAATATATAGAAATAATAATCCCTTATAAGGGTCCTATAGCCTATAGTACCCTTATAAGGGATTATTACTAGTCTATAGGGATTTTAATTTTTTACTTTTTGGGGGCCGAAAGTTAAGCAAATGGTAAAAAAAAAAAAGCGAGATTTAGTCGCCAGGCCTGCGGTTCAGCGCTTTGAGTGCTTAGGTCTGAGGCTAATGATCACCCAGACATGGGAGTTTCCGAAAATTGGGGGGTTCCTTTAAAGGGATCCTTTAAAGGGATCTATAAGGGTTCTATAAAGGGTTTAGGGTTTAGGAGTTTCCGAAAATTGGGGGTACCTTTTTCTGGGGTCCTTATAATAAGGATCCTACTATTTAGGGTACTATATTAGGGTCCCCTATTTTCGGAAACTCCCACATCCAGCCAACGAAGCTCCATGGGCCCGCGTGTGGGACATTGGCGCTTAGGACAGATATGTCTGTATCCGCATCAGGGACGCATGACATCTGTCCTTAGCAGAAGGGCAACAGACGTTTAGCCCTAAACCCACAAAGACCAATGCCCTAAACCCTACAACCCCTACCTCGAAACGACGCAGTAAACTATACAGAAACCACAGGCCCGAACGAAAATCCCAGGCCCTGAACCCTTACTCCTAAACCCCTAAACCCTAAACCCTAACCCTTAACCCTAAACCCCTAAACCCTCAGCAATCCGAAGATCCCAAAGCCAAAACCCCCCAAAAAGGCGAAAGGCCTTGCCAAGACTCTGTGAATTGTGCCGCTGCCTCCTTGGCGGGACCATCCGCCTTGCAGTGAGGTTGAATGATGGCAGCATTTAGGGTTTAGGGGTGTGACGTAAACCCCAAACCCTAAACCCTTTTGGGTGGTTTTTGCTGAACTCCCTTTGATCCATCAGCAAGGGTTGTGGGTTTAGGGCCTTTAGGGCTCCGGGCTTCGGACAAGCGAGAACTGGAAGCCCTTCGAAGGAGCTATTGTTGTCATTCTCATATTCGTATTGCCGTAAAGATTGTCTTTCTCATTATTGCTAAGTAATTAATTAATACTAGTGTTATGACTATGATTTTGTCAATTATTATCGTGCCTATTACATATGACTATCGCTATTCACATTGCGATTATGAGTAGTAGTACGAGCTGCTATTAGCTTCCGCGAGCGTTCTTCCGGGTGGTCCCCGCCGGGCCTGTGCCAAATCCGCCGCATCCGCCGCGCGACGGGCTGCCGATGCCAGAGCCCCTGCGAGCAGGTAATATACTTGGAGGTTCATGGGTAGTTATAAGCGTTCCTTTAAGGGCTCCTTTAAAGGGATCTATAGGGTTTCTATAAGGGTATAGGGTTTAGGGTCTACTTGGAGGTTCATGGGTAGTTATAAGTAGGGTTACAAGTCCCCTAATATGGGTTATAAGTATAGTTACCCTACTTATAACCCTACTTATAACTACCCATGAACCTCCAAGTAGGGGCCTTAGTAATTAGAATAGGGTTCCTGTAAAACGGCCAAAAAAAGGTTACTATAAGGGATCTATGAGGGTACTGTAATAATTTTAGGCCTTAATTTTTAGAATAGGGTTTTGGGGGTATATTATACTACAAATACAATAAGGCGTCCCCAAAATAGTATTGGAGCTCCCGTATCCCCCTACTATATTCCTTCTTCAGGTAGGGGGTGATACTCATCAAGGTCCCTCAACCCTAAACCCTAAACCCTAAACTCTGAACCTTGCACCTTAAACCTTAAACTCTGAACCCTAAACCGTTTAACCCTAAGCCCCATGCTCCTCCCCCTCACGCCCCTGGCACAAGGCCCGGACGCAGCGCCGATGTGAAGCCAGCCGGGGTCGGGGCAGAGCCACCTAGGCCAGGTGGGAAGGCAGCCACCCAGAGACTCCAATATCCCTCAATTAGGGAATATACCTTATATTATAGCAGGATCCATAACAAGATTTACGGCCTTAATTTGGGGATATTGGAGTCTCTAGGCACGGTTAAGGGTTCAGGGTTTAAGTTTTAAGGTTCAGCAACTTGGGATCGAGCAGTCTCTGGTCGAGCTCGCTATTTCGATCCTAGAAAAATACCCACCCACCCCGGAACCCTCAACATTGAGAAACCACAGTTCTTAATTACAGTGCTAGCTCTGTTTAAGAAAACACTGGCTAAGAAAACCAGTGCTCTGGATTCTCCAGATATATGCACTTTCACTGCCCCTTCTAACTAAGAAAATGAGTGCCCTCTGACGTTCGNAATGAGTGCTCATTTTCTTAGCCTTATTAACGGATGGATTTGGATCAATTGGTGTCTGGGGGCCCAAATCCATGTGGAGACAGTGTTAAGAAAATGAGTACTCATTTTCTTAGCCTAGGTTAAGAAAATGAGTACTCATTTTCTTAACCTTATTAACGGATGGATTTGGAGCAATTGGGGTCTGGGGGCCCAAATCCATGTGGAGACAGTGTTAACTTTTACTCATGAGTAAAAGAATCCCTTATTAACGGATGGATTTGGAGCAAGTGGGGTCTGGGGGCCCAAATCCATGTGGAGACAGTGTTAAGAAAATGAGTACTCATTTTCTTAGCCTAGGCTCAGAAAATGAGTACTCATTTTCTTAGCCGTATTAACGGATGGACTTGGTTCAATTGGGGTCTGGGCCCAAATCCATGTGGAGACGGTGTCAAGAAAAGGAATATTCATTTTCTTAGCCTANAAATGAGTACTCATTTTCTTAGCCGTATTAACGGATGGACTTGGTTCAATTGGGGTCTGGGCCCAAATCCATGTGGAGACGGTGTCAAGAAAAGGAATATTCATTTTCTTAGCCTAGGCCAAGGAAATGAGTCTCATTTTCTTAGTCTGATTAACGGATGGATTTGGAGCAATTGGGGTCGTGGCGCCCAAATCCATGTGGAGACAGTGTTAAGGAAATGAGTACCATGTCAGACATTGCGGCTTCCCACTACAAGATGGAATGTTAGCATCTAAACCATTGGAGGTGTTAGCACCTGCTNGCGCCCAAATCCATGTGGAGACAGTGTTAAGGAAATGAGTACCATGTCAGACATTGCGGCTTCCCACTACAAGATGGAATGTTAGCATCTAAACCATTGGAGGTGTTAGCACCTGCTCCGTGTATAAGAAAGTGCTAAGAAAATGAGTGGGCACTGGATCCAAACCCCAGAATATTCCGTAAACCCTATGACATGAACCCTAGGCCCTGAACCCTGGACCCTGAACCCTCAACCTTGAAGCCTCGGCCCTAAACCCTGAACCCTAAGGCCCTGAACCCAAAACCCTGAACCCTAGACCCTGCACCCTAAACCTTGAACCCGAGGCCCTGAATTGGCGAGTAGAAATCGCCAGATTCCAACGAAGGGTGGGCTCGGCGGGAATATGGCGATTCATTCACATGACTTTGGCGAAAGAAAGCACCGAAATCGCCATTTCCTACGAATGAATTAACGTGTAAATACATATGGGTGGTTGTCAAAATTATGGTCCCCTTTGAATTACCCTAAATAATAGGTGCCGTATTATAATAAGGACCCAAAAAGGTACCATAATTTTTGAGGGGACCCTAATATAGTACCCCAAATAGTAGGATCCTTCTTATAAGGACCCCCAAAGAAGGTACCCCCAATTTTCGGAAACTCCTAAACCATAACCCTTTATAGAACCCTTATAGATCCCTTTAAAGGATCCCTTTAAAGGATATGATAAAGAGTGTTTAGGGTTTAAGGTTCCGGTTTGATGGCCTAGGATTCAGGGTTTGCCCGACCCTCTGCGCCTGAGCCGCCAAAAGCTTCTTGAAGGAATCTACCTTTTGCTAGGCTTACTTTTTGAAGTATTATGTTCCCTTAGTTAAGGAATAAACCCTAAACCCTAAAACGTAAAGGAAGATCACTGAATTAAGCCTTAAGGGGTGTTTTGTCGCCTCTGGGAAAGCCCGGGGCCCAGGCTCAGCTTCCGAGCTTCGTCGACACTCGCGGCTTGTGCATCGAGGCCGGCACCTGGGGATCATGGGTTTAGGGTTTAGGATCATCATCATCATACATATATATATATATACATATATATATATGTATAGTTGTATGCATGTATCTATGTAGATAGGTATATATATATATAGACATGTATCTGTATCCATCTATGTATATTGGCATCATCATCATCGTCATCATCATCACCACCATATATATATATATATAGACAGATAGATAGATAGATATACATACAATATTACAATAGTAACAATAATGAATAGTAAAACAATGCTAGTACTCCCAATAAAAATATATAAATGTGTATCTAAGCCTATCTGGACCTATCTAGTTATCTAGTTACGTTTCTACTTATGTGTATAGAAAGATATACATAATACATATACATAATACATATACATACACACATACATACCTACGTACATACATACACACACACCTACGTACATACATACATACGTACATACATACACAGACATACATACAACATACGTACATACATACATGCATACATGTGCACACAAATAGTTCATAATTATATAAACACACACAGTGTGTATGTATGTATGTATGTATGTATGTATGTATAGGGGTGAACCGGGATTTGATTAACGGGATCCTTATACTCTAAACCCCATTCGAAACTTAAACCCCACAACATTCAAAGACCCCACTTACGTCTGCCCTGGGACATCTGCTAAGAAAGCGCCAAGGTGTGTTCATGAAGTTGTTCTTCTGGCGGGCCTAGGAGGTGTTTCGGGTGTCCAGGGTTCACGTTGCATGTATCAGACACTCTCATTCTCTGAGGGTCCATGTACCCAAATAGGGTCCCTTTAAGGGCTCCTTTAAGGGTACCATAAGGGTTCCTATAAGGGATCCATAAGGGTGTAGGGTATAAGGGTCCATGTACCCAAATAGTATATACTTTGGGCCCAAGGTACCTATATAGGGAGTACTTTAAGGCCAAAGTATATCCTATTTGGGTACATGGACCCCTAGGGGTTAGGTTCACCGTGAGTTATTTGAGCCATCTTGACCGGGGAGGCTCTAGAACTTCGCATCTTCGTTTACGAACTGCTGACCCAGAGACCCCAATATCCCTTAATGGATAAATACTCCTTAAATTATAGTAGGATCCCAATTATGATTTAAGGAATATTCCGTAATTAAGGGATAATATTGGAGTCTCGGGGGACACCTTGCTCATGCAAGTGGCTTCTCAAGAAGGTGGCCACCGCCACTAGCGCATCATCGCGGATCCGCGGGGGCGCCATGGAGGGCGCGGCTTGCAAGTGGTTGCTGTTCCTTGTCCTGTCTGTGGCTCCTATGGTCCAGGGGCGGCCCCGATCAGCCCAAGTTAAGCATGTGGATTCAAGGTTTGGGGCAGGCTGGGCGTTCGGGAAGTCAGGCATTCATATTGAAACTTTCGTGTTCTGCTTGTTGGATGCGTGCTACGTCTTGCAAAGCTGCTGCTGAACCACACATGGACCAAGCACTGCCTTATATAGCCCTAAACCTTATAAACCCTAAGCGTTCACAAAGGTAGGGATCTTGCGTTTTGCCATCGGTAGCCGCAGAGTGCTCGGTGCTCTAGATCTGACTGCACTTGTGATAGTTTTGGGGTTTAGGGGGCTGCACATCATGAGAATATGGAGAGAGACTATGTCCTAGTATACTAAACCCTTTCCCTGTACGGGATATCGCGGTGATGGAACTGTCAGGGACGCAAACTAATTGAAGGAATCCAGAGCTTCAGAGCCTTTACCGCCGAAGCCAACCCGCTGACGGTTACACGTCGAAGCCGACTCGCGATCGTCGTTGCGCTTTCTGTGAGAACAGTGCTGCTCTGCTTTCACGGCTTCCCAGATCAGTACTGCGATGGGTCTCATGATTGACGGCTATGACGCTGGGAACAGCACAGCTCGAAATACAAAGTGAACCCCGAAGCCCTTGACCCCTAAACCCCATACCCTTGGGCCCTACAGTTGAAAGCCCAACGCCCCACACCTAAACGACCTAAACGAAAAACACAACCCCCGAAACCCGAAACTCTCCAGCCAAAATCCCTAAACCTTAGACTCTAAAGCCCCTCAACCCCTAGGCCCTAGACCTAAAACACTAACACCCTAACACCCTTAAACCCCTAAACCCTAAACCCCCAAAAACCCTGAACCCCTACAGTAGACCCTTGAACCCCTAAACCCCCAAACCTGACTTCATTGCGACTTTCCGCCATTTTTCACGGCGTCAGCTTTGGCACGTCGGGCTCAGGCTCGGGCCTGGGCTTAAAGTCGGGTTTACCCAGAAACTCCAACGTGGGAGTTTCCGAAAATAAGGGGTACCGTATTTTGGGGTCCATTACAGGGTCGCTATAAAGGTTCCTTTGAAGGGCTCTATAAGGGTTTAGAGTTTCCGAAAATTAGGGGTACCGTATTTTGGGGTCCTTATTATGAGGATCCTACTATTTAGGCTACTATATTGGGGTCCCCTGGGCTTCAAGTCGGGTTTACCCCGACCCTAAAGAGCCGGTTTAGGGTTTAGGGTTTAGGGGTTTTGGGTTTAGGGGGTTTAGGGTTTAGGGTTTTGGGTTTAGGGGTTTGGGGATTTGGGGGTTTTGGGTCTAGGGGTTTTGGGTTTAGGGGTTTGGGGTTTAGGGGTCTAGGGCTTTAGGGTTTAGGGTTTAGGGTTTTGGGTTTATAGGGTATAGGGTTTAGGGTTTATAGGATTTAGGGTTTTCAGGGTTTTAGGGCTTTAAGGTTTAGGGTTTAATCTACCCAGTTTGGGTTCCTTATTGCTGTTTAAGGCTCCTTGTTGTTAGGATTTAAGGTTTAGCTATGCAGGATTTCAGGGAACAGGGCCTAGGGTTCGGGGTTTAGTGTTGAGGGTTTTAGGGTTTAGGGTTTAGGGTATAGGGTTTAGGGTTTATGGCGGAGTGCAAGTTCTCTCAGCAAGGATTGTACTAGCCTCTCGAGGGGTCAGTACGGTTTCAAGGATTCGAGCCTAGGAGTCTGAGACAAAGGGAAACCCCAATCCCTGAACCACAGCTTAGGGTTTAGGGTGTAGGGTTTTACGGATTTAAGGTTTAGGGGTAAAATAGCGTGGATCGGCCATTCTCATCCGCACCGTTCAACTCACCGTAACCCGCTGTTTTGTATGGCCGCATCCTAGACTCAAGAAGAGGCTTCATGATACCCTACATAGAAGAAAGCAGGTTCTGGTGGGCCCTAGACCCTGCAGCCGCACGCCAAGCCGCCGTCCATACACCTGCATCCTTGTGGAAATGCTCCGTCTGCAGGTACGCGACGAAATCCGCCTCACCGACATTCTCCAGGAGTTGGAAGCAGTGATGCCAGTACCGATCGAACACGTGGTTATTGCGCATGAAGGCGCTTTTGGAGACCCATTTTTTGGTAGAGGCCCACCAAGAGCTTTGCGTCAGCTTTTTCACGCCCTGGTCCCGGATGTTGCGCTTGACATGCCCGAGGCTTCGGACCAACTGGAAATCTTGGCCAAAAAATTCCACAAAGCCCTTAACCAAAGCAGGGCCACCATCGAGGTGAGCAACAGATGCTTTCCGCAAGCCATCAGGAACATGCTCACGCACGTGTGCATCCAGGCTTTCAAGAAGCATGCGAACCGCCACATGGTTTTCGCCGCTCGGCGATAAAGCGATACCAAGCAATACAAATGTAGTTTCGATGCTCTGACGGGGCACATGCTGGGCCAACCAACCAACAGCAATCAGTTTGATGCGGCTGTTGGGGATGTCGTGCGTACCATCACATGCCAAGCGTAAGCCATGCTCCATCAATGTGTCCCAGTGCTCCATCAGGAGGCTTACATAAAAGTCCGTGGTGAAGCAAAAAAATACCGGCACTCTCCTCCACCTCGAGCACCCGATAATGCCAGGGTTCTGTGGCTTCCTGTCCTTCACCGACTGCACATAAGCAAGCACCTCAGCGATTTTTGTCCTTCAATTGTGCAGGCCGCGTGTACTGCTTGCGAGTATGGACTTGGTGACGTGAAGGAAGCTTACCGTCAGGATGATCGATCGACCACTGGACCAACGCAGCGCCTGCCCGCTCCTGTTGGGAAGCAATGCTTCGGATGTCTGCACGCACATCCGCTGCATGCTGGTGTTCGTTTTTCCCCTCCCGCACCAGCTTCCAGGCTGCAATCCAGTGCCACACGAAGATCCCAAGCATACCGGCTCCTTGTGGAAATACCCTGTTGCTTTGATAGAGCTAGCAGTCTTGATATCGAGTTCTCTTCTTAGAACGATACTATTTCCTATCATGAATCAGAGCACTGTCATTCATTAGAAACTCAATTTGGGTGATCATGATCATGATTGGTATCAAAGCCGCAGAAAAGCTGAAGTGCCCAAGCGCCCCTTATCGGAAACTCCTCACTGCCCCACCCGAAACCCTAATATAGGGGCCCAAATAATTACGTATACTACTTTGGGGTTCCTTATTATATCTATAGTATAATGGGCCCCAAAACCCGATTCTAATTATTAAGGCCCCCTTACATATTATGTAAGCCCAAACCCCTCGGAGTCCGAGTGACAAGGGCGTCCGCGGGTCTGCGTATTCGCCCAGCGAAGGCAGGGGTCCCAGGTAGGGACCATGGAGAACCTCGTGGGTTATATATCATATGGGTGGTTGGCAAAATTAGGGTCCCTTTCTGGGTACCCTAAATATTAGGTGCCGTACTATATTAGGGACCCAAAAAGGGACCCTAATTTTGACAACCACCCATATTAATGTTACTATCGCATATTACATCAGTACATTACAGTACATCACAGGATACTATAGTATATTATGATGTATCATATTGTACTACAGTAATTTGTATCATAATCGAGCGTGGGGAAGCTGCTGGGACGGAGCCTCCCTGAGACTTCCTCTAAGTCGAACAGAAGATCGTAGTGGGTTTAGAGTTTAGGGTCAATGAGGGTTCGGAGGGCAACTCGAGGTAAGGTTAAAGTGCTTCAACTGGGGTTGTTGGTGACCTGCGCTGTTGCTATTCACGTTGTCGTTCTTTTACTGAATAGAGAATCTCAACCGTTCTGAATATACAACTACTCTTCATTCTGATCACACTCTGATTGTTGTTACAGACATTGCTCTTGATATCCTTATAGTTGTGATTCCTGAACCCTAACTGGATTTTTGTCACGAGCCCAATTCAAGTTACTATAGTAGATTTACATGGCACAACAAGCACTGGTTCCCTCATTGTATATCTTGCACTAGGTTCCTAACGAGAATCCAGCTGAAAATCCCTAACCCTACAGACCCTAAATCCCATAGACCCTTAAAAACCCTCACGTGGAGCCCTGACAAAACCGCCATGAAACCCTTACGGAACACTGAACCCTTATGACATCCTCATGGGTGGTTGTCAAAATTATGGTCCCTTTTTGGGTCCCTATTATAGTACGGCACCTATTATTCAGGGTACCCAAAAAGGGCCCTAATTTTGACAACCACCATCATGGAAGCCCTTGTGGTACCCCGATCGACATCTGAAGCCCCACCGGCCTTTGGCTGCCGCTGCAGCTCCGGATCCGCGCCTAGGCGCGGCCGTGCCTTGCGTGGTGCCATACACCTACATATGCAAGTGTCATAAGTACTCATATGATACGGTATAAGATCACGAAATATTCTATACTGCAACAGAATAGAGTAGAATCCCCTGTGTTCGGCCTTCGCGAACTTAGCCTCTCAACCCTAAACCGCTGGTTTTCCACAGTTGCAAGTCTGGACTGCCGTGGTACACTTTTTTCCTGCTAAGATGAGGTTTCGGAGCGCTTGCTATTACTAATTACATCAAACCCCATAAAGTTGGAAACCGGATTAAAGCCAAATAGTGCTGGGATTCCCTATACATTGCTCTTGGGGATTGAGGCTATGGGGTTTCCAACTTTTTGGCTTCTACTGTATAGTAGCTTTTGGGGTACATCATAATAAGCTTTCAATAAGAAACCTTTTAACGGAATACTAGCGGTAACTATTCAGGCCCATGTATTCGGCCTTGCGACCTTAGCCCCTGAACCCGAAATCCCTAACCTTCCACTTCCACAGTTGCAAGTCTGGACTGCTGCATTCATGAATTACCACGGCCTCCCGAATATGAAACCGGAAGAGTTCCACCAACCGCCCGACTCTGCACGCCACGCCTCCAACATATCCGGATAGATGAGCTGCCGCAGTATCCTCGCCATTCGTCTTAAGGGTTTACAGACCGCAACAGCAGAGTCAATCCCACCAAGAGTCTTGGTCCATTTCGGTATAGTAATGAAAGCACAAGGCTTGGTGTTCTCGGTACCACCGATCACTTGTTCGAGTGAGAGGATTCCGAACTGCGACATTATGATTCGGCCCCCTCGGTTGACTATCTGCCCAAAAGCACCCAGCACTCTTCGGTGGGACCTCACCGTTCGCGTGAGCCCAAGCCCAAACCGCGAGGATGTTCCCACCACGGGCACCTGCTGCAAAATGCCGACATGCACTATCAGTGGCACGCTGCATCAACTGCTTACTGCTCGCAATGATCCACCTGGATCCTCATAAACCGCTAGGACAGCCTAAACCCTCCAACCCTGAGCTTAAGCCCTAAACCCCCTAAACCCCTAACCCCTGTACCCTCAAGGACCTAAAGAGGCCACATCTCTTCTACAACATACATTACAATATAACCAATATACATATATATATAGACATATATGTATTTATATATATATACAGATATTATATATACATATGATATTATATTATATAAACATACATGATATTGCCCAAGTTGCTCGCTCCCCTGAGCCCTGAAGCAACAGGTACATCGAAGCCTCGCCTCGGCTCCGTAGCGTGCCCGCAGTCTGTAAAACAGGCTGTCGAGGTGGAACCTGGAGGTTTTTAGGGTTTTAGGGGTTTTAGGGTTTTAGGGTTTGGAGGTTTTAGGGTTTAGGGGTTTTAGGGTTTAGGGGTTTTAGGGTTTTAGGGTTTAGGGTTTAGGGGTTTTAGGGTTTTAGGGTTTAGGGTTTTAGGGTTTAGGGGTTTTAGGGTTTAGGGTGTTAGGGTTTTAGGGTTTAGGGTTTAGGGGTTTTAGGGTTTAGGGTGTTAGGGTTTTAGGGTTT
Source organism: Symbiodinium sp. clade A Y106 (assembly GCA_003297005.1). Lineage (NCBI taxonomy): Eukaryota > Dinophyceae > Suessiales > Symbiodiniaceae > Symbiodinium > Symbiodinium sp. clade A. The sequence continues at coordinate 171,705 of BGNK01000656.1, read as the reverse complement.
AGGGTTTAGGGTTTAGGGTGTTAGGGTTATAGGGTTTAGGGTTTTAGGGTTTAGGGTTTAGGGGGTCATTGATCCTTTGCACCCAACCAGAACAATAAAGACAACAGAGGCTTTGCGGATTATTTTATATTTCTCTTTGCCACACAGCCCGTGTTCAGTGACAAGGCTGAGTGCTTGCAGGCTTGAGTGTGCCATCCCCCGTAGGGTCATTGATCCTTTGCACCCAACCAGAACCACAGGGTTTAGATCCGCAAGGCTTGTTCGACAGAATCGACAAATAAAGACAAAAGGGGTTTCGCGGAAAATTTTCTTCTTTCTCTACGATAAGTTTAGTATAGTTTACCCCAAAGCTCTATTCAATGCTAACCATTAAGGGCCCTTTTCACATACCCCAAAGCCCCTACCCAGAGACTCCAATATTCCTTAATGAAGGAATATTCCTGACATCATATTTGGGATTCTACCACAGTTTAAGGTATATTCCTTAATTAAAGGATATTGGATTCTCTGCTTAGAATAAGGCTTTGGGGTATATTATACTAACGGTGGAACCTGGAACAAGGCTTTGCGGGTATACTATACAACCCTAACACCCTCGGACAGAGAGGCCTTGATAATCAGAATGGTGTTCTGTGGAAAACTATTCTAAACTATACTTGAGTGTGAGATACCCAACCAAAATGGTATACTTATAGTAAGGAGCCCAAAATACCATAGCTATAGCAGGGAACCCAAAATGGTATTGGTAATTATTTCTGCCCTCTATCCGGCCACTTGATCGCTCTGTTGAAGGTCTAGGGTTTGGGGCCACTTGATGCCCAGAGACTCCAAGGTCCCTTAAATTAAGGAATGTTCCTTAAGTTATAGTAGGATCCCTAGTATGATTTCAGGTATATTCCTTAATTAAGTGATATTGGAGTCTCTGGGCACTTCATGGTTTGCCTGGGGCTCCGTTTCAAAGGGTTCCTCTGCAGGGGTGCTAGAAGGATTATCGGGTTCTAGTTTTCGTGGCCTTCATCGTTAGAATAGGGTGTGTGGGGGTACCCCTAAACACTAAACTTAAACCCCTAACCCCTAAACCCTAAACCCCTAAACCCTAAACCCTAAACCCCCAACCCCTAAACCCTAAACCCCTAAACCCTAAACCCTAAACCCCCAACCCCTAAACCCTAAACTCCTAAACCCTAAACCCTAAACTCCTAAACCCTAAACCCCTAAACCCCTAAACCCTAAACCCTAAACCCTAAGCCCCTAAACCCTAAGCCCCTAAACCCTAAGCCCCTAAACCCTAAGATAAAAATGATTATCATCAGGAGTCCCCGGGTCCCCAAAAAACTCCGAGACTCCCTTAACTAAGGAATACCTAGGGTTCCTTTAAGGGATCTATAAGGGATCCTTTAAGGCGTCTATAATTAAGGGATCTCTACGGTTTAGGGCTTTGGGTTTTGCAGTGACTCCAATATCCCTTAATTAAGGAATGTTCCTTTAGTCATATTGCGGATCCTACTATAACTTAAGGTATATTTCCTTAGTTAAGGTACTAAGGTCCTAAGGAATAGTATTTCTACTGCATCCGGGAGGGCTTAAGGTTTAGAAGGGCACACGTTTTGGGGCTTTAGGACTCTATGACACTGTGCCGTTTAGGGTTTCAGGGTTCTGGGTGTAGGGGTTCATTTCAGGTGTTCGGGCCATAGGGTTGTGGGATTCAGGTTTTGGGGTTTTAGGGTTTAGGGCCTTGGGATTTGGGGTTAGCGCATCCCAGCGTAGCAGCCATTCGAGAGTCAAGGTATAGTGAGTAGACATACTATAGTATGTACATACTGTGGTTAAGGGCGTATTACGTCAAACTATTCGAGCATTGCAAGATTGCTTTAATTTGACACACCCGGCAAACTGAACAGCACACGATGTCACTGTGCCATCGGACCTGCAATTGAAAAGCCCAGAGACTCAATGCCCCACTAGTTCTTACTTGGAGGTTCAGGGGTAGTTATAAGTAGGGTTATAAGTCCCCTAATATGGGTTATAAGTATAGTTACCCTACTTAGAACCCTAGTTATAACTACCCATGAACCTCCAAGTTTTCGTCGCAGAAGTTCGCCCACGCTCCCGATGCCCTTAAGATGCTCAAATGCAGTTCGGGGCACAAAGGGTCGCGATGCAGCAGGTCGCACTTCCTTTGTGGTTTAGGGTTTAGGGTTTAGGGGTTCAAATTCCGATATGGGCAGGGAAGTATGAATCCAACCTTGGCAGGGTCTGGGTAGTTGGCGACTCTTTCTTCTGCATGTTCTCTTCCTGTTGCAATTGTCCGTTTACTTCTTACCCCATCGTGTACACTTCTATACGAAATATGATTGCCACCAGCACCCATCTAGGAATATAGCTTAAATCATAATATGAAGCCCTATATAATTTAAGCCATATTCCTTAATTAAGGGGTATTGGGTTCTCTGGGTACCCATCTTCACCGTGTAAAGCGGCCCTCCGAGCCGAAATGTGGGCAAAGTTTTGATTGTGGTACAATATGCCCTTACCCCAAGGCTCCAAAGGACCCAATAATTAGGTACTCGGTTTTAGGATAGTAGTTATGTAGTTTAGGATTTTGGAGAGTATATGATTATTGGGTACTTGGACCCTTGGGGTTAAGCCCTAGATGCAGTTGATAAGGCCCCCTATATTACCTGTGTGAGTGCCACGGTAACCGAGACCTGCAGCCTAAGAGACAGCGGTCGTCATCTGCTCGCTGCGACATCTGCCACTGTTTCCTGCACCTACCCAGCCCCTGCGAGCAAGCCGTTCGTGTAGTCGAACACCATCTACATCCCAGTTGAGCTGGGCACCGCAAGGCCCATAGCCCCGTAAGAAAACTGAAAACTCAGCTCGAAAAGAAAACACGTGGCGAGGCACGTCCCAATCACCATCCAGGGCTTCTCGGCGTTCAAAGGCTCGAAGCGGATGGCTTCCTTGGAACATGGTTTCGAGTTCCTAAACCCCAGGTTCTGGGAAGGTTCAAGAGAAATCTCGCCCTAAACCCTACGCCCTAAACCCCAAAACCTTAACCCGACAGCATGGTAGCTTAAAAAAACGCCNCCCCCCCCCCCCCCCCGGACAGCACCCTGCCTCTCGCAGCATTTCTACCTCGGCCAGGACGTCGTGCTCCGAGGATTCTCCTGAAGCTAACCAACGGGTTTAGGTTTATATTATCTTATATATATACATGTATAATGTGTATGACAATACACTCTAGATAGCATGATACTCCACATATGCAACATCTACATGTTGATATAAGTATATTATATATATATATATATGTATATATATATATACATACATACATACATACATATAACATAATATAAGGGCTTAGGGTTTTCGTGACGGGGAGGAGTTGGAGTCTGCATAAAGGTACGATACGAGTTCTACAAAGTCCTTGCAAGGGTTCTATCAGGTTCTACAAACTTGAATGAGGTTCTATAAGGGCTCAGGGCATAAGTTTGGGGTTTAAGCGTTTCGGGTTGACTTATGGCTAGGTGCCCTCTGTGTTTAGCAGAATCCTTGTTTTGGGGGATGGGTTTGGGGTTTCGTGTTTCGGGGCTTGCATCAACCTGGAATATTGGTGGACGCGGCACACCGGAGAGTAAAGTACACGTGCATGATGTAGCGTGTGCTGATTGCAACCCCAAGCGCCCAAAACTAGACCCTAAACCCCAAACCCAAGACCCTAAACCGTAAACCCCAAAAACTAGACCCTAAACCCCAAACCCAAGACCCTAAACCGTAAACCCTATAAACCCCAAACCGTTACAAACCCCAAACTCCAAGAGTCTTAAACCAGGAGCAGAAGCGTCCTCGAGCCACATTGACGACGAAAGCCAATGCCCGGGAGCGGTACATGTGCCTGCAGGTTTAGGGCTTATAGCGCAAGCCTCCAAGCCCTTAGCCAGGACTTCTTTTGGGTTTAGGGGTTTAGGGTTTAGGGGTCAGTCTAAGGTTTATAGTGAAGCTCAGAAGTTGGAACATGGGTTTAGGAGGATTGGTGCTAGGATCCCCTATACTCTAGCTTAAGGGCATAAGGATATTGATGTTCCAACTTTCTGGCTTCTACTATATAGGGTAAGGGTATAGGGTTTAGCGTTGGGGAGTTTGGGAGTTTAGGGTCAGCTGACAACGCCGACCGATGAAGACCACGGCGATCTCGACGACAACGACACCTGCGACTACTGCGATCACATGATCACCTCCAAGTCTCTCTTGCCATCCTAAACCCTAAACCCTAAATCCTAAATCCTAAACCCTAAACCCTAATGTAGAATTTTTGGTGTAACCCCGTGGCGGTTCTCGCCACAGGACAGCGGACAGAGAACTTCCCCCTCTTTGATCTCTCTGGTTCTTAGTAGGGAATGGGGGAATGGGCTATGGGACTATTTTTGGGGATTCTGTAGGGACTACCAGAGGGATCCATTACCCCATTCTCTACTAAGCACCAGACAGTCTTTGATGCATCAACCCGAGTTTTACAAGGATCTTGACTACAGGATTTTGTGAAGGTTTGTGCCGTTTCTGCCAGGGTTTACAAGGGCCCATGAAGCCCTCAATCCTGAAAGGGGGATGCGGCTGGGGAGATCGTGTCTTCAAGCTGCTAAGCTTGACAAGTTAAATTACTCTGGCGCGCTTAGTATCATGTGCAGTAGAAATTAGGGTCCAGTGCCTAGTGCTGAGTCATCTTTAACTACCGAGCTCTTGCTCTGACCACTCCAGAACTACACGGCCCCGGAAGCTCGCACCAAGACATTTCCCAATCACATCGCCTCAGAATCCGCCGCCCCATCAGTTTGTCCTCGACAACTGCAGCTTACGGGTGCTGTAGGGCGGATGTGCTGCTCGGTCAGTTCGCCAGACACGGCGAATCTTGAACCGTTCGCTCTACTACGAGAAATCGGTAACCCTCGCTCGGTTCAACTACTCACAGCTCACTGTCCAGTCCTCGTGCGCTCCTTCCGAAAGGCCTTTCCATGGTCGAGAATCAAAGCTAGCAAAAGTGCGAAGCACGTCAAGGAAACAGAATGAGGCGAATGCAGATAACCCTCAACACGCAGGGATCTGCTCCATGCGGTCAAGACTGCGGATCACGGGCCTCTAGAATTGCTCTATAAAGACCATATGTGACATGAACAGTGTCCCGGAAAGCCACCCATGAATTCCCAAAGCTCTAACTCTAACAGACTGCGAAACCTCTCGGAAACCCTGAAGCCTGTATATCGCACTGAACCCCCTCAAGTCCTAATGCCCCGAAAATCGAAAAGGCCTAAACTTGGCTGACTTCTGAACCCCTCCTAAAAGTTAAACGTTTAGCCTCCTCATTATGGTTCATATAGAAACCCAAAAAGTTAAAGTCCTAAGAGCCAACCAGAAGAACGCCAAGTAAACTCCTTCACCCAAAAGCCCTCACCTGGCAGGTCGCACAGGCGAATCTCCACGCGATCCCGGAACTTGATCACGCCCACATGGGGCCTGCAAGCTAGTGGAAAGCGTCGGGCCGTTGAGAGTTACATGCACACATATGCACAACGACGTATATATATATATATATACATATACATATTATATATATATATATATTCATACATGGGTACATACTCTATATGCTTTCTAGGGCTTTACACTGCATTCACCCTCAGAGGTTCTGTACTTTTTTTATGAGAGCCTTCAGGTGGGGTTCAGGGTTATCAAATTTCAGGGTTTCAGGTGAAGAGTTTAGGGTTCTGGATTTTGGGGTACTTATAGAAGCCCAATAAGGTAGGGATATCCCTATAAAAAGCTTATGCTTATGTGCTTTTTGGGTGCCTTAAAAATAACCCTAAACCCTGAACGCCCCAAAGCGGGGGGCCTTTAACTTAGGAGGGCTGGCTGGTCCTGTCCACAAAAGGTTTCTGGAGCCGTGGGAAGGACTCTACATCCTCTGGCCAAGGCTTTAGGGCGTATAGACCGCGAAAGGTTCAGCAGCGCGTGAGCGTCAGCAGGAAAGCTATTGAGAACTTTACGATAATAGTTTGGTGACGCCTGTATTGCCCTTACAAGAAACAATACAACCCCAGAGCCTTAAAAAAGAACCTGACTGAATAAAATTCTGATAGTAGTTAAGAAGCCTATAACCTCACAAAACCTTACAGGTAAAGCCTCCATGCCTTCTACACCCTAAATCCTAAACCCCTGCGTCCCCGTTCAGGTGCCTCGTGGTGCTGAACTCCTCGGGTCCAATCCGCGTGTGCGCGCGGCTGAGTGCAGCCTCCGGTGGATTCGGTTGGAGCTGGTGAACTGTAAAGCAAAAGCTAGAAAGTTGGAACATCATTGTCCTCATTCAGTGAAAGTAAACTGTGGGGAATCCCAACAGTAGTCGTCCTAACTCCATGTTCCAACAGAAGCCTGAAAAGCCTGTAAACTCCTTATAAACTATGGGATCTCAGCGGTGGCAACCCCGACCTGAAAGGCACACGACGGGTTTGGGGTTCAGGGATTTAGGGTTCAGGAACACCCTTTGCCATCTGGTGCAGAGAAACTGGAATCCGGATTGGGTTTGGGGCGTAGGGTTTATGGGCTGTGCAATGTGAAGCAACCAAAGCCTAAATGCATGCCATTGAAGCCGAGGGGCCAAGAGGGAGGTTTTCCCTGCATTGGGCATGCCCACCTGGATGTCATCATTTTCATCGCTTGGCGCCAAAACCCTCAACCCTCAGACCCTAAACCCTAAACCCTGACACACCCAGCTAAACCCCAACCCTAAACCCTAAACCCTACACACACACCCCTAAACCCTAACCCGGAACCTTCAAACCCTCGAGGATCCTGTGTCTTGGGGAATTGAGCCGAGCGAGTGATTTCGCTGAAGTGCGGTCATGTCATGCCGTTCGGGGTTTAGGGTTTAGGGATTAGGGTTTAGGGTAGGGTTTAGAATCACGAGACGATAGAAAATCCCATCCCCCACAGAAGAGCAAGATTGCACAGGATGCTGTATAATTTAACACGTCAGGTTTGAACTGTGGCTTAATTGAATGAGACTGAAAAGCTGATATGGTTCAGCTGTGCACACATCTTTCGCGCAGCTCGAACTCAACGACTCCTGTTCTCGACGGGTCAGAGCTCAGCTCTTGCAAACTCTGCTTGATGCGGAAGGCATAGCCGTTGTAGGACTCCATTCTTGGCAGCTGGGCATCTTCGGCATATCTTTGCATAGCCTTCATCAGCTCGTCCGGGTTGGCGTCGAGGCTGTCGTCCGTGAACCCACGCTTCTGCAGAAGCTGGCGAAGGAATCGATCGCTTGGCACGACCTGCCAGATGCCGGGGGACGCCGTGGACATGAAGGCCTGGTGCAACTTCTTGGCAGCGAGGTCTGCAGAATCCGAAACCTTGGGCAGAAGGTTCATCTTCCTCAGAGTGCCCTTGTTGTAGTTTGTGTTCACAAAAACCAAGATGGCTTCTGCTAAGCTTCCATTCAGATCATTGTCCAAATACCCGAGCCTCTGCAGCACTCGGGGCACCAAATCCTCCGAAGTTCGCAGTATGAAGGGTCCTCCCCCCTGGTAAATCTGACGATCTCTCAGGCTCCCATAAATTCTCATCGCAGAGGCCTTCGATCCACCTCTTCGTGCAGCGCACGGGAGGACAAACGCCAAGTTATCGTGATACCGCTGCCACTTTCCACTCTTCACGCCCTTGGCCCCCTGGTTCTGGACCAACTGGTGCAATGTAGCCTGGGTTCTCATTGAGCAGTTTGCTTTCAGTTACCATAATGATGAAACCCTGTTGTGTAAATCCCTATCAGGGTAACTTTTATTCAGCTCCTTAACAAGAAAGAACCCAGCAGCTATGGCCAGTGGTGCTGGGAAGACCTCGATATCTGCGAGGCCTTCGTTGTACCAGAGCTTGGCGGCAGCATGGCCTAAGAAGGGCCTGGCCTCCCGAGGACCTGGGTTCTTGTTGAGGTTGCCATAATAACACGGTTCTTGAGTAGCCTTTACAATAAGGGTACCCTTTTTCCTACAGTTTTGTTTTGGTAAGGAGACCGTAAAAAAAAGGGGCAAAAGGGTACTACTCAGGAACCTAGATAGTAATAGGATTGAACCTATGGGTACTTGTTAAGGTTAGGGTTGAGGGTTTAGGCATTAGATTTTGGGGTTTAGGGTTTAGGGTTGGGTATATAACAGGATTTCCTCATTACGGGAGCTTAAGAAAACAACAACTTCCTTTCACGTCACCTGGGGAAGGCTGGCAGTAGCCCAGGTCTTGCAGGAGGGGCTTGATGCCCTCTGCCTCTTCTTCCTGGGCAAGGAAACTGAACTTGAGCCGCTACAACACGGAAAGCATCATACTCATTATGAGTATGGGGGCGTGTAATTACACAAAACACAGCTTGCCATAGTATCTCTAGCAGTTTTTAAAGTCACTTAGCGTATACGGTAACTGAAAGAAAGACAAAAACGTATGTTATGAGAAAAAATCTTAAGAAGAACACAGAGTCGTAGTCCCCGAAGCTACATGGCTTGCCGATCCGCACGCTGCCACTTCCGTCCCCGTGCAGTATGGCACGCACTTTCGGGCTACAAAGCTCCCGTTGAAGGATGGGCATCACCTGAAACCCTTGGCCTCTGTAGGCTTGAGTGGTATTAACATGCCTGTGTGGGATGAGAACCATCGTGTCGATGCCCAATCCAGTGGCAAAGGCAACTGTCTCCAAGAAGTCGGTGTCGGAGGTAAGCAATGCGATTGCAAGCCTTGCACTTGTTGCACTCCTGGCGGTCGAGCATGCCAAGAGCCTCATGTCTGCCATCATTTGTTCGTCATTGGCTTCACCCAGGTCTTCCCTCCGGGGGACGGGGCAGAAAGAGGTATCCGCTCCCTTGAAGAACTCTCCCCAGTTCTTGTTATCTTCTCTTCTGGGCTCCGCATAGACAGTGGTCCACACATCAAGACCCTTTTTCCGCAGCATCCCTATGGCTTCCTTCACTTCGGAAATGCTATGCGTATCCCCATCGACAAAGAGCCTTGCGCTTCTGCGTTCTGATTTACAAGCAAGGCAAAGATACCTGGAAGAGCCCTGGCTCTTCCATTTTCTGGCCACTTGGTGCCATAGAAATCCTTGTAAGCCCAGGCAGAGCCTCGACGTTGAAGCTTTGAAGCCACGAGGCCCTGTGCAAAACCTTCTGCAGGTCTCGGAAGCGAGTGGAACGGAACTCCGCCACTGCCAGCTGTGATGCAACATGGGAGAAGCATCGATCTGCATGGGCTTAGGGTCTATGTCTATGGTTGAAAGGTGCAGGGGTCTAGGCGTCGGAGTGTTTTCGGTGACGGCTTTGGGGGTTTAGGATCCAGTGCTCCTGAAGTCCAGAGGAGCTGCACGGGTTCGAGCCAACGGCATGGGTGTAGACCGCGGGAATACGAAACCTTGACCTGCCTCGGTACCACTCTGTGTGGTTGTGATGACACTCCATAACATTCACGAAATCAGTTTAGTCGTCGAGTTGTTGTGGGGTGGTAGTAGTAGTGGTAGTGGTAGTGGTAGTAGTAGTAGTAGTAGTAGTAGCAGTAGTAGTAGTAGTAGTAGCAGTAGCAGCAGCAGCAGCAGGAGTAGTAGTAGTAGTAGTAGGAGTAGCAGTAGCAGTAGCAGTAGCATTGGGAGTAGTAGTAGTAGTAGTAGCAGTAGTAGTAGTAGTAGCAGTAGCAGTAGCAGTAGCAGTAGCAGTAGCAGTAGGAGTAGTAGTAGTAGTAGTCGTAGTCGTAGCAGTCGTAGTAGTCGTAGTAGTAGTAGTAGTAGCAGTAGTCTACAGTCGTGGTAGTAGTAGTAGTAGTAGCAGCAGCAGCAGGAGTAGTAGTAGTAGTAGTAGTAGGAGTAGGAGTAGGAGTAGGAGTAGTAGGAGTAGGAGTAGGAGTAGGAATAGGAGTAGGAGCAATTAGTAGTAGTAGTTGTAGTAGTAGTAGTAATAATAGTAGTAGTAGTCGTCGTCGTCGTAGTAGTCATAGTCCTCGTCCTCGTCGTCGTTGGTGTAGCAGTCAGCGGTAGCCGTAGCTGTACGTAGCGGTAGCAGTAGCAGTAGCAGTAGCAGTAGCAGTAGCAGTAGCAGTAGCAGCCGTCGCCATCGTCGTAGTTTTGCAGGAGGTGGGATGTTGAGCCGTCCTTGGGCCCCTGCCAAGGCGGCGTCGTTCATAAGACGCAGCTCAAGCTCCAAACGTGCCCTGTCTTTTTGGGAGGCAGGGACGAAAGCAACGGTCGAAAAACAGGCCGGTTTGGGGCTTTCGGGTTGGGGGTCTACATTCAAAACAAATTAAAGCTTCACATATCTCAAAGTTTGGAATCTCAAGGAGCTGGAGGCTTAGGGTTCGGGCTTGAGTTGGGCAACAAAACTTCCGAAGTGTGCTCCTCGTCAGGCTCGCTCTTCACAAGCAGCAGTTCAGCGGATTGCTGCAAATCCACAGTATGACACTGGCAGCGAATGGCTCGCCAAAGAAAGCTGATGTTCTCCATTCCCGAAGACACTACTCCTGGGTGGCCCAAGGCTCGAAAAATGATAATGACCTCCGAGGCCGCTGACAGTCCTCACAGTACGGGACATATTCTTATAGTGAACCCTAGAAAGTTGGAACATTGATTTTGGATGTTTCTTGCTGGGATTCCCTATACTTTACTTTAAGGGCACGAGGATAATGATGTTCCAACTTTCTGGCTTCTACTGTATACCGGAACTAGATACGGGCGTTATAAGGGCAAAGTAGCGCGAGCACTGTCCCCCTTTACACTCACAGGCCCAAAGGCTCCATGTACCTTTATAGTAGATACTTAAGCCTTAAAGGGGTCCCTATATAGGTACTTTAAGGCCTAAGTATCTACTATATGGGTACATGGAGCCTTGGGGAGGTATGTCAGGGAAGCCTTCAGGATTCCGGCTGCTACCTAGACCCTCCATCTACCCCTTATTAGACCCTAAGTACCCATTATTTGGGACCATATACCCCTATTTGAGGGTACAAGGAGGGTCCTGGTAAGTATTCCCAAGCCTTTGGGAAGCCCGTAGATGCCTGCAAAACACCCTTCTAGAATGGACATTCCTACAAGATGTTCTGACCTGTACACCAGAGCCCCAAACAGCATAACGACCTAGAGCCCTTCTAGAAGCCTTTGAAGATGTCCAGAACACGCATAGAACCCTTATAGCTTATAGAACCCTCACAAGCCCTGTCTAGAATTCTAGAATCCAGCACTCTCGAGAACCCGAAAAACACTACATGGGGGTTGATCAAAATTATGGGCCCCTTTTGGTCCCCTAGACTATAAGGAATATACTATAATACAGACCCCAAAAGGGCCCATAATTTTGATCAACCCCCACATTGACTTCACTTCTGGCCTCTGACCGTGCGTCGGACGCCGGCTGTCGCCCTTCTTGAACGACTTGGGTCCAATGCCACCTGCCGGGGTTTGGGGTCTTGCAGGGGGTTATCGGGTTCTTTAAAGACTCAGGGTCCAGGGTTTAGGGGTCAGTCTGGGTTTAGTTAGGGTTTGGGTCCAGGGTCCAGTTTAGGGGTCATCTGCCGGATCTCTACACTGATTCAGGGAATACTCGTTCATTCAAGGCATCAGAATTGAAAATTCTCTGCTGCATGTTGGGAGTAGATTTCTTCGTTCACCGTCCCGCTTCAAAATATCAACTAGAACTTACGGAAAAGTTCAGGAACATCCCGTGCTTGCATTTCATGTTGAGGATCCCGATATTCAAGCCCGAGGAGCGCGGAAACCACACAACCACCTACTAATTTCAAGGATATCAGTATAAGGAAAGCATAGTCTGCAAAAACATGGTTTCTTGAGAGTCCAACTAGGTATCTGTTCATGCAGCCTGAATTTGTGTTTGGGAGTTTAGGGTTGGCAAAAGGGTTTCAGAGGAGCTCAGGTAAGGGTTCAGGGTCGTCGTGTTTTTGGTTTGGCGTGTTTGCAGGAGGCTTATATAGTGCGTGATGGTTCCTTGAAGGACACAAGATCCGAAAAGTATAACACTCCCGAATGTAGCCTGTGCCCCCTTTCGCAACGATGTACGTGTCTTCGTGGCGCAGGAACCTGGAATCAGGAATTGTAGCCAGAACCCAGAGACTCCAATATCCCTTAATTAAGGAATAGTCCTTAAATCATATTAGGGATCCTACTACGAGTCTTAAGGTACACTCCTTAATTAAAGGGATGTTGGAGTCTCTGGGAAGCTCATGGTCCTTATAATGTAGCCGGAAGGGGGAATGACCAGCTGCCGACTGACAACCCAAGTGCGGCTCTGGTGATACGGCTGATGATAGAAATCCTGCATGTATGGGAACTACGGTATGTTCCTTATTATGGTTAATGCATGATTTTTATTACCATCAACCGTATCAACCTAGAATAAAACAGGCTCTTGACAGAGCAAGTCTCCAACTAAATAAGCAGCTTACACCTCTGGGTTGTGCTACCTGGCCTGCATACCATGAAGTAACTGAAGCCAGTTGTTGTCCTTTGTGGCCTCTTCTGGATCTGGAGTGGTGTGGTAACAAGGGTGTTGGGGCAAGGCACTTCCTGTTGCTCTGCCAACTACATAATCATGTGGGGGGTTGGGCTAGAGTGGTAGCATTCAAGGTATAGACATGTAGCCATGCACAATTACGCAATCAGAAACTGATGGGAGATTCTTGCTGACAAGCCTCGCAAAGTTGAAGTCCACAATTCTCTGAATATGCAGCGGCAGTGGCCGGGCCAAACCCAACTGCAAAAACAATGTCGCGCCTTAACCCTGAAACCTTACACCCTCGACCTTCTGCCGCTGCCCAGGTGCTGGTACCGGAACTGCGGAAGGAAGATGCGGCGACCTGCAGCTGCCGAAACCATGCTCATCCGTTCTCAGACATGCCTCGAACCCCTACACCCCCGAAATCCTTAAACCTTGAGCCTAAACCCTAAAATACTAAGCTCAACACCCTAAACTCAATAAATCCATAAACTCTAAACCCTCAAACCCCTGAACCCCACAACCTTAAACCTCTCAGCTGTAATCTTATACATCCGCCACGATATCACCCAGTGGCCTTCGGGCGTGCGCTCGCCACTGAAGACCCGCTCCTTGTCTCAAGCAAGCACTGTGTAAGCTGTTGAAAAAGTGAAACAAGGCTTGGGCTCGATGTTGAAGACTCTGATAATTGGGGTTATAAGTACCTTAACTGGGGTTATAAGTCTAGTTACCCTAATAATAGCCTTAGTTGCTAAGTCCCATGATCCCTTGAGCAGGGTAACGGGAGTTTGCAGCCAGGGTTCCCGGATGATCGTCCCCAGGGGCACCTCTCCACGAATTCAGGAAGTTGAGGCTTCTGAAACTTGGCGCGTAGGGTCCAGGGTTTAGGGGTAGGGTTCTCTAAAGTGGGATCTTGCCTTGGAACCCCAAATGGGGGTTTCCGAAAATAGGGGACCCTGATATAGTACCCCAAATAGTAGGATCCTTATTATAAGGACCACCAAATAATGTACCCCTAATTTTCGGAAACTCAAAACCCTTATAGAGCCCTTTAAAGGAACCCTCATAGTACCCTTATAGTAACCCTGTAAAGGAACCCCAAAATAAGGTACCCCTATTATTCGGAAACTCCCAAATGAGGGTAGGGGCTTCGGGCTTAGGGCCCTTTAAAGGAACCCCTTAAAGGTACTCTAATAGATCCCTTAAAAGGAACTCCTTAAAGGTACTCTAATGGATCCCTTTAAAGGAACCTCTTAAAGGTACTCGAATGGATCCCCTTAAAGGAACCCCAGGATCTCAACCGGAGGGTTTAAGCGGTCGGTCTTATGGGGGTTTGGGCTCCAGAGTTTAGGGCCTTAGGGTGTGAAGTCCAGGGCTTTCGGATTAAAGGGTTTAGGGTTGAGGGTTTAGGGTTTAGGGTTGAGGGTTTAGGGTTTAGGGTTGAGGGTTTAGGGTTTAGGGTTGAGGGTTTAGGGTTGAGGGTTTAGGGTCCGCTGGGTTGCAGAAGGTCTCTCGCTATGTGATTTAGGTGAGTTCCAGTGTATCTTGCTAAGGAAAGGGGCATCTGGGGGCCTTGATCTTCTTAGAATAGGGCTTTGGGGGCGGTATATGATGTTGTGCTACTGCTCTCTTCTTCAAGAACCGGACCCAAAACTGTTCAAACTTTCTATGACAGACCAAATATGTGGGACCAAGAAGTTTGCAGTTCTCCAATTGGCTATCGTAGACTATAATCAAGAATCAGGAAGGACCCCGGGGCATAGTAAGCATAGTATGGGTAACGCTCCGGCTTCTATACTACTACTGGGTTGTCTGGGTGCGACGGAACGACAAGGCTCCATGGCACCTGGAGGACATAGTCCTTCCCTGACTTCCCACGCGACGAGTCGTGTCCTGGGAGCTGAATGCCTTAAACCCAACAGCACACTTTCGGGTGTGATCAGAGTTCGGGGTTCTTTGTCTTAAACCCTCGTGTCTTTTAGCCGTGCGCCTCCAGACTACCATGATGGTTCAGGGATGGGAACACATGAGGCAGTCCATCTGGACGAAGGGATTCAGACACCCCGCACTCCGGATACCTACGTGTATTCCCTGGCTTCGGCAAGGCTTGTTAGAGTTCAGGGTTCCAGGTCCAGGCCCCAGGCTAAACCCGAAGCGCCTGATTTCATAGAGCCTATAAATTCGATATAATTATGCTATAAGATAACCCAAACCCCTACTCCAGGTGCGAAGACCCCTAATTACATCAAACCCTTGCAATGACGCCTTGATGGAAACCCTATACTAAAGAACCCGAATTATTAAGGCAGCTACATGCAAACGCTTTTTGGAACCCTTGATGGAAACCCTGTACTAAAGAACCCGAATTCCCGAATTATTAAGGCAGCTACATGCAAACCCACCCTTTGAAAGGGCGGCCGAGGGACCGTCTCCGCCGTGTTCCGCGTTGATCTTCTCGGGCACATCCTCGGTGAATGCTTCCCAGAGAAGAGGAAAACGGGGTGCGTGAGGTAAGGGTTTAGGATTTAAAGTCTCGGTCCCTTCTTTGGGTGGTTCTTCGGGGCTCTATACGGCTTGAAACGGGATGTACACGAGGTTTTACAATCAAGTTTGGCAAGGCTTTATAAGGGATGTATGAAGGGATTCATGGATATCAATGGATACAATCCTTTCGAGTTTGAAGAACTGTTATACACAAGCTATGTAAGAGCTTCTACTGTGGAGTTCAATTTCCTCTCACTGCAAAAGTGCCTGATGAAGACTCCGTAGTAGACATTCCTTAGTGCAAATAATATAGGTTAAGGCTTAAGTCTAGAGCCTAAGTATATCCTCAATTAAGCTAGCTCATGGTTGGGATAGGATTAAACACGTACATTTTTGTTCCTTATCGGTTTTAAGTACCCATAGAAATGAAAAATGTTACCCAACTATGACAAAGTGAGGGGGTCTTGCAGTTGCAGTCTGAAGCTAGGGTTCCCCCACTGCGCTGCTGCCAACTTCTGCAGCAAAGCCTCCAGAAAGCTTTCGATCTGGGTCGTTGCCTGCCACATCTAGGGCTTGGGATTTAGGATCAATACTGCATCATGTCGGGAGTGAGCTGAGCGCCGTCAGTTCGATCGACTGGCTCGTTCGTGGTTACACAGAGTACCTCTTGGTGTTCCTGTTTCGGCCCCCCCCCCCCCCAGCCCGCCACATACCTCAAAACCACCCCCCATGTCCTCTGAAACTATCAAGAGACCACCTACACCCTACATCCTACCCCTCAAATCCTCAAAGACCTAAGCCCTGCATTCTTCAACCGCCCTTAAGCCATGAAGTTCGCCTTCAGAATCACGTTGCCGCCATGGCCACCATAGCCAGGTCCAGTGGGTAGGTGCGGCCTTCGGTTTGCCTCTGTAAGGCTCAAGGGTGGAGAGGGGGGCTTGGGGTTTATTTGGGGGTTTCGGGGTTTAGGGGTTCAGGGGTTGAGGGTTTAGGGTTTAAGGGTTCAGGGGTTTAGGGTTTAAGGGCTCTTTAAAGGGTTTAACGGTTCATGGGTTTAGGGGTTCAGGGGTTTCGGGGGCATCAGGATGAAGGGTTACCGTCAAAGACTATGCTGCATGCTGACACTGAGAAGAAAGCCAGGTGAAGCAGAAAGCTTAAACCCTTATAACCCCAGACCCCCAACCCCTTAAGCCCCTAAATCCAAACTCCTACACCAAACCCTTACACAACCGAGGCGCATTCGGTGCTGGGCTTCCACCGTTTCCAGCTTTTGCGGACAGCCAGATCCTGCAACTTGTTGGTGGGGGTGTAGGAGGATATTTCAGAATTTACCAGGTTTGAGAAAGTCTTGGAAATTTTGCAACCATGTTGAACGGGTTTCGGAAGGGCCTGTAGGAATTGTTATACACGTTCTAGAAGAGTGCATGTGCAGGATTAGTGGAAACTCAGTGCTGTGACCAACGCCCAACAAAACATGCGAACACACGCACACACAAGCATTACAACATCACGATGAAGGGATTTCTCGTATGCCTTGCAAAACGGGTTCCTGTACCCCCGAAAGAGAGTCCTCATCGTTGCGGTCTTCAACCCCAAACCCTTTTAAAACTACAGCATGAAGGCTGAGAGCAGAGTTAAGGTGTAAGGATATGCTGACTTGTGGCAAGGGTTTGGGGCGTAAGGATTGAGGGCGTTTAGTTTAGGGTTTGAATGGGTAGGGTTGGGGCGCTTGAGGGCTTAAGCGCGCAGGGTTTGTTTGATACACAACCCAGAGGGTCCATATACACTACTATTCTGGAATTAGGTCCCCAAAACCATAATGGGGATGGTCTTTTAGGGGCTAATTCCATAATAGTAGTGTATATGGACCCTCTGGGCAAACACGACCAGTCATTTTTCCTCTCAAAGTCCCGCTCTCATTGATACGACACGGCATCCCAAAACCGCAGTCCGGTTATTCACGCCAAAAATGACCCAAACCCTGAACACCCCAAAGCGGGGTCTTTAGCTTAGGAGGGCTGGCTGGTCCTGTCCACAAAAGGTTTCTGCAGCCGTGGGAATGACTCCACATCCTCTAGCCAAGGCTTTAGGGCTTAGGGTTCAGGGTTTAGGGGTGTAGGTGTAGGGGTTTAGGGTTGGGGGCTTGGGGTTTAGGGCTTTGGGGTTTAGTAGGGCTGGTTTAGGGCTTGGGCTTTTTCCGATAGCTTGGGGTTTGGGAAATACGTTGTTTAGGGTATTGGTTATTTTGGGTTTGGGGTGAGAACCTGGGACGGCGAGGGCGTGCAAAGGATGCTCATGGGTGCACCGCTGCTGCCTCCTCATAGGGAACAAGATGCAGGAAACTCCCTCAGATTCCACGTATCGTAAGCAGCGCTGCGATCTTCAAGTTGTTATCATGATTGCTAGCACGTTTGATAATGACAGCTCTGAGCTGACGGAATTTGCAATTTCTGTCATGTTCCCCTTGGCAATGACCTCATAAAGCCTTTCAAATGTCCTACATACCCTATACATCTCTTTCAATTTACACTCATAAGGCCGTTCTAAAGTCCTATATACCTTCTAATTCTAAACCGCTTCAACATTACGAGGGCACCCCACCTCGGTCCCAAACAGCTCCACCACTTGGCCCGGCGAAGGGTCGGCAGAGCCTCGGAACGAGGAGCCCGAGCCCCGAGGCACCAGGGCGGCCGTCAAAAAAGGTCAGCTCAGGGTTTTTAGGGTTCAGGGTTTCGGCTTTAGATGTAGGGGTTTCGGGATTGGGGTTCAGGGTTTAGCCTTTGTAGGGTCTGGGGTGGAAGCAGGGCGCTTGTAATACCTTTCTTGGTGTTGCGTTTTGTGGACAGGTATGTTGGCCTGAAGGATCACGGGTATTTTGCGATAAAGGACACAAAGAGAATGGAATTGGACAGCAGACTACTATCACAACGGTGACAACACTGAGAACAAGAGTAATAAGATCTCAAACCTGCCATGCAAACCTAAACCAGCAGCCCACAAGCTTCTCCAAGCCGAAGATTTTCATCCAGCAGACACATGCCCAAACAGAACAGCGGATCAATTACGGCTGGCAACCAGGAATGCAGCCAGTCCATTGCAAACAAGCAGCTTATGCCCTTGTTCCGAGCGCGCTCGGGTAGCCTCGCATGCTGCCAGTCCATTGAGATTTAGGGCTGAAGGTTGAGAGCCTCACGTTGGTTACTACAACCTAGCTTTCATGCAGCCCCTGACGCTTGGGGCTTCAGGGCCTTGCGAATGTGCAGGGCCCAGGCGCTCGTAGTCACGAGCTTCTCAACACGTGTGGCCACGTGCGCTTGCAGGCGAGCTGCTCGTCAGCACGCTCGTGCGCAGCGAGCGCCGCTGCGTCTGCATAGCGCCGGAGCCTCTGGGGAGGATGGGAGAACGGTTAATGTAGGAGCCTGAATAATTAGAATAAGGTTTTGCGGCCCATTGTACTATAATTATAATCAGGAACCCCCAAGATAGTGGTTTAGGCCCCTATAGTATAGTTTAGGGTTCAGGGTTCATCTCCGAAACTTAGGCCTGTTGAGGGTTTGGGGCAGAGATGAGAGGAAGGGAAAGAGTGACCAAAAGGTCCTGAGCCATCAAAGCCCTAACACCCCGCTAAGTGCTAATCAACCCTTACACAGAACCCCTGTAGAACCCCTTAACCCCTCAATCCTCATCGAACCCTTAAAGAAGAACCCCTGTAATACCTTTCTGCTTACTGTAATTTGCCACCCCAAACCCAACTCTAATTAGGACGGCGCCTGTAATTAAACTTGCATACTAACCCTTTTCAAAAACCCTTTAAAGGCTTCAAGGAGTCCCTTGAAGGAACCCTTTCAAAGGAACCCCTTGAAGGAATTTTGCTAAAGGAAGCCTGCTCGAATTACTAAGGCCCCCACCCTAAACCCTGTTCGAATTACTAAGGCCCGCATGTTCAGCGCTGTCGCTGCTGGGCCCCAGACTGAGGCGCCAGGATGGCCCGGGAGTAACACCCTGGGCGAGACGAGCCAGGGCTTTTGGGCTCCCCTCTAAGGTTTCCTTGAG
The DNA here is from genome assembly GCA_003297005.1 of Symbiodinium sp. clade A Y106. NCBI lineage: Eukaryota > Dinophyceae > Suessiales > Symbiodiniaceae > Symbiodinium > Symbiodinium sp. clade A. Next base: position 152,647 of record BGNK01000656.1, on the reverse strand, counting down.
GGTTTATGGGTTTAGGGTTTAGGTTTATGGGTTTCGGGTTAAATTGAGGGTTCAGGCTTTAGGGGTTTAGGGGTTAAGGGTTGAGGGTTTAGGGTCGAAGGTTTAGGGTTTAGGCTCTCCTCTGAGGTTTCCGTGCCAAGTGCCCCTTACTGACCTCATTAAGAGGTAGATAAGGGCTACAATAAAGGATAGTTGGGGGGGGGGGGGGGNCCCAGTTCGAGCCCCACTTATACGCCTACGGCTTGAAGGGTTTATGGGTTTCGGGTTCAAGGTTTAGGGTTTGATTATGGCTTTCAAGGATCTGCTTGAACGTCTGTGAGGGCTGCTGTGTAAGGGTTCTCCCCGGACTCTAGGGTTTATTACTATGTTTAAAGGGTTTCTATGGTGTTTTTAGGCTTGCGACAGGGCCCTCGAAGCCCCCAGGGCCCTAAGACGCCCTGATTCATGACCATGTCTTGAAAGTTTATCAGGTTTCGTGCTTTTTATTTAAAACAATATGTTAATCTTGTGATGTGGTGCTCTCTGGCGAATCTTCGAAGGCTCTGGAGGCCATCTGCACGGATACACCTGCCCTTGCGATCCACTCCCTATACCAACCCAACCTGGTTCTCCTGAAATTCATCAGTGACCTCGCCCGCTTGTGTCTCACAATACGGGGTTTTCAGAGAAGTAAAACACCGAAAAAGCCGTTCAAAAAAAACATTAAACACCGGTACTTCCTATATGCCGAACCTGTCTTACAGGAATGGTATAGATAATCATTCCGACGTCCAAGCTTGGGACACGAAATCCCAAGCTTAAACACAAGGACTGGCAACCCTACACCCTCTAAACCGTAGAAACCCTGAAGCCTACGGATGTCTTGGGAGCCGGCGTAGGCACAAAGCCGGGGCCAGCGCCCGCGGCATCCCAGCAGCGCATGGGGCTCGAAAGGAAGCGCTGAGCCCAATACTATAGGGCCCTGAATGGTTAGAATAGGGTTCCTTTGAAGGGGTTCTGTAAGGGGTCTATAAGGGACCTATAGTAGGGTTCTATAATTACTCTTTTTGCGGAAATATGACCTGCTGAACGTGGTTTCAAGACTAATTGGTGGCTATGGGAACTATTCTTATATATTCATCACTCAAACGCCTATGAATGATATTACCGGTCCTGAATCGGGTGACTGTTAGATGACGACGGTCCGCGTGCTGGCAAAATAGGCACGTCCGGAATCTGTCCCTAGACGTCAAGTCGTGCCAGGCGTTCAGCCCCTCGTCTGAAAAAGCCTTCTGTACTTGGAGGTTCATGGGTAGTTATAAGTAGGGTTATAAGTAGGGTTACTATACTTATAACCCATATTAGGGGACTTCTAACCCTACTTATAACTACCCCTGAACCTCCAAGTAAGGCTATGTAATATAGGGGCCAATACTACCTTTGTAAGTTCCTTATTATACCTAAAGGATCAGGGTAGAGTGCATCTTCCGATTCGTCAAGCCATGCAGAAGCCGAGTCGGAGGCAACATTTTCGCGCACAGGATATGACAGGAAAGCCTGAGATGCTAATTCCGCCACGTGTGGTTTAGGGTTTAGGGAATTAGAATAGGGTTTTGTGGACCGGCATACTTATAACCCCAAGAATAATATTGGCAACTATTTAGGCCCCTATACTATGCCATGGGAAGCGCATGCACTCAACAGCCCTCTTTCAGCCGTCGAAGTGAGACTGGCAGCCTGCCCTGTCCGGATCATCTTTGCCCGACGCTGCCAAAGGTCAGCTGCTTTGTACTCCGGCGCTGCAGAGCGGTGCTGCAAATAGATTGCGACATGGAGAATGCTGCGACTGCTATCTGCATCACCCAGATCCTACATCCCGTGCAACTGCAACTGCAGAGCAGCAGCCACAGTCCTCACGGTGGCCTCAACTCCTCCGTGGGATGCTGGATGCGAAGGTCTTGCTTGCTCAGGGCCCATGAACTTCTGGATAATTCGCAGGAACATCGATCCTGTTGCACCCGATGCTCGGGATATGAGGCTGAGCTCCCACCCGCCTCGTCATGGCGCTTGATGAAGTTGTCCGCCGTCGCCTGGTCGCGAAGAAGGACACTCACCCAAGATCACTCAAACGCCCACCATGAGTCTTACACAGTCACATGCTTTACCCAAGTGGCTGTTCTAACATCAGCTGCCTAGGCAGCGGGAGAGTCAAGAAAATCCCTCAAGTGGCGACTGAAGCTACTTGTAGTCATTTCAACACTCCTGCACTGTTCTCAACTTGTACATTCCTTGTTGCCCTGCCTCCGCAACCTTCGTGGCTTCTTCATGGTGGGCATCGACGGACAAGTCCTCCGCAGTGATAGCCACAATAACAGCAGGACAAGTCTCTCTCCTATCATGATTGCTGTCATGGTCATAAACATAAGAACAATGACAGTACTAATCGCGATGCGCAGCTGCAGCAAAAAAGGGCCAGCAAACAACAAAATGTCGCCGTCGACTCAGTGAGCCTTACTTGAGAATCATAAGCCTAAACCCGAAACCCTGAACCCTAAACCCTCAAACGCCTCATCCTGAGAACTCTGCTTACTCGGTCACTCTGCGGACTCTCCTGCGGCAGCTGCGACAGCGTCTCGTCCAAGGAGGCGCCTGAAGCATACCCAGAGACTCCAATATCCCTTAATTGACGAATATACTTTATATTAAATTATAGTAGGATCCCCAAGATGGATATTCCGGAATAAAGGGATATTGGAGTCTAAACCCTAAACCCTATAGATCCCTTATAGATCCCTTAAAGGAACCCTAGGTATTCCTAACCAACATCCCTCCATGTCATGCAGCCCTCAGAGCTGGGCCAGCAAATGCTCCCAAAAATCCCTCAAGGATCCCGGTTTAGGGTAGGATCTACAGTTTACAGGTCAGAGATTAGAGGCTTAGGGTTTAGTTAGGATTTAGGGTTGCGGGTTTAGGGTTTTGCAACTGCGAGTACCTGGAGTCCACAAAATACCTACCTTTTTTCACCCGGATACCACAACCATAAACAGACCAGCGTTGCAGTGTCCAGGTAATGAGTCCCCTAAACTCAGAATAGAACCTGGGTTGCGGGCTAACTCAGGATTAGCTTACAACCTAAGAGGGCTAAATTTTCATGGGAACTCATGAAAAAGCCCTCTCAGAATCCCTTTACAATCCTTATGAAACCCTTGTAGAACCCCCAAACAGCCCTTTTTGCAATCTTCATCTCCGAGGACCGGACCCGGCTCAGCCACTGCAGAAGGCGTTGCATCACCAGCCTGACTGCGTTTGGTATAGGGTATAGGGAGTAGGGATTTTGGGTTTAGGGTTTAGGGTTTAGTTTTTGGCTTTAGGGTTTAGGCTTTGGGGTTTAGGGTGCAGGGGGTGGGGTTAGGGAATGTAGGTTTTGAAAGGTACTATAGGACCATACCGGCGTTGACAGGGCTCTGTAGCGTATTCATGTAGGAGCCTTCGAAATGACAATAGTCATTCAGGAGCCTTACTCATCGGAAGGGCTTTGTGGGCAGATCATAGTATCCTTATCTCGGCACTATGAGGGGATAGTATGACCAATTCTCCAGACCTCTATAGTATGGTCTTTCAATGGGCAACAAGGGCCTGTTCTGAGTCCTGTTTGGAGTGTAAACCTTAAACCCCAAATGCTCTAACCCCTAAACCCAAAAAACCTCAAATGCTCTGAATACCTAAGAATTCAAGCCCATAGTCAAAAAAAACGTTATAAAACTCTCATAGAACCATTTGTAAACACCCTTATGGAGCACTCAACGGAAGAACTTGCCCTTATAGAACCCCCAAATATAGCCTTCATAGAATCTGCATAGGACTCAAAAAAACCTCACAGAACAGCCCTCAATAAATGTTTCACGCCAAAACCCAAAACCCGTCTACGATTCTAGAACCCTTAAGCCCAACAAAGCCATCAGCTCGAAAACCCTAAATTCCTGCACCCCCCAAGCCCCCGAGCCCCCTTTGCACACGTCAAACCCTATCAAACCCCAAACCGCTACCCTAAACCCTAAACCCTAAACCCAAAACCCTGGACCCTAAACCCTAAACCCTAAACCCTAAACCCAGACCCTAAACCCTAAACCCTAGACCCTAAACCTTAAAGGCCTCGGGTTGCCCCGAGAGCTTCGAGGGCGGAGGAAACGAGTCGGTCCTGGCATCGGTTGACGAAAGGGTTAGAGAGGGGTTTAGGTTTAAGAGAATCTTTTGCAGCCTAAGGCACAGATCCTGTAACAAGAGAGGGGTTTAGGTGTAGGGCTCATACTTGGAGGTTCATGGGTAGTTATAAGTAGGGTTATAAGTCGGGTAACTATACTGATAACCCATATTAGCATATTAGGGGGCTTACAACCCCACTTATAACTACCCCTGAACCTCCAAGTAGGGCTCATCGAGGGTTTAGGGTTAATGGATCCAGCACTTAAAGGTTTCTGGGGATCGCATAAGGGGTGCGTAATTTTTTCAATGGAGTCTATTGCAAGGCTTGCAGAAGGCTTCTACATTCTATTGCGCCGGAGTTTGTTGAGAGTTTGGGGGGGGGGGGGCTGAAAACCCTAAATCCTAAACCCCTAAACCCTAAACCCTAAACCCTAGGTCTTGAGTTCCTCACAGCCTTTAGGGTTCTCAGAGGTTTTAACTGATTGGTTCTAATGATTCTGATGTTCTACAAAGTTCCCGGGTTGGGGCCGCAGGTTTGGGGGTTTGAGGCTTCGGGTTTGGGGTTTTTAGCATTCAGGGAAACAAGCTATCCTTTCGGCTCCGAAAGTGCGACAGGAGCCTTAGTGACCAGAATCGGGATTTGGGGCAGACTACTGGCTTCCATATTCAACGATTCAAGCTCACGCCTCTTCATGCAGAATGCACATCAATAGCCTCAATAGCCTCAATTGCTGAATGCCAAGATCAACACATTCCCACATGGCACACTAGCATTCCACGATGAACCATTAACGACGCCAAAGTCCCGATCATGCCTAAACCCTAAACCCTAAACCGCCTCCTGATGCCGCTGTCCCTGATCCCAACCTGCTACTGCAGCTTTTCAGTCGAAGGTTAGAGGCCTGCTAGAGGCTGTCAAGCAGTATTGGGCCGGTGTTTGGATGTGCCGGTTTAGAGTTTAGAACTCAACTAAGGCTTAAGTTTAAGATGGTTTAAGGACCAGTTAACAAAGCACGACTTGCAAAGCACTATGAATCAGCGTTCTGGTGCCCCTCTGCTTATAGGGCTTGTGGCCAAAGTTGTAGAGTTTAGGGCCCAACGATTTAACTACCTGGGTACAAGCGGCGTCTGGAAGGAGACACTGCCAACGTCAGGCCGTCACGAAGGTTAATCTAAACAATCGGTGTCTCTTGCTGGGCTTCTTGTCACAGAGCTCCTGTCTAAACAGGTACCGAACAGAAATGCTTAAGAAAAGCTAGGCCCAATGTCACTTGGAACACCGCTTGTAGAGCAACGCGCATGGGAGGGGCGCTACTTTTGAGGTACCCGAATGTAGACTATAGTACAGACTACATGGGAGTTTCCAAAAATTAGGGGTACTTTATTTGGGGTCCTTATAAGAAGGATCCTACCATTTAGGGTACTATGTTAGGGTGCCCGAAACTCCCACATCTGTCCAATCAGATCCTCATGGCTTTGTAAAGCCAATCGTCCTGCCTTTTAGGGTTTGAGGGTTGAGGGCGTAGTTGGCCAGCATCGTCTCGTATCGAGACTCACCATTGGGAGTAGCAGGCGGATTCGGGAAACTCGCGTTTGAAAGGGTTGGGTGCCGGGATCTCGAAATTGGGCGCGCGCACACACAGGGCGAGATCATGCAGGAACCTGATTAAGAAACCCTGGGCCTATAACCCCAAAATAGTAGGCTACATATAAAGAACCCTAATAGGTTCCTACATTAGGGATAGAGAGAGCGCGGGAGTGTAGAATACACAGATGCCCGCCTTGGGATTTTTGGCACCCTTCGGCCTGAGGAAGGATTTCGGGTTTAGGCTTTGGATGCATGCGAGGCTCGGGAGCTTGAGACATCGTTGCGATTCTAGGTGGGGCTTTTAAGGCCTTTGAAAAAATTAGTAAATAAGATCCTCTTATGTAAGCCCAATAAGGGAAAACATAAAATGTCCCAAAGCCCTACCTAGGATTTTGATTGTGTAAGGTC
>BGNK01000656.1:111469-141469 GCA_003297005.1 Symbiodinium sp. clade A Y106 | reverse complement strand
GGCATTGAAGCATGCAACAGGACCCAGGTCCACTCCATGCGCTCGAGGGCCCGAACCCAGGCGCTTGGCGGACTTCGACTTCAGATGCCTTATGTTCTCGCACGAGAGCCGCATTCTGAAATGCTGTGTTGTTGAGGAAACAGGCTTCTGTATGCACTCGTTCATGTGTCGTGGTCTCTGACATGCCAAGGAATGGATCCGTTTGCCGAGTTTCAACTGCACCACCTAACTCATCAAGCCTGCTACCGACCTGCCAGTTCAAGGGACCGACAGGAAACTATGGCAGACGAGGCACATCATCTCCAGAATCTCCTGCAGAATCCGAACCTCAAGACATCTGCTGAGTCGATCGGATGGCAGCCCGCAGCAGCGGTGAGCTGCAGGAAGCGCTGAAGGACGAACCCATGCTGAGGTTCGGGCCATGACCGCAGTCTTCCGAGTGGTGAGGCACATCGACTGCAAGGTCATCTTCACTGCGACTTACTTGTCCAGTATCCCTGGGTTGACTTTTGGGACTGCATCGGGGTTATAAGGAAGCTTCCGAAAACTAGGGGTACCTTAATGTTGGGGTCCTTATAATAAGGGTCTACTGTTTAATATAGTACCCTATTTTCGGAAACTCCCATAACACCCCAGAACGGTTAAAGTTAAAGGTTACCTACTCTACTCAGCGACTCAGGCGATGAGAATGACACGAGAGAAAAAGAAGAAAGAAAGCCCGGTCGGGCCTCGGCATAGGCCATCAGATCATCGAAAAGATCCAGAACCACCTGCCCAAAGGTACTTGGAGGCTTTTTGGGTAGATATAAGTGGGGTCATAAGTCCCCTAATAATTTAATACGGGTTGTAATGATATGTGGGGTTGTAAGTCCCCTAAGAGGGGTTGGAACCATAGTTATCCTACATATAACCCCACGTAGAACTGACCATGAACCTCCAAGTACTTGCTGTCTCCAGTGGACAACGGGCGGCTCGGTCGGCTAGCCAGCTAGCAATGGATAATGTACGAGAGTGCCGGACATGATGAGTATAGTCGCCTAATTAGAGCATCAGCATCATTCTGGCTACACTCGCAATACCGATGACAGCAAGCAACATCATATCGATAGCGAGCGCGACATTGCCAAAGGGGTTGGGGTGCCTCGGGCCCGGTGTTAAAGGCAGTCCCTGCAGCAAGAATTTCCTAAAAGGCGCTGCGAAAGGGCCCTCGGGGTCAAGAGTGCTCGAGCGTAGGCCGGAGCTTCTCGCTTCTATGGTTCAGGAGTGTAGGAGTATGGCTAAGGGGCTTCAGGACCATGAACAAAACGCTGGTATCAATGATGTCAAGAATCTCATCGTTATGGCTTGTGCTTGTTAGGGGCCTGTGGAATCCTCATAAAGCCTCATTGACCGTCACAGCCCCGCATGTCTTCTTTTCTTAATCACTGGGCACTATGCGTTGCTTTTGTGCTCAGCTTCAGCAATGTCCCCAGGGCATTAGCCGGAGGCTAGGGTCTGGGTTCAAGGTTTAATTAGGGCTTCAGGTTTAGCGTTGGCGGTACCGGAAACCCAAAAGGCCTGAAAAGCCTTCGGAATCCTAAATCCAAAACGACTTCAAACCCTAAACCGCCTCCTGCTGGAAAGCGCGGCCGAGGCGATCGCCCAGTCCAGCAGACGCGAGCAAGGACCGCGCAGCTGACGCGAGCTCGGAGTGTTGGGTTTAAGTTTTAGAGTTTAGGTTCTAGGGTTTAGGTGTTAGGGTTTAGGGTCACTATAAACTTCGAAGTTTGATCAGGGCTTTGTGAGGACTTTATAAGCTTTTACAGCGCCTTTTTCAAGTTTCACAGGAATGTGGAGCTTGTAGGTTTTGTCAGGGATTCATTGGTGTTCTTGGGCATCCAGCGGGAGAAAGTTAAGATCTGGGGTTTGGGACTGATGGTTTGGGGATGTTTGGGGTTTCAGGTGTAGGGTGAAGGGTTTGGGCGGTGTTTAGGGAGAGTGTCCTTTGCTTCCTAGTGTCTTCCAAGGCTACATGGTTTCATCAGGCTGTCAAAACCCTCGTCAGGCTTGAAACGGTTTTATACGAGTTGCGAATCCAGGCCTTTGGCCTAAACTTCAATATTGCAACCCCACCAGAGGATGACCACTGCGCGCCGCCTCCAAAAAACACCCCCCCTTGTGATGGCCTTACCGAGGTAAAGCCCAAAGAGTCGAAGGGCCCCTGCTCAAAGAATACTCCGTTGCTACGCCGCATAAGAAGCCCTGGATGAGTTCAGCGATATTCCCCCGTCCAGGCCCTGACATCCCGGGACCTTGGGCCATGGCCTCTGAGCCTGAAATTGTACATCCGAGGGCCCTAAAACCACTGGAACTCCAAATCCTAAGCCGCTCAAGCCCGGTAGAGTCTTCCCTGAAACATCCACGCGAATTCCTGAGAGCCTAACCCCTAAGGCCCTAAACCATTGAACTCCTGTAACCCTGAACCCTGCAAACCTCCAACCCTAAACAGTTTAACAGAGCTCTAACATAGAAGGCTGAATACTTCGTACAAATATTGACCCTAGTCGTCTCAATTACCAGTACCACGCAACCTCAAGCCCCAGTTTATCTAAAATTATGAAGGCCCCCCCCCCATAACCATAACCCACGCCCCAAACCCTTACTTCTAATAGAACCCTCATAGGGCCCTATTCTTCCTCCTGAATCCTCTCGACGAAACTCACAGTCGACAGTCTAAGTCAACCCTAAACCCTAAACCCACAACCCTTAACCCTAAGCAGCCTTCCAGGCCTCCATCATCCGCCCCGTTCTCTGCCTGCCGGGCGGTTCTTGGTTGAGGGGTTTAGGGCGTAGGATGTATAGGGGTTCAAGGTTGAGGGACCCAGAGCGCCCCGACTTGCCCCTTTATAGTAGAAAACATGACTGAAACCTTGCGGGATTTGTCATTGTGATTGAGAAGTTATGCATGTACTAGAATAGCCTATTGGATAACATCAGGTTTCTCATAGAAACTTAGAGGAATTCATGCATAGCTCAGGGACTCGAGTGTAGGAGCCACGGAATTGAAAGGTGATGTAAAGAAAAAGGGGCTCGAGTGTAGAGCTTTGTGGGTTCAGGTTTTAGGACTGAGGGTTTAAAGTTTGAAGCTTTGAAGCTTTGGGGCTTCAAGGGTTTGTGCGTTGCGGGGTTGAGTGTTTTGGTGCTTTAAGGCTGTATCTACTTTGGGCACTCGTGTGATGCAGCAAGCCCAAGCACTAGAGGCACACATGGCTGGCATGAACCAGGTGCACCAACGAACCGACTTCCCGAACCTGATGGCTGCAAGCCTTCGTCACTGATGTATCGCCCATTATATATGAAGCCCCTGTAGAACCCTTGCAACCCCTCACATATCCTGAGAACCCTTATATAAACCCCTTACAGAGCTGCCACACAGTCCGGCTCAAATCATAATTTCGGAAAAAAACTGCTTCTACTGCGGCGGGTCTTGACAACCACCGAAATCTGAAACAGCAAGCCCTGAAACATAGACGAACCCTCCAACTACCCATCATTAAGAGACTTTTTCGCAGATGCCCGGGTTAGTTTGGCAGCGCAGCTCGCTCGGTAAGCTGCGGCAGCCGAAGCACCTGCAACAGGTGCGGGAGTTTCATCAGGGGCCCCTTTCTTCGGGTCCTTTTGTAAGGATCCTATGATACGTGAGGCGGAAACTCTGTCGGAGCATGCACATGTCGGATGTCAACCCGCCAACCCGGGCGCCACAACAAAAACCCAGGTTTTCGCCTCTTCGATACCCCCTGGAACCCGTCTTGAACTACCTGAAGCCTCTCATCATCCCCTGTGGAACCTATCTATATATATCTATGTATACATCGGATGAATATGTATATACAGTATATGATATATAATATGCTGTTGAGTTCAAAATCCCTAAATCCCCAAACCCTAAACCTTGAGTGCCTCCTTGGAGGCTAGCTGAGCCATGCAGAGTCCAACAGCCAGGGAGCTGGCCGACAGTGCCGCGACCTTTCCAGCACTCGAAAAATTCGGGCACTTAGGGGTCTTGGGTTTTGGAGTTTAGGGTTTAGGGTTTCGGGGCTGGGGTTTAGGAGCTTAGGATACCAAAATCTGTTCAATAAGATTCCTTGGGTCCTGAACAAGCAGAATCGGGTTCTGAGGTGCATTATGGTAGTCCATACGGCTGATGGACAAAATCCTGCCATTACCCATTATAAGGAATATACCATAATTCCCATAGTTTAGGGTCCTTAGGGTCATGCAGGATTTTGTCCATCAGCCGTAGGGACTAGATGGGGGAAAACGACTACAAGATAGAGGCAGAAGTACGGAATCCTGATAGGATCTCGGACTCTGACTGCTGTCGTCGGATGTCGTGGCCACCGCCTGTAGCCCAGGTAAGCCTGAGCGAGCTTGATGTCAGGACCCTAAACCCTAAACCCCTAAACCCCTAAACCCTAAACCCTAAACCCTAAACGCCTAAAGCGTCAACCCTGAACCCTGAACCCCTAAAGGTCTCTAAAATGAAGGCCCTACTATTCTGGGTCTGTTAGGCCCCCTCATTCTCCCAAAAACATGCTTGCTAACTTTGCCGCTCCTGCCTCACTCTGCCTAGTCTTAGCACATGCAAACCCGGAGCCCCAAGCTCGAAACCCAATATAGGGCCTTAATAATTAGAATAAGGTTCCTTTAAAGGGGTCGATAAGGGATCTAAAGTAGGGTTCTAGGGTTTAGGGGCCTTAATAATTCGAATAGGGTTTGGGGTCATGTTATACTATAATTGTAATAATAAGGAACCCCACCAAAAAATAGTATAGGTAATTATCAAGGCCCCTATATTAAAGACCTAAACCCCTAAGCCCCGAACTCTGACTAACGCCGTAAACCCCCTGAAAATACACCTGAAAACGAAAAATATCCTGAAACACACAACTCTAAAGCCCTAAACCTTAAACCCCAAACCCAAAGCCCCTAAACTCCTAAACTCCTAAACTCTAAATCGGAAAACCTAAGCCTCAAAGCACGAACCCAAAGCCATCGAGACGCCAGTGGGAGAGCCCCGCCAAGCCCCAGTAGGGCGGCGCCGTTGCGGAACGGGAACCCTGCCGAGTTTGTTCTAGGGTTTTGGGGCATATATAATATTAATTTGAAAAAGAACCCCGTGTTGGCAATTAGTTAGGCCCCTATATTCGTCTGTGGTTGGGGGCTTTAGGGGTGTGGATTTATGGTTTTGGGTTTGGAGTTCACAGTCTTTAGGCCTTAAGGAAATCCTTAAACACCTATAGCAAGTCTGAACATCAGGCAGCTTGGCACTCGAGGAAACTGAGAAAACCGTCGGAAAATGGCGCAGCATTGCTGCCACGCACGAAAAACGAAGATTTTTTCTAAGCAAAGGCTTATTACTGTAGGGGCCTTAACAACTAGAAGAGGCTTTGGGGTATATTATACTATAACTATGATACGGAACCCCCAAAACCCTATTCTAATCATCAAGCGTGGTGAGTGCATCCCTTGCCATGCCAAGCTCAATGTGGGTAGTTGTCAAAATTATGGTCCCGTTTTGGGTACCCTAAATATTAGGTGCCGTATTATATTAGGAACCCAAAAAGGGAACCTAATTTTGACAACCACCCATGTGCCTCTTTCATGACAGTCGGAGACGGGACCTTCTGCACATTGCCGTGACAAGCCCCGATCCCCCAAACCCCAACGGTACTACTGTTGATGGACAAAATCCTGCATGACCCATCATAAGGAATATACCATAATTCCCATAGTTTAGGGTCCTTAGGGTCATGCAGGATTTTGTCCATCAACAGTAGTAGTCTTTCATACTCACAATATGACAATAACAACAATAGAATAATAGTAGTAACGACAATATTAGTCAACACTATTCCCTGACGATAACACCGAAATGAATAACAACAATAATGGTAACTAGTGACAAACCTCCCTAATGATAACAACGGTATGGATAATCACAGTAATGGTAATAGACCTCTAATATAGGGGCCTAATAGACCTCTAATGTAGGGGCCTTAACAAGTAGAATAGGGTTTGGGGGCCCATCATTATACTATAATTATAATAAGGAACCCCCTAAAATAGTATGGCTAATTATTTAGGCCCCTATATTGCACTGCCAACCCTTGGCTTGTCTGCAGGAGCCTGAGCTGCTGGAGCTTGCCTGCGATGAGCACTCGCAGCACGCGTCGTTGTCCTTGTCGCTTGCACTCCGATGCTGCTGTGGTTTGGGGTTTACGGCTTGGGGTTCTGGTTTCGGGGTTCGGTTTAGTTCTGAGGTTCATGCAAAAGCCGGCTTGCGGAGGATGGAACCACGGGGATATGATATGCACCGGAGCCGTGGTCGCAATCCTCGTTCAGAAAGCTGCAATGATGAATAGTAGGTAAGTATGGTCGTGGTATTGGTACAGTGGAGTCAAACTAGAATTACAAAGAAGTCATCGTAGAGCTAATAAGGTGATGAAAAGTCCCCCCAGTCTCCTCCTTGACCTTTCCGGCTCCTGCCAGCATTGCGGCTGAACCCCACAAGCCAGCGACCTTGCTCCAGCCAAGCAACTTGTGCTGCGGGTGACCCTACCTGCGTTACCTTTGTAGTATCATATCAGGCTTTACAAGGTTCTATGTAATTATCTTGTATGAATCAGAACGCAGAAGTTCTTTTGGACCCTGTCATCCTGTAGCTAGTGAAGTTGTCTAGATTCTAGAGTCGGGGCATGTTTTGTCCAGCGCAGATGACATGCCAACACGACAGCACGGATAAACACAGGCTTCGAAAAGTTAGGACGCATGTCCGTGGAATGCCGGCCGCATCGAGCTGTGAAGTAAGGACGCAACTGCTGGTGGGATGAAGCACAAAGGGCACGCCTCGGAGACAGCAGCATCGCTGACGACGCTGCAACGACAATCACAAGACAATCGGTCAAGATCAAGGACTGGCTGTGCTGCAAAATTTAGCCCAGAGCTGTCAGCGACAAAGTTGTACTCCCCGAAGCTTGCGCTACTACTGCTGATGGACAAAATCCTGCATTACCCATTATAAGGAATATACCATAGTTCCCATAGTTTAGAGTCCTTAGCGTCATGCAGGATTTTGTCCATCAACAGTAGTACACAGGCTTCCCCTAAACCCTAAACCCTAAACCCTAAACCCTGGTGATCTTGGGAATAATGCACCTACCGACCCCATGACTGTGGAGTCGGCGCTTTGAGCCAGACTCAAAACTATAAGGGTTTAGGGGTTTAGGGTTTAGGGCCGTTTAGGGTTTAGGGGTTTAGGGATTTGGGTTTAGGGTTTAGGGCTTAGTCAACCACCCAATATGACAGTCCAAAACCCGCAAGCCCCTCACCTGAACCCTCAACCCTTTAACCCAAAAATCCAAAAGCCCACCCCCCCTAAACACCTGAACTGCAGAACGAAAACCTGAGAAGCGCACCATTGGAAAGGCCGGGCTGACGAGGCTATCCGACGTGTGCTGAAGCTATGTAAGGGTTTAGGGCTGATAATACATTACGTATGTCTTGCTGCCGCTTCGAAGGAGCATGCTGCTGTTCTCAAAGCTGCAGTTCTGAGCTTGGTCCAATAGCACTGATAAAGCAAACATCTCAGCTACGGAAAAGATTGAAACAGGAATCACGCCTCCAGCGCTTGAGACACATCAGGCGGCATTGCTTCGCATGAGCTCCAGAAGCAACGTGACAGAGGAGCTTTGGCTTGACACAACAGACTCACATCTCAGAAAACCCAGAGACTCCAATATCCCTAAATTGAGGTATCACCAGGACCCTCCTTGTACCCTCAAATAGGGGTATATGGTCCCAAATAATGGGTACTTAGGGTCTAACAAGGGGTAGATGGAGGGTCTAGGTCATATTAGGGATCCTACTATACAGTAGAAGCCAGAAAGTTGGAACATCATTCTCCTCATGCCCCTTAGGTAAAGTATAAGGGGTCCTAGCACTAATCCTCCTAAAGCCATGTTCCAACTTTCTGGCTTCTAGTGTAATTTAAGGTGTATTCCTTAGTTAAGGGATATTGGAGTCTCTGGGAGCTAGACCACGGGCCTTCAGATTCCGGTATTCGGCGACCTTGGTAGATTCACACTGAGAAGACCGTGCTACCCAGACCTTAATTAAGGAATAGACCTTAAATTATATTAGGATCCCTAAGATGAATTAAGGTATATTCCTTAATTAAGGGATTTTGGAAGGTCTGGGTACCGGAAGCATGAAACCACTTTGTCAGAATGGAGATGTCTTACGGAGTGCATGTGCAATGCAAACCTCCTGTCTTGCTACGGAACTTGCAGACCTGCTGCCTGCTCGTTCCGCTGTTCTACTGGTAGTAGAATGTAAGGTACTGTGAAGGGAGCCCTTAAAAATCAAAAAACCTGGAGGACCTAAACCCCAAACCTGCAAGCCTACAATACGGCTTAAATAGCCTAGAAAGACCTATGAGCCCGATCAAAACCCAATAGATTCCCAAACCAACCCGACTCGACCCGGAAGGGGAACCCTCATTTCGAACACCTCGCCCACCCCCTCCCCCCCTATCCGGCCCCTGAGGCACCGACCTGCTCTGGCATCAAAGAAAGGGACAGTCCGGTTCCGAGGTCCTGGCCGGAAAGGTTCGACTACACCTATGATCCGCTCGATGGGGGGGTAGGGGTGACTGAGTAGTGATGCAGTCCTGAGCGAACATGCATTATAATAAGGGAACCACAAAAAACTAGTGTAGCTATTCGTTCGTCTTCAGCATTCTTCTTCGGATCCTACCTTTGCATGATCTGTAGCTTCCATAAATCTCCAGTCCTCCAGGGTTGGGGATGGAACTTGGTTTAGGGCTTTAGGGGTTAGGGCTCGGGGCTTAAGGTTCTAAACCTTGCTCATAGGGCTCATAGCTACATCTTCGCTGCTGACTTCTCTTCTTTGTGCTTTGAGTTTAGGGCTCAGGCTTTCGGGTGTATAGGGTTCGGTTTAGGGTTTAGGGTTTAGGGCTTAGGGTTTAGGGTTTAGGGTTTAGGGGCGCGCTGAATGTCATCCCCATCTTGAGCAGCTTTTGAGGACAACCTACAAAGACCACTTCGACAGACTGTTGCGCTTGGAGCCCGGTGCCCTCTTGCAACAGACGAAGAAGGATCACAACAGTAAGTCAGGAAAATATTCTGAGAACTAAAGAAGATGCAGAATGAAGATACAGAGATACATAGAGAATACATAGAGGATACTCCGAATCTCTTATTTTGACAACTAAAACAGGGCTGGGGTTTAGCCGGGAGCTCTCAAGCATCGAGTTCCTAAACAGGAACCCCGGAAGTAGCGATTCTAGCAGAGTGTCCGCACCTTGCTGCCAGTCGCGAGACCATGGATCTGCTCAGGGGTGAGGGCAGCCGCGTAAGCCTCACAGAAGGTCGCGCAGAAGGTTTAGGGTTTAGGGTTTAAGGTCTAGGGTGTAGGGTTTAGAGTCTAGGGTTTAAGGTTTAGGGCTTCGCATTTGAGGCTTGCAGATTAAAGTTTGGTAGTATATTGGTGGTTTAGTCAAGGTCTAAGGTTTAGGGTTTACGGTTTAGGGATCTAGTAGCGCTGCTTCAGTAGAGGTTTAGAAGACTGTTTGGTGGTAAGGTCTGGGTTGAATGATCGCTCCTTATGTTAAGACACGGCAATACATGAGAATAGATACAAGAAGAGTACATTCACACCAGCTGATATCCCTAAATGTGTCCAAAACCTCAAACCCTAGACCCTAAACCCTACCTTTGCTCCGCCCCCTGAAGAGTCTGAACCGATCTGAAGACACGAGCCCAAAGTCTGGAACCCCAAAACCCTCGAATTCCTAAACCAAAATCTGCAACCTGACACCTCAAGCCCAAAACCGTAAACCCTCAACTGCACACCCCACTTGGCTCCGGCTTAAAACCCTGATCAAAACACTGCCAAAACCTCATAACACTTTCCAGAAACCCAGAACAACTCACCCCCGAGACGACGCCCCGTAAAAATAAGCATGTGGAGAGATTCGGGGCTAGGGTTCAGGGTTTACTTGCCTTTTGGTTAGTAGGGAATGGAGGAATGGTAGTAATAGTGGTTATAATTGTACCCCATTCCTCCATTCCCTACTAACCAAAGGTCAGTTTAGGGTAATCTCTTATGGGAGGGACGGTCTCTGCCTGCACATCCTTCAAGCCCGCACCCGCTGCAATCTCCGCCTCTGCCGGCCCGAGCCTCAGCATTTTGTTGCTTGGGGTGTTATAAGGTACTGCAAGGGTTTAGGGCTTCAGAGGTTTAAGGCAAAAGGGTCTTAGATATGGCTTAGGGTTTGGGGCTTAGAGCTTTCGAAGGGTGTCAGAAAGGTTCTGTAACTTGCTGAGATAGGGCTCATCTTCAGTGTATACGAGTATCCACAAAGACGAGTGCTGGATGTTGTCCTTGCGCCAGGGTCATGGAACACAGGAGAGTCGCAGCCCTTGGCTGACTGAGTAGCCCTGCAAGAGCGGTCGACCCGGCGCAGCATGGACCTGCAAACACAGGTCTCCAAAGCGAGAAGGTTCGCTCTCTCTCTCTCTCTCTTGATCTCCTTACCTGATCTTTCTCTTCCTCTCTGCATCGTCTATGTAACATAGCATAAGATAATATAACATGATGGCACACCATGTGATATAATATCTCAATCGTCGTCATTCCCAGCCTCCAATGCCATGGCCTCACCTCGGCACGGGCTGCAGGCTCTCCATGTACTATGCGGAGCCCTTCCTTAGAAAAACCTCAGAAACTTAAAGACTTAAGCTCGAAACCCCCAAACCCACCCAAACTCCAAAAACCCTAAAACCCCATAAAAAAAACCCTAAAACCCCATAAAAAAACCCTAAAACCCCTAAAATAAGAGAACTCTGAGGCCGAGCACCCTCGGGGCATCCGTCCAGAAACAGCGAGACGAGACCGCCTTCGATGACCGCCTTTGCTACAAACCCAAAGGATCCATGTACCCAAATAGTATATACTTAAGCCTTAAAGTAGTCTCTATATTGGTACTTTGGGGCCAAAGTATATACTATTTGGGTACATGGATCCTTTGGGAAAAGGGAGGCGCTCCTGAAAGCCTCCTTCCAAATCAGGGCTGCCACCTGAAGCCTTATGACTTATGACTTAACAGGGCTTTCGTGGGGTCTAGTTGGGGCACCTGGTTTCCTGAAGTTCCCACTTTGGCTCAGAACATCGACACTTGCCGTGCCATGGATCCTTTCAGACGTGCCGTGATCATGGCTTCATGCCTGGGTCAATCTTGTTGGCAGCATTGCTGTTCGGTTGAGGAGCCCTTCATGTCAGATCTGTGGCATAGAAACACCACCTTCGAATCCTTTGCTACGTGGCTGCAGACGCTTTGTCTCTGAGGCAGCGGCAGCAACATGATGCCACTCCCTGCCACATGCAGGGTATGCGTTCAGACTCTACCCTAAAATTAGGAAATATTCCGTGTAAAAATCAACATAAATCTGTTTTAGTTTCCTCAACTGATTGTGTACCTGTATGTGTATGTACATATGCACATCTGTTCATTCGTTTGTCTATTTCTATATTTAGGTAGATCGTAAACTGGGCTTTTAAGTAACCAGGGAGAAAAAAGTATAAACTTCTATTTCATAAGGGTTCCTTTAAGAAAGAAAGTATTAAAGTATGGTACTCCAAAGCCAAGTAAACTGACTTCATCCCTGACCCAGACTTTAGCCGTCTTCTTCGAGTGCAAAGGGCGAAGAACTCTGTAGGCGTGGGCTCGCATCGCAACACAGGCCAGGCGCTACCCATCATTGACGGCCGTGCTGCCGACCTCGGAGCTCAGATACTCCCGGAAGGGGTTCTAGATGGTTCTATACCAATACTAAAAACAATACTAATAACAATAACCATGATGATAATAGCTAAATTGTCTTTTACGGAACTGCTCAGGGTCATGTAAGGGCTTTGTGTGGGTATACAAGGCTTCTGTAGTGTTTAGTTTTTGTCATCCGGCTCCGGTTGTTGCTGATGTTTGGTTCTAACGGTTCAGGGTTTTGGATTAAGGTTGTCTGGCCATTTGGCATGCGGATTTTGGGTTAAGCTCGTAAGGGTTTAAGAGGCTTTATTTGCTGGAAATTCGGGGCTTAGGCCTTTGTGTTGTAGAGGTTCAAGGTTTAGGCTTCCGGATATGGAGCTTCAAGCGTTTATGATCTACGTTTCTTCAGGGTTTAGGATCTTAGTTCATACGGTTTTGGAGATTTGGGGTTTAGGGCTTCAGGTTGAGTCGCATACTTACTATTGGAAGTCTTTCCGAGCCTTTCTGCTGTGAGTATGAATTACTTTAAAAGTCCTGAGACGAGAAAACCCCCAAGCCCAAGCTCCAAATCCTCTGAAACCGGATTCCGACAGCAACCCTTATTTGGGTGCTTGTCAAAATTATGGTCCCTTTTTGGGTCCCTATTATAATACGGCACCTATTATTTAGGGTACCCAAAAAGGGACCCTATTAATTTTGACAACTACCCATTTATAGGAACCCATTTTCTGGCCCTTGTCGTCTTATGGTAGTCCTTTTGCCTTATAGTAAGCCTTACAAGGAATCCTGATGGACGATGGTCCGAGAAGCATGCATCCTGTGAACGGAGGCACTTCGAACAGGGTCTTGGGGTACATGATACTATCTCCATAAGCAGTATAAGGGAGTAATACTACTAGCCACAAACCCGGTAGGCCTGCAGCCTACACACCCTACATACTATACACCCAAACCCTACACCCTCAAAGGCCTAAACCCTCAAAGCCCGAAATCCTCAAAGCCTTAAACCCTCAAAGCCCTAAGGCCTCAAAGACCTAAAGGGGCTCCCTAAACACTAAACCCTCAAAAACCTAAAGGGGCTCCTTAAACCCTAAACCCTCAAAGACCTAAAGGGGCTCCCACCTAAAGGGGCTGAGTACCCTGCAACCTGCGTCGGCGGTCCCGCCTCACTCGGAGGCCTCGGTCCAAAGGCGCCAACGGGCGGTGGCATCAAGGGCTCTTCAAGGGGCTCTATAATATGATATAGTATATGTAATGTAATACCATGTAATAGAATATGACATAAGAAAATATGGTCTAATCTACTATAATGTAGTACAGTGTTAAAAAATGTAAATATAAGGGCTCTAGAAAAGCTTGTTGAATGAACATTGTTCAGGGCTCTTACAACGCTCCAGAGGGGTTTTGGTTTAATGCTTTCTACGGGCTGTTTGAGGGCTCCAGACGGGGAATTGACATGTTCTCAAGGGCTCTAGAAGGCCTTGTACAAGGGGCTTTTTGCACTTGAACGGTGAGAAGGCAATCCTACTTCAGGGAAGCAGCGAAGGGTGATAAGGAAGAGCCCCGGAATAGTGGGTAGCAGTATCCCCTCGCGGGCACGTGCATTACTGCATGACATACCCAAAACCCCATTCTAATCATTCGGCCCCTATTGTGGCCAAGTTGTATGGACACACTTAGCCTTTCTTGGCTTGGTAATTCACGTCTCCTCAAACTACAGCTAGCTGATTTGCCGGTTCCTGCTTGTTCGAGTTCAAGATTCCTGCCGGGATCTCCTATTTTCTCAAAATCCCTTCTGAAGTCCATGCATATACATGTGAAGCTGCTGCGTTTCAGTGCCATAGGCAAAGACAGCATGATCTAGAAACCTACACCGCCAAAAACAAACTTACTCACTCACTTGATTACGCCACGCAAACAACCTTTCAGGGACCCCTATATGAACCATGTATACATTAGTTAGTATGTGTATATTATATATATATATACATATATATTCAAAATATGTATATATATATATATATATATATTCAATTCCTTAACGGACCCCTGTGTAGAATCATGGGGAACCCCTAATCAAGACCCAAACACACACACACACACTCACCCGCACACACACACACACTCCTGCTCTCTTTGCTGTCGCTCTGACCCCCCAAAGGCCCTGAGCCGCGGGCTGGGGAGCCTCTTCCCCGGCATCTTCCGCACCGTCCTCTACCTGCCGCTTCGGGTTTAGGGTTTGTAGGGTTTATAGGGTTTATAGTGTTTCTAGGGTTTATAAGGCTTGGTTGTGGGGTTTAGGGTTTTTTTGTGGGCTCCTTTTCTCACTGCTGTTACGAGTGTGAAATTCCGAGATGAGGAAGAGCTGGAGTTGAGTTTAAGGTTTAGGGCTTGGGGCTTAGGGTGCAGGTAGGTTTCAGGGTTTCGGGTAGTATAGATATGTTCATTTAGTTGTTTATCTACTTGTATTGTCTATTTAGTTTTATAGCTGTCTATATTTATGTTTCTTCTTATTTGTTCATCTAGTTATCTATCTTTAAGGTCTTTAGTAGAGTCCCCTATTATGAAACTCCAATCTCCATTCGAGCATTTGACCTTGCATGGCCGAAAGGATCGGATTTAACGCTCCCTTGATACAGACAAGGGGCTGCGGGTTTGCAGTTTACGGGTTTAGGGTTTACAGTACTGGGTTAAGGCTCATTAAAGGCTAAGGTTTAGGGGTCTAGGTGGTTGAGGGGTTTGGGGAAGTGATCACGCTGTAAGTCAGCCCTCCAGGCTGCGTTTGATTTCCAGGAAACTGCCCAGATCCTGACCCAAATCCTATAATCATCTACAAAAAGCCCCAAATCTTTAAAATCCGGGAAATCCCAAAGCCATCTACAAGAAGCCCCAAGCCCTTAAACCCTATAAACTCCTACAGCCATCTACAAAAAGCGCCCTAAGCCCTGAGCCCAGGAGCTGCCCCAAAAACCCGCCTTCGCCGGCTCGGGAGTCGGGGCAACGGAGAAGCTCACCTGAGCACAAGCATCTCGGCAGGGTTTAGGGTGTAGGATTCACGGTTTAGGGTGGGGGTTTAGGGGTTTAGGGGTTTCGGGGTTTAGGGGTTTAGGGGTTTAGGGGTTTCGGGGTTTAGGGGTTTAGGGGTTTAGGGGTTTCGGGGTTTAGGGTTTAGGGTTCAAGGGTTCGAGGTTGAGGGTTAAGAGACGTAGAGAACAGTTGGGGTTTTAGGGCGTAGGGTTTGGGGTGTAGGGTTCACGGTTTAGGGTGGGGGTTTAGGGTTTAAGGTTTAGGGTTTAAGGGTTCAGGGTTTAAGGGTTCGGGGTTGAGGGTTAAAAGAAGCAGAGAACAGTTAGGGTTTTAGGGTTTAGGGTTTTCGGTGTAGGGTTCACGGTTTTGGGTTTAGGACGTAGGCTTTAGAGTTTAGGGTTCAGGGCTTAGGGTTTCAGAACATCTCGTGCATTCATGTAGGGCTTGGGTTTTGGGTTTAAGGGATCTTGACAAGAAAATCAATCGCGAGCATGTTCTACAATAGGACTCAGAATGGACTAACACTTCGGAATATGACACTAATTCTTCAGGCTCCTAGTATAGACTATAGACCGTGATAAGCCCAGTGTAACATCCTACAATATCATACATAGACATCCTTGTCAACAAGTCGATAAAATGGCAAGACCCTGTGACCACTTAGCCCCAGTGTACACACTCCCATGTCAATCCAACTGCGCCCCCCAAGGCGCCGTGGCTGCAGCTGCAAAGAGCCAGCCATCCGGGAGCTCCCCTTTGGAGAGGATCCTGTCCGGTTTAAGACTTAAGGGATGAGGGTTTAGGGTTTAGGGTCGTCGATTCCAGGAGTTAAACGTAGCGTTTTCGTACTAGACAGTCTTTCCCTGTAGGGTGTCGGCTATTTGGGAGTTTCCGGAAACAGGGGACCCTAATATAGCACCCTAGATAATAGGATCCTTATTATAAGGACCCCAAAAGAAGGTACCCCTAATTTTCGGAAACCCTAAACGTATAGAAACCCTGTAAAGGACCCCAATAAGGTACCCCTAATTTTCGCAAACTCCCATTTGGGCTTGCAGGCAGAGCTTCCAGGGCTTCCCAGACCCCCGGGAGGATCTAAAAAGTAGATCCCCTAATTTGGGACCCTAGCTACTAAAGGGTACTTTATACGAACCCCCATTTTGGATCCTCCCGGGGGTCTGGGTTCTTTCAGGTTTGGAAATTTTCGCGGTTGAAGGTGTAAAGTGCACTGCCATCTCCCTGCATTAAGACTACACCCTACTCTGATCCTAAGTCCTCAACCCGAGACTGGTTTAGGGCTTAGGGTTTTAGGGTTTAGGGTTTCGGGTTTGGGGCTTCAGGCAGTTTTAGGGTTTAGGGTCTCGGGTTTGGGGCTTCAGGCAGTTTTAGGGTTTAGGGTTTCGGGTTTGGGGGTTTAGGCAGTTTTGGGGTTTAGGGTCTCGGGTTTGGGGTTTTAGGCAGTTTTAGGGTTTAGGGTTTCGCGTTTGGGGGTTTAGGCAGTTTTGGGGTTTAGGGTTTCGGGTTTGGGGCTTTAGGCAGTGTTGGGGTTGAGGGTTTCGGGTTTAGGGCAGTCGACCCTAAACCCTAAACCCTAAAGCTCGCAGGTCCTTCCGCCCTCTGCCGTGCCCTCCGCTGGCCGCCGAACATGCGCGCAGAGCGAGAAGGCACCGGACCTTGGAGTGGAACCTAGCATACCGCTTTATGGCATATTACGTCGGTATAAGATGAAGTATCATACATATACGATTCGAGATGTTATCATACGACATACATGACGAAAAGGATCACTGTCGGAAGCAGAATATGCCACGTTGCAGTCTTGTTGCCGTGACATTCAAGTTCAGGCATCCGGGACTGCATTGCCAAGCGGGTGCTGTTTGTGTTCTTGTTGTGTGCATGCTTGCCCGTGCTTCCTTGCGTGCGTATGCTGCTGGCCTGTTTGCTCACTGCCGCTCGTTCAGTGCGAGCTTCTAAATCAAAAGCAACCGTGCGTTCATTCGCATGCTTGCTTGTTCGTGCATGTGTGGACTTTTCTGTCTGTGTTTCAAACGCATTTTGTGATTGTCTATGTCTGTCCTGCCTGGACTACAGACTCTGGTGATTCCGGCTCTGTTGCACAAGATACTTCTCCACACAATACAAAATTCAGCTGCAGGAGGGGGTTTTGCTGAACTCCAACCCCAAACCCTAAGCAAGAGAAGGAACGAATCCCTCAGCCTAAACCTTTCTACAAGGGATCTGTTGATCACATTGTTGATCGTGTGTAGAACCCTTATAGATGACATGTACAACCCTTGTAGACTCATTCTAGTATCCGTTTAGAACACAGATGGAACCCTTGTAAAATCCTTCCAGAACCCTTATAGATCCTCCTGATGGAACCCCCAAAAAACACATATAAGCAGCCTCAAACTCTTATAGTAATTGGAACCCTTGTAGAATTCTTATAAAGCCTTAGAGAAATCATGTTGACCCCTTTAATTTAAACACCTAAGATTATGGATCCCTTATCGAACCCTTTTAGAGTCATTTCCTACCTAAGGCCTTGGCACGGCAGGGACATCAAAGGCATCGCCACAGTCTACGACATCTGCGACCTCTTCCGTCGAGGCCCAGTTCGGACTCAGGAAAACCTCGGCATTAGGCCTACTTGTCGGGTATCATGGGGAGCCAAAAGGTTAACCTTTTTCATAATATAAGGATTATATAGGGATTATACTACCCCAAAAGGTTAAAGGTTACCTACTCTACTACTAGGTAGGACTTACGGTCTAGGGTTTGAGGAGTTTAGGGTTAAGGCTTTAAGTCATTGGGCTCTAGGGGTTTAGGGGTTCAGGGTTTGCCGTGAATTGATCACGGCCTTTGAAGTCATGCGTCGAAAAACTTAATCGGATGCTTCGTTTCAATTGGATGTTGAGGCCTGATTTTAGCGGGCCTTCTTTTCTTAATCTCCCCACCCTGCACCGGTGTTGGCGGCCCGGCCACCCAAACCTTCTCCGTTTAGGGTTGAGACCTCAGCTCATCACGGTCAAGTTCAAGCCACAAAAGGGCCAAAACCTGTTAGGTCATCTCGGGCAGCATCAAGGGTTTCTGGAAGTGGTTCTAGACTACAAGGGGCCGCTCATTGAGAAGGATTTCTAGAACGGCTCCATATGGGCTCAATGGGGTTTAAGGCTTGGGGCTCGAGGGCTTTGGAACTTCAGGGCTTTAGTGTTGTAGTTCCTGCCTTTGGTTAGCAGGGAATGGAAGAATGGTGGTAATAGTAGTTATAATTGTACCCCATTCCTCCATTCCCTACTAACCAAAGGTAAGAGTTCGGTCAGTTAGGTCTTAAGGTCCTGGATTTTCAGTCAACAAATCATATCCTGTAACTTGTGTTGTTGTTTCTTCTTGTCTTGTCACTATGGCATCATGGAGGAGCAGCTGTTTCTAACATCACTGCACTCTGAACCCTAGTATTAATATTGCTATTCTTTTAACTTTCAAAAAGCACAAGCCCCACGGCTTGCGACCGAAGGGCTGCCGGGCAATCCACTGCGTAGATGTGAGGCCCTGCGCCGGAACAACAATAGTAAAAAATGTTTACTATGGGGGCCTTAGCCTTCATAATTAGAATAGGGGTTCCTTTAATGGGGTCTATAAGAATAGGCTTCGAATTAATTAGAATAGGGTTCCCTTTAAAGGGTTCCTTAAAGTTAGGGTTTAAGGGCCTTAATGATTAGAATAGGGTTTTGGGGCCCATAATACTATACTTATAACAAGGAACCCCCGGTAATCATTCAGGCCCCTGTATTCTTTAGAAATAATGAAGGTGCTGGGCCTGCACTCCGTGACATGTGATGGTCCACGGATGGGTCCCGGGGCAACTTCAAAATTCGGACACCCCAAAACCTAAACCACCTGGAAACCTCAACCATCAACACCCCAAACCCTTAACTACCTGAACCTGAACCCTGTACAAGTGAAGAGCAGTTGGCAGAAGGTCTGTGAGGCTTCCGAGAGGCTGCTACTTGGAGTCATCCAGGGGCCTTAATAACTGGAATGGGCTTCCTGTACGGTGGGTTACTTGAGGGGTTCTGATACCTAGAATAGGGCTTGGGGGGGATATATTGCTTTATAGTAACTTTAATACTCATAAGGAGCCCGAATGATATTAACATTGGCAATTCTTTGGGCGTCCATCGACCATAGTTACAAATGATTCACCTCCTTCCAACTGTCTATTGCAGGACTTGTACCTGATTATCAAGAAGCTGAGAATTTCGAGAAGCTCATGATGAGGGGATAGGTTCGGGTTTACATGATGTATAGGGTTTAGACGAAGGTTTATGCAGCCTATAGGGCTAGCAGGGTTTAGGGTCATTGGGGAGTTGGGGTTTTTGTTTCTAACACTTACTCGGGTTCTTGTCACGAAAACCGCTAAGGAAGGTTCCCCAAACCTTAAAGGGACCCGGCAAGCCCCTGAACGGATGGACCCTACGACCCTTATCAGTAACCCCCAAGCCCCCAAGTATGTGCTTCTCGAAACCATAGAGACCCTTCGCGGGGTAGAGGGGAGGGGGGTAGGGCACTATACTTCCTTCTATAGGCCGTCTTAGATCCTTATCAAGTTCTTATTAGGGCCCTACCTGCTCCTCCTAAACCCTAAAACCTAAACTTACCCCCCTCGAAAGTCACCTGGGTCATCATCTTCCTCAACGAACCGCGAGTTGTCAGCGACTTCCTGCAGTTTTGGGGGAGATTGTCCAAAAATTAGTTTAGTGAAAGCCTCAAGCATTAAACCCTAAACCCCAAACCCTAAAACCTCAACCCCTTGCATAGAGACCCTAGAAAGGACCTTAGGATGAGGGTCTACTTGGAGGTTCAGGGGTAGTTATAAGTAGGGTTATAAGTCCCTAATATGGGTTATAAGTATAGCTACCCTACTTATAACCCTACTTATAACTACCCATGACCTCCAGGTAGGGTAAGGAACCAGAGGCCTCACGCCTTGCATAGAGTCATGGAGAGTCCAGAATCCAAGAGCTACAGGTGGGATCAAGGTAGCTGTGACAATCCCGCACAACTTGGAGGTTCATGGGTAGTTATAAGTAGGGCTACAAGTAGGGTAACTATACTTATAACCCATATTAGGGGACTTATAGCCCTACTTATAACTACCCCTGAACCTCCAAGAAAGGTTCTTCACTTAATCCTACCTACCTTGATCCCACCTTGTGATGCCCCGATAGAAAGGGTTGAGGATGTCAGAATTAAAGCTCTGGATCCTTGACTTGAAGGCCCCAAACTGGAAATCTCCGAATCGAAATTCGCGAGTTTTGTCACCAGGAAATTCCGCTGGAAGCCCCTGGCCCCACGACAAAATCAGAGCAGGAATTGACCGAAATGGGAGTTTCCGACAGTTAGGGGTACCTTATTTTGGGGTCCTTATATTAAAAATCCTAGTATTTAGGGTACTACAATAAGGTCCCCTATTTTCGGAAACTCCCAGATCCCTAAACACTAAACCCGAAATCCCTATAACCCTAAAGCCGAAATCCCTAAACCCTAAAGCCGAAATCCCAAGCCTCTGGCCCCAGGACAACCAGAGCAAGAATTGACCGAAATCCCTAAACACTAAACATTAAATCCTAAACCCTAAGCCCTAAAGCCGAAATCCCTAAACCCTAAACCCGAAATCCCTAAACCCTAAAGCCGAAATCCCTAAACCCTAAAGCCGAAATCCCTAAACCCTAAACCCGAAACCCCAAGCCTCCAGTTCTTGCTCACCGTCGTCGGCAGGTGCCATGCGGCCCGTAGGTGCGGAGGAAACTTCTTCGACTCAAGCCTCTTCCCTTGCAAGCTTCTGATTGAAAGAGTCTACACCCATACGGTTGGGCTACAGGCGGTGGCCACGACATCCGACAACAGCAGTCAGAGTCCGAGATCCTATCATCTTGTAGTCGTTTTCCCCCATCTAGTCCCTACTGTTGATGGACAAATTCCAGCATGACCCTAAGGACCCTAAACTATGGGAATTATGGTATATTCCTTATAATGGGTAATGCAGGATTTTGTCCATCAACAGTATGCTCATGTGTACATATTTTAGACAGGAGACCGTCGGTGTGTGGCAGATAAGAGTGAATTGCCGCAGCTCGCTGCAACCCAAATAGGCAATGAACTGCGGAGCATCTTGGGTTCAGGGTTTACTTGGAGGTTCAGGGGTAGCTATAAGTAGGGTTATAAGTCCCCGAATATGGGTTATAAGTATAGTTACCCTACTCAAAACCCTATTTATAACTACCCATGGAC
The DNA here is from genome assembly GCA_003297005.1 of Symbiodinium sp. clade A Y106. NCBI lineage: Eukaryota > Dinophyceae > Suessiales > Symbiodiniaceae > Symbiodinium > Symbiodinium sp. clade A. The sequence continues at coordinate 120,321 of BGNK01000656.1, read as the reverse complement.
CTAAGGTCTGCAGGCTTTCCCGGCTCAGGGCTTACTGTCTGGTGCTTAGTAGGGAATGGGGGAATGGATCCCTATAGTAGTCCCTATATAATCCAAAACCCTAAACCCTAAACCCTAATCCCCAATAATAGTCCCCCTAACCCATCCCCCATTCCCTACTAAGAACCAGACAGGGACTATCGACCCCCATAGAACCCTTATAGAACCCTTAAAAGACCCTTTAAAGGAACCGTTAAAGGAACCCCATTCCCTACTACGAACCAGGGAGCTTAAGAAATCAAGAGTTGAGGATTTCGGGGTTGCGGGGGATTCCGGCTGAAGGGATTTGGGAGTTTCCGAAGATAGGGGACCCTAATATAGTACCCTACATAGTAGGATCCTTATCCTTATTATAAGGACCCCCAAAATATGGTACCCCTAATTTTCGGAAACCCCAAACCCTTATAGAGCCCTTTAAAGGAACCCCTATAGTACCCTTATAGTAACCCTGTAAAGGAACCCCCAAAGTAAGGTACCCCTAAGTTTCGGAAACTCCTAAACCCTAAACCCTTTATAGAACCCTTATAGATCCCGTTAAAGGATCCCTTTTAAAGGTACCCCTAAGTTTCGGAAACTCCCATTTCAGAGTTCAGGCTTCGAAGGCGGCAAGTAAAGCCGTTCCGGAATCATCAGCCCACTTCGGTCATCGCTTCGGTCATGTTAATATAGGGGTTTAGGGTTTAGGGTTTAAGTTTAGGGTTTAATATAGGGCCTTCATATTTGGAATATATATTCAAGGGGCCTTAATAACTACCCTAAACCCTAAACGGTTTTCGGCTCAGAAGGAACCCTAAGGATCAAGATTGGTAATCATGTATGCCTCTGTATTAACGCCTCGGGATACATTATACCACAAGCATACTGTCATAAGGAACCCTAAATTCCGGCCCCTTCATTCAAGTCTTTCGGGGCCTTGAACAGCTCTGAAAAGGACAGGTTCCGGGAACTGTTGTAGGGCTGTTTTGGATACTGGGTAGATTTAGTGTATATTTGTAGATACCGAATAGATTTAATTTACCAAATAAGTCAGAAGAGCATCTGAGGGAAAGCTGCGATCTCTTCTCACATGGCTTTCGCCTGGCTCAGGTCTTGGCCAACATCCCAAGAACCGTGGGTTCCAGGGCTTCAACGCTTCCGGGGGAGTCCAGGGAAAAGGATCCCCCGTCGCGCGATGCTTCTTACAAATCTTGGGTAGTCGGCACTGTTGGTCGGATTGTGGAAGGGCACGAAGCTTGGAGGAGAGCCTCTTTGCATCGAGATTCTGAAAGACATCCCAAGCTTCTCGGCATGGACGCAGGAAGCATGTCCAAGATCTGTTTCAAAAGATGATCGGGCACTCCTCCGCTGTACACGGTTGCAGTGCGATCGAACCACTGCACTAGCTTGTGCATGAGTGACTGTCCACCTGCAACCTTTCAACAATGTTTTCGGGCGTTGTTGAATCGAAGTTGGCGGCTCAAAACCACGCATGCGTCAAGAACAACTCTTTAAAAACCCGAAAGCTCGCCGTCATAGCTGTGCGGCCAAATATATGGCGTAGTCGACGAATTCGCAAAGGATTCTAAGCCGGCCGGCATCCATTCTTGCTTCCTGAAGAGCGATGGAAATGGCAAATGATCGGTCCATCTACATGTCGGCATGCATGCGAATATGTGAACGTGTGTTCAACAGCCTATGCACCATACATGCATTCTGTGTATATTCGGATGCATGTATACATACATGAGAACAAGCATATGTGCATGAATAAATACAGACCGTATGCCTGGGGATAACAACAGACAGAGATGCATGTGTAAACAAACGGACTGATAGAGAGGATTGCTAGCGCCACCATCCAAACATCAAGACGATGCAATGTCGGGCTTAGGATGAGAAAACGATTTAGAGTTTCGGGTTCCTACGCCGCTACTTTTCGGCTAGTATGCGTTTACTTACTGACAGTTGAGAAAAGTTGCCGGGCACGGCTGGCCCCAACTTTAAAAGGCGTGGGGGCGGTGCGGGCGCCTGCGAGCCAGCTGTGAGCTCGACTTGCACCACCACACTCCACTGAGTGCCGAGTCAAGCCCAAACAAGTTCACGCCGGAAAATGCTATAAAGGAGAGCCAAAGTATTCCTCCGGCCCTCGAAAGGTGAGTGCCTGAAAGAGGGGATCCGTCTGATGGTTTCGGGCACTCTACCGCGACATTGCATCTGCATCCTGTCCACGAGGGTACAGAGCCGTCCTAATCGGCTGAAAGGCACGTACTGATGACGGAGACGAAGTCTAGGACCTAGGACTAGGATTTGGGATTCAATTTTTACAGCAAACCCCGAACCTGACTTAAGAAACTATTTGGTTGTAAACCCCCAAACTCCACAACCTAAACTGCAGGTCGCCGGTGCGCACCGGTGCTGCCGTTCCCACTGCTTAAAGCGGTCCCATCTGCGACTCAGAACGCGTCCCACGCTTTTCAAAACCGAAACCTGAAGCCCCCGAATTCCTAAACCCGAAACGCGCTCAGAACCCTAAACCCTAAACTCTAAACCTTAACCGGCTCACCCAAAAGAGAGGGGAGACCGAAGCTCCACATCAGCATGTACTGACCGGCAGGGCAGCCATCCATAAGATCCGGTTTAGGGTTTAGGGGTTTAGGGTTTAGGGTCTAGGGTTTAGGCTAGAAGATCTACAAATCAAGAGCCAATAGGGTTTAGGGTTTTGGATTTAAGGTAGAAGATCAAGAAATCACTAGGTCAATCTGCAGTGTAGTGCTGAGCCTCAGGGAGTCTTATTGGGAGGTTGGGAAGCACTTATGTAGGGGCCTGGGAAGCAAGATTTTATGAGCTCACTGGCCCAAAACCCAAGGGAATAAAAGTTGAAACTTTCAGAATCTACTACCTTATAAGAACCCCAAAAGTTGAAAAGTTGAGTTTACAGCCAATAAGTGAGTGTTTAGAGTTCAATAGTTTAGGCGCTCCAGTCTTCTTTGTCTTTGGGGAGGGGTTGTCAATCCGAGTTTTTGTTAGGAGGGGGTTTAGGGTTCCGGGGGAGTCCGAATCTTTGCATCTGGATGGCACACCACGACTGAAAATTGAAGCCGCGGGCGAAACCTCCTCGGATTCCAACGTTGCACGCATCCTCGAGAGACGTGGCTTGCGGGTCTTCGACGCCGAGTTTAGAGCTTAGAGCTTATGGTGCAGTAGGTAGTGAAGTTTAGGGCGATAGGGTCGAGCTTCAGGTTTTGGGGCGCATAATATAGAAGACAGAGAAATTGCCCACATTAAGATTGTCCCTAAGGGGTCCTGAATATGATGATGCCAGGGTCCCTCAATATGATGATACGCAGATTCATCAACCCAGATCCCCGGGAGGATCTAGAAAGTAGATCCCCTAATTTGGGGCCCTAAACTACTAAGGGTACTTTATAGGAACCCCCATTAAGGGATCTACTTTTTGGATCCTCCCGCGGGTCTGGGAATATGGTGATACTCTTGTTTACCCCACAACCCTCTTCTGGTTTTAGGCCCCCAAAATTCCTAGAAGGGCACCGAGGAATCCTCGGAGATCCCCAAAGCCATGAGCCTCAAAGCTCTGATAGAGGGGCCTTGGGAGTTCAGCTAGAAGAGAGCTTTGGGGATTTTTTATAATGTAGGAACCTAGGGGGCCTTTATTAGGGTTCCTTTAAAGGGGTCTATAGTGGCTACTATAAGGGATACTATAAGGGATCTATAAGGGTACTATAATAATGCAGGAACCTGATTAAGAAACCCTGGGCTGTCATTAGGGTTCCTTATATGAATCCTACTATTTTGGGGTTATAGGCCCAGGGTTTCTTAATCAGGTTCCTACATTAGTCATTAGTAGAAGTATTATGACACGGTATTACCGTATACTTATAATCAGGACCCTCGAAAGTCCTAAAAAGTGGAGCCTTTACCCACCAAGCTTAGGCGTAGGATTTGCAGACACTACATCGCAGGAATCCGAGCGAGCTCGGCAGCCCGAAATCAAACACAAGAGTCGGGAACGATCTCTGAAGCACAGCTAGGACATGGGCTTCAGACGTAGATACAATGCCAGCTAGCCACTGGGAGCTCCGCAAGCCCCACGCGCGATGACACGTCGTGTCATCAGCCATACATTTCTACGCAAAGGCATACCTGCACACTTTCATTTGCGGATGTAAGGACAACTGAATACACATCGACCTATGCTTGGGCGTGCCCTAGATCTACATAGATAGCGGGTGCATATTTGCATATATATATATATATATCCGCTGGTTTAATAGCTCTTTAAGCTTTTCATCTTTTAGGATGGGAAATGAAAATCGCATGGGGCTTGGGAAAATGCCCGCACCGAGGACAGAGCTTGACGACATGGACCTGGGATTCGCGAGCAGCGCCTTGAAATCTACAGCAACTTTAGAGCTTTAGGGCTTTAGGCCTGTGGGGTTTCGGGCTATAGTATGGGTGGTTGTCAAAATTATGGTCCCTTTTTGGGTATTATAATACGGCACCTATTATTTATGGTAGACAAAAAGGGGCCATAATTTTGACAACTACCCGTATGGGGCTTAGGAGTTTAGTTTAGGGTTTTGGGCTTTGTAGTTTGCGGCTTTGGGGTTGAGGGTTTAGGGCTTGATGGGTTCAGAGTTTAGGGGCTTTAGGGCTCAGGGTTTAGCGGGTTTGGGGGTAAGGGTTGAGGGCTTTAGGTTTTGGGCTACAGGGTGTCATGTCAAGAGGGAAGGTTTGTAGCTTCGGTGCTGCAGGGCTTCAGTGTTTACATCTAAGAATGTAACGAGAAATATGGAACCCTAAACCCTAAACCCTAAACCCGAAATATGGAACCCTAAGGAGTAATGTGGATAGTCACTTCAGAAGACCCCGGAAAAATCCAATCCGACGTATAACTCTCAAAGCACCCCTTAAGGATTTGGGGGTTAGGTTTAACGTTGTTCAGAGTTTGACTTACAAGTTGTACGGTGGTGGGTTTAGGGTTCAGAGCGCGTGCGATGCCCAAGCCTCACGTAGGGCGACGCATGCAGGCGTCTCGATGAGACATGGAAGGTCATCATTACTTGGAGGTTCATGGGTAGTTATAAGTAGGGTTATAAGTAGCGAACTATACTTATAACCCATATTAGGGGACTTATAACCACCCCTAGGGTTTAGGGTTCAGAGTTTAGGGTTTAGGGTCCTATCAAGGAGTTATTGCTGTTCAGGCGCAGTGGGGCGCTCGAAGTCCCGCAGCAATTAGGGCACGACCCTAAACCCTAGCCATGTTCTGAAGTGCACGGAGCCTTGCTCAGGTGAAGGGCACAAGGTCAAATGAATATAACGCAGAGGTTTGTAATCCATCATGAGGATGGAGTTCTCCTGTATGCCATGCTTCACTAATTCTAGAAACTACACTTGGCCACAAGTGTTAAGTATTCCGACCTCTGTTTTATGCTGCAGGATCACCGAACTAGGAAGATGAACCCAAACGGCCTGACTAAAAAAATTTGCCCTTAAACTTGTTCGAAAGGGGATCGAAGCGTCTGTCTCACATCGCCTTATTTGAACAAAGGCTTTGCAGGAAGGGTCTCGGAGGTCGACATGAACAAGGCTGGCAACATGACCATAAGCAGAACCCTACTAGACTGCACGAAGCCATATTGACAAAGTTGAACCCAAAACCCAGTCATCGGAACGGAAAGTCTTGAACATTTCTCCAGCACCATGCACAAGCAGTACTCACCAATTTAAACCCTAGAGCACTAAAACCTAACTTTCACGCCTCGCAAACCCAAGAACTCGTGTTCATCCGTAAGCCCTAAATGCTGAACCTAAAACCCTCAATCCGAAAGCCCTGAGCTTAAACATTACCTCTCTGAAATCTCCATAAAGCTCTGTAGTATGGAACCCCTTATAAAACCATACACACTCTAAACCCGAAGCCCAACACCCTAAAACTTACAACCCCTGACATAAAAAGCCTATATGGGAGATCCCGAAAATCAGGGGGTACCTTACTTTGGGGTCCTTAGAACCAAGATCCTACTATTTAGGGTGCTATATTGGGGTCCCCTATTTCGGAAACTCTCATATTTCAAAACCCACATGACACTCTACATCGCAGCACCAGTACAGGACCCTTTTCGTCTAGAATCCTTGGAGGAGTGCCCGAGTTTAGGGCTTTAGGGTTTAGGGTTTAGGGTTTAGGCTTTAGGGTTTAGAGTTTAAGGTCTTGGGTTTAGGGTTGTACCCCAAGGTTTAAGGATTCAAAACGGCAGATTTGCTGCCCCTTTCGCCAGCCGTCCCACGACGCAGAGACCCAGTCGCCAGTGCCGGAGAATGCTGTCGGAGCAGCTCCTCGCCGTCAGGAGGGGTTTATGGCGGTGTGTCGGGGTGGAGAACGAGCTTTTCTCCGGCCTCAAAGATTTTTGCAAGGTTGTACAGGGGTTTCGATAGGTTTGTATCAGGGGTTTCTTAACCCTTACCTGGGTGTTATAAGTGTTATATCAGGAGGGTTTTAAGAGCTTCGTTTAGGTTTCAGACGGATCGCATCGGGTCAGGGGACTTACGGGAATTCCATCGGCTTAGGGTCGGGCTCAGGGTCTACTGGCGCCATAAACGTTTGGGAGTTTAGGTTCCCCAGGACTGCGAGGAAAAAAATGGGGGGGTGGCTGGATATTCGCGACCCCTCTTTAACCCTAAACCCTAAACCCTAAACCCTAAACGGTTTAGGGGTTTAGGGTTTAGGGTTTAGGGTTTAGGGGAATATCTATCGCGACAAGGGCTACTAGCATTCGGGGCTTCCAGCACGTAGACAGCTTGTGGGGCCACAACAGCTTCTTCAGTGAACAAAGGGCATCGCAAGATGCATTCCCCAGGTAGCACAACTTCAAGATGTGTGCCGGGCGAGTGGCTGTGTTTTTGCTTAATTGCTTGCTTTGTGCCGTGCACTGCCTTTCGACATAGGGGCGCGAGCGTTTCGAGCTCAAGGAATGACCAACAGTTAAAACAACGAGCGAAGTGGCAGTATTAGGCTGGCGACCCCGCCTACACGTACACACTCGTTCTTAGAGGGGTTTGTGCAAGCAACCACAAACCATGCTGCTCCCTCCATGCTGTCCGAAAGCCATTACAGTATCATTACAGGCCCGAACTACTTACTAAGTGAAAGGAGGGTGCTGGTGGAGATGGTATACCTAATCAAAATTCGAGGTTCTATATTGGGACTTTCCGGTGATATCTACACTACTTGCTCAGACACCTATGCTATTACTTAGCACTTGCTCCCCCAAACTTTACAAAGCTCCGGTGCACGGGATCCTCGGAAGATGCACCAGCTGAAAATTTGCCGTCTTGCTGTGAGGTCGCTGGGAAGCACTCCTTACCCACGGCAAGAGGAGGGCATAGGTGTCGAGGCTTTCCTTTAGGGCCCCAAAAAAGCACATAAGAAAAATAAGGATAGGTATCCCATATCAACCCCCTTATAATGAAGCCCAATAAGGTAGGGATATCCCGATAAAATGCTTATGCTTATGTGCTTTTTGGGGTCCCTCATCAGAAGGACCACCAGTACAATCAAGGGTCCCATGCCATAGGAATCATTCGTGTAATTGCAAAAATATCCCACTCATCTCCTACACTCCTCGCGGAAGGAGCTGAGAAGGCAAAACGCCGCGGGCTTCTCTTGGTAGGGCCCCGGCCGGATCATCTAAGTGACCACCATCTTTGAATTGGATCGGCCCAGGCGTACTGTAATGTCCACCTCAACTGTGGTTGCAGAGTTCCCACTTCTTTTGCAGTGATTGCAGTCCAGAGCCCAGGGCAAGTAAAGATGGAGGGTGAATAGGCGGGAGAGCCTGCATTTCGCCACAAACCCTCTATGCTCGAATCTTTGAAACCGTAAGACCCGCTGCCCCAAACCCTGACCAGAACCGTTATTGAACCCTTACGAACCCCCATAAAATCCGTATAACATCCCCGTAAACCCCTCCAAAGCCCTTTTAACCTTTGCAGTTTCCCCCGAGCTCAGTCGCCAGCAATGTCTGGATCGTCACTCGTTAAGTCCGAGGAAGCTCGCTGCACCGACCTTCTACGCTTGCAGGGGCGGCCGGGGGGGTTGTCTTAGGGCTTGGATTTGGGGGCTTAGGGCTTGGGGCTGGGATGGGATTTAAGGTTTAAGGTGTTTGGCTGATGTTAGGGCTGTTAGGGTTTAGGGCATAGGGTCCGGGGTTTAGGGCCAATGCAGGGGCCTTATAATAGGTTCCTTTAAAGTGGTCTACAAGGGCTGCTATAAGGGATCTACAAGGGTACTAGAATATAGGGGCCTTGATAATTAGAATGGAATCTTGGGCTCCTCCTCTATAGTATAAATATGATAAGGAACCCGAAGGAATAACCTTGGTGATTACCTAGCCTTCTCTACTTGGAGGTTCATGGGTAGTTATACGTAGGGTTGTAAGTAGGGTAACTATACTTATAACCCATACTAGGGGACTTATAACCCTACTTGTAACTACCCCTGAACCTCCAAGTACTAGTACTCCGACCCCTATATTACGCTCTTTCTATTGCTTGGCCTTCTATAGCAAAACCGTAAACCCTAAACCCGAGTGCCTAAATCCTAAACTGGGCGTTTAAGTAACCAGGGAGAAAAAGTATAAACTTTTGTTTCAGAATGGTTCCTTGAAGAAGAAAAGTACTAAAGTATGGTACTCCAAAGCCCAGTAAACCCCCAAACCCACCAAACCCTAACTTTCGAAGTCCTTACGCCCCTCCTGCCCACCCCCCTCCCTGCCCCCTCCTGCCCCCCTCCCCCAAACCCCCGCCCCCCCCTC
>BGNK01000656.1:82157-111217 GCA_003297005.1 Symbiodinium sp. clade A Y106 | reverse complement strand
CTTCCCCCGACACCCTCCTGCCAACTCCCAACTCTCAGGCCGGTGCATCACGACAAGCTCTCCAGGTTGCCGCCTCAGAGTTCAGCGAAGTTTCAGGGGTTGCCATCGGCTTTGTAGGCGTTCCTTTAAGAAGGGGCTTAGGGTTTAGGGTAGGGCAGGGCATATAGGGTTTAGGCTTTAGAGCTTATAGGGTAAGGCTTTAGGGTTTAGGGTTTAGGGCTGAAGAAGCGCAGTCGTTCTTACAGTAGCTCTAGGCTTGTGAACGGTTTTTGGCGGGGGGCTCGGGCGTTGTTCGTGTTTCCTTGCAGATCCCAAGTTATCCCCTAACTGAAACCAGGTCTTGGGGTGTATAGTTTATGTGGGAATATTGGACTCGTCTGCCTACTTCAAGCACATTCAGGCTATAAGGGTGAAGTACAAGGAGTTCGGCTTGCTCTGTTCGGCAACTTGTGCGCTGATCATTCTTGCCATGCGAACTGATCATATCAGTAGTTCGACATGGTGCAGGTCCCGCTTTGGGCTCACATCCGCTTGTAGGGAAGTGTATCCCTATTGCAGGATCATCTACCCACGCGACCAGGCACCCTTAACCCTTCTGAGAAGAACCCTTAGAGATGCCTTTCCAGGAACCGTTGGTGTTTGTTCTGTCGAATTGATTGCGCCGGGCCGCTGATCCAAGTAGCGGAAGACGTCACTGGAGCTGGCAATTGGTCGGGAGCCCATCTTCACGATGACCTCAAAGCGAGCCCTGCTCGGGTTTAGGGTTTAGGGTTTAGGGTTTAATTAAGGAACTTGACCTTAAAGTGGCCATAATTTGATAGGGATCTCTGGCAAATATGGCTTCCTTACTATGATAAGTCAAAGCGGCTAGGGGACCAAAAAGGCCCTACTTAACGGGTCAGGGGACTTATTACCCAAAGGCCCCAAAGTAGTTCCTTTTTCGGGGTTCATGTTTAGAATTCTATAAGGTAATCCCTAAAAGGAACTACTTTGGGGCCTATGGGTAAGTATGGCGGCATGGCTATGAATACGATAAATGGGTGGTTGTCAAAATTAGGGTCCCGTTTTGGGTCCCTATTCTAATACGGCACCTATTTTTTAGGGTACCCAAAAAGGGACCCTAATTTTGACAACCACCCGAATGTATTTTTCAGTGCGCTTGGCTTCAGCGGCTCTTCGCAGAGTTCTGCCCGAGCCCAACTGGAAGCCCGTAATGCTCCTCCTACTCCACAGTCTACAAACGACGAAGACAAAGAGTCGCCAAGCGCTTGCGAATTGTTGAAAACGATAATAACATTCATTCATTCAGTATGATTATAATACTTTTGCTATTATAATATTGTACTTTCTTATAACGATGTGCCAAAAGCATGGTTCAGAAGTCCTGTTCTGTTGCGTGTGGATGTCCTGCTCGGGGCTTGACGTCGCCGAGCTGACCACTGCGAAGAGCCCTGGCATGTCAGCTTTCTCCACTCATCTTTAATGTATTTAAAACGGTTTAGGGTTCATGGTTTAGTTTAGGGCTTACGACCGCAACAGCGACCTATTGAAGCTGCCGGAGGATTTGGGAAGCCTGGTCTGCATGCGGACTATCATGTCGCCGCCCGGCAATCACTCCTGCCCTCCTGTGAGAGCCTAGATCATAAGCCAAAACACAAATTAAATCTAGACTGCAACCCCCTGCTCTGGCGCAAACCTAGCCCGAGACAAGAATACTGCATCGAGAATCATCAAACTCTACTCTTCATTAGCACTGCAACATAGCAATCTTCAGCATCATCATAACCATAGGAGCAGCACGAATGAAAGAAAACCGCGGAGGCCTCATGCCGGCTCGCTGCGCCGGCCCTCCAGGCACAACCTGACGGCAGCGCAGCTTAGCAGGGCTTCAAGGTTCCTAGAGCTCTGAGATCAACGCGCTCCTGTGGTTCATTGGGGCTTTTTCAAGGGTATTGAGGGCAACAAAAGGTATTGACACCCTGGCTGCATTTCTGAAGCCTTGGCGTTTCTAGGGCCTTTTCGGGCTCTTTTTAAGGACTCCTTCTCAAGGGCTCCTTTTTCAGGGTTCCTTTGAAAGGTGCCCTGCTCTTAAGGGATGTACAAGGAGTCTCGGGCTTCTTGGGGAAGCCCGGCGCTGCGCCTTCATGACCATGGCGCCTGGAACTCCAAGCGATTCGGAGACCTCCGGGCTTTTTGAGGCTTGGAGGGTTGTTTGGGCCCTCCGGGTGTGGGTTGCTACGCTTTTAGGGCTTAAGGCATTGGATTCAGGGATTCTCGAAGCTGAAGATCCAACAGGAGAGCACATAGTACTGCTTTTGTAGTCACCAAAAGTTCGCGCCACAGAAGCGTTGCTATTTTGACTATGCTTCCGAAAGAGCAAAAGCGTTTGTACTAGGGCAAAGAACGGCATATTTAATATAGCCTTAAATGTCATGACTAAGGCTACAATGCCACAAGTCTTAGGTTACCACCCTGAAAAGGGCGCTTGCTGCACCCCTTAAAAAGTCTCGTCTAGTACCCTTCTTGCCTCGTCCGGTGCAAGCTCCACGCCGATGCTGGGCCGGGTCACATAGCCTCCATTTCTTAGAGGGGTCGTGGAAACAGATTGATATAGATTTCCAATGCTCAATGGTATGCCTGAGGGCTTTATCGAATACTTCCCACAGGGGCTGTCACGGACTTTCTGGCTGAGGTACTGGAGCCCGGCAGTGCGGAAGAGAGAGTGGGTTCATCTGGTTCCTTGCGTAGGATTGTGTGGTTATCTTGTGCCAAGATGACTGAAGGCAGTACATCAAACTATCTCTACCGTAAAATTATAGACTGTAGGTGACCATATTACATGCAGCTATGCTATCTGTTCCTTTATCACGGCTACATAGTATTAGTCGTAGTAGTAGTAGTAGCAGCAAATAACAATAACAACAATAAGAATACTATTGACTAGAATAGTGATAGTAGGGATGTCATGTAGGGGCCTTCACAATAATAATAATAGGGTTTTGGGGTACATTATACTATAACTTCAATAAACAAGGAACCCCGCAAAGCCTATTCTAATTATTGAGGTCCGTTTACACTGGGTGAGCCTTGCCTTCCTCAATCATGGACTCCACATTCTTCTGCACCGTGTCGATGGGCAGGGCGAAACCCACTCCCGAAAAGGTGCCTCAGCGGGTTGTTTTAATTTGGGGTTTAAGGTTTCGACCTTGCAGTGTCTGGTTGTTTAGGGTTTGCAGTTTAGGGCTCAGCGTCCCCAAAAAGAGGGAAAGTGCTTCTTAAGCCTGCCTGACCTTCGGGGTTTTCGGGTTGAAGTTGAGGGTCTTGGAGTCCATCTTTCGTCGTTTGTGGGAGGGAGGTTGGGGGGAGGCCACAGCTTTGCCTCTCTTCTTCAACAACCGGGCCCCAAAAAGTTCAAACCTTCTAAGATAGAGCTAATTATGAGGCCAAAAAGTTTAAAGTTCCCCCGTTCACTATCTACGTTACCAAGAGATCACTTCTTGGAGTCTGCAGAGCACTGTTGACTCCTGGGGCGCGTCCGAGGAATATTCGGCGACATGGAACACGATGTGAAAGAGGGTACTTTGGTGTGCTACAGGCAGCATGGGCATCATGTGGTATATAGAATGATGACGAATGATGTGCTAAAGCTAAGCAATACGATCGACAAGCAGGGAAGCGGACCGCTTGTTGACAGGATGGCCGTGTTGACACCAACCACAGATCCTGGCAGGGCACTCTGTGCATAAGCCTCTGCTGCTCTTCGAACCCTACATCCTGGATCTTCTACGACCTGCGATCAACCACCCACACACACACAGCAACCAAAAAGACCCACTTTGGAAATTCCTCACCATGAGATACTTAATCCCTCAGACAAAGCCTCTACATGTAAATGATACCACAAATAAGGTAGGTCAGGTAGGTCTTCTGGTGTTACAGGCAGAGGCTGTCATATAGGGGCCTAAATAATTACCAATACTATTTTTGGGGGAGGGTCCTTATGAGATCTATAGTATAATACACCCCGAAACCCTATTCGGCCCAATTCTAACTTAGTAAGCCCCTAAACCCAAAACCCTTATAGTCCCCGTATAGCATCCCGTAAGGAACCCTTAAGTGAGATGTGGCCCCGCGGGCCTTCGCTGTTCAAGAGAGGCCCTCCGCTGTTCCCAGGGTTGATAGAAGCATCCGTCTGGATGATACCTGGGGCTTAGGGTTCCTAAGTACTAAGGCACTGTAAGGGTTCTATAATACGAGTAGGGCTCCCTTTAAAGCGTTCTATGAGAGATCTATCATAGGATTCAGGGTCTTAGGTTGAGGGTTCACGGCTTCAAGGGTTGGGTTTTTCGGGGGGGGAAACGGAGCTCTTGAATGGAAAGACAGCACCGCGGCTCACAAGCACTCCATGAAAGTGCTTGCCAAGCTGCCGCTCATAGGCCATCCAGCCGTGCCCTGTGAGGCAGGCGGAGCCAATGGGGTATCCGCTTGATGGGAGAGCTCAGATGTTGCTCTAAATGGCAATGAACGGAGCATCAGATCTTCTACGCGATGCTACATGGGAGTTTCCGAAATAGGGGACCCTATAGTACCCTATAGTAGGATCAGGACCGCAAAATAAGGTACCCCCTATGTTCGGACACCCTAAACCCTTATAGAGCCCTTTAAAAGGAGCCCTTATAGTACCCTTAGAGCATCCCTCTAAAGGAACCCCCCTATTTTCGGAAACTCCCAGATGATGTATGATGTAACAGTCCTCAAGACGGCCGGGCCAGCTCGCCGTGGCCAGCTCGGCTCCTGTTTAAGCCGCTAGTTTTGCCGAAGCCCAGACGTAGAGCACAACAAATAATTAGAATAGGGTTCCTTTAAAGAATATAAGGGTTACTATAAGGGATCTACAAGGGTACTAAAATATAGGGGCCTTAATAATTAGAATAGGGTTTGGTAGTATATTATACTATAATAGTAATAAGGAACCCCGCAACCCTGTTCTAAGTAAGCCTGCAGACAAGCGCCAGCTGTGCCTCCATGCTCCTTGAGACGCCACTGATCACTCCTTTGCCTCAGCCAGGAGCCGCACGACAGTAGGCTACGGTTTAGGGTTTAGGGTTCAGGGTTCAGGGTTCAGGCACAGTTTGGAGCTTACAGTTGACTGTGTAGTTAACAGTGCAGCATGTCTAGTACATTCTGTACTGCTGCGCGCCCTGTAGTACGAAATGTCTAATATGCGAGCTATCGGGTCTCGAAACCCCGAAGCCCTAAACCCCGAAACCCAAAAAGGTCCCCTTCCCTAAGGGCGCCACTCATGCTGTGCTCGAGGCCGAACGGGTTGCCAAGAGCGAAGACCTGCCAGATGGTGGCCCTTCAAAGGGGCCTGGTACGGAGGATCCGATCATTGGGGGTTCTATATTAGATCCCCGTTTTCTGCAACATGCCGAAGCATAAACGCCAGACCGAAACCCACAAACCCCAAACCATCTACGCCTTGAACTCTGAATTCTGAATCCACCTCATACCTCAAGCCCCAAAACCTCAAATCCCACCACCTCTTCTTGGAGGTTCATGAGTAGTTATAAGTAGGGTTATAAGTAGGGTAACTATACTTATAACCCATACTAGGGGACTTATAACCCTACTTCTGACTACCCCTGAACCTCCAAGTTTAGTCACAAAAGCCTACAATGGGAAGACCCGCGTAAACTTCTAGACAACCTGTCTAACCCTTCGAACAAATACCGTCAAAAACCACTGGAACTCTCCGCCTCCTCCCAAAAACCCCGAGTTATCCCCTGAGCTGAAAACCCTACAGCCCCACACCCCCAAACCCTGAGTCCTGTTAAAGCTGTACACTACCCTAGAAAAAATCCTCTTGAGGCTCCTACATTGCGGCAAACTCTGTACCCAACCCCTTTACACCCCATGTAAATCTTTGCAAGGAGCCTACAACAACGAAACAATAAACGTGAAATCAGCCCAAAGCACTAAAGCTCTTGACCCTCGTTTAGGGTCATAAAACCCTCCAGAAGCCCTAAACCCTAAAACCTATTGAGCCCTACTCGTACCAGAAGCCCCAACAGAGTATAGCTCGAAACCCTAAACCCTCCCAAGCCCTACACAAATCCATAAAAAGAGTAAAGCTCCCGAAACCCTCAATCCTATCAAGCCCTGCCCACAACACCCCAAAAAAGAGTAAATCTAGAGGCCGTCTGAAGCGCTACAAAAACCGAACAAAAGCTCCTACACCCCCAGAAAATCTACCTTCTTCAAGCCCTACCAAACAATTAAACCCTATAAATAGATCAAGCCCTACCCAAACAAGAACCTAAATTTAAGAACAGAACAGAAAGGAATCACGGCTATACTGTAGGGGCTTTCATAATTAGAAGAGGTTTAGGGGTACATTATACTATAACAAGGAACTCCCAAGGCAGTACTGGTAGTTCAGTTAAACTGGGCGTTTAAGTAACCAGGGAGAAAAAAGTATACACGTTTATTTCATAATGGTTCCTTTAAGAAAAAAGTATGAAAGTATGGTACTCCAAAGCTCAGTAAAGGAAAAAGGCCCCTATATCATAGAACCCTACTATAGATCCCATATAGACCCCCTTAAGGAACCCTTTAAAGGAACCCCCAAAAGAAGGGAGGTCCGGCACCAAAACAAAAAGGAAACAGGCTCGGACGGAGCCTGATTAAGAAACCCTGGGCCTTTAACCCCTAAATAGTAGGATTCATATACGGAACCCTAATAAAGGCCCAAGGTTTCTTAATCAGGTTCCTACATTAGTTAAAGGAAAAAGGCTCCTAAACCCTAAACCCTATAAATAGATCAAGCCCTATCCAGACAAGAACCTAAATTTACAAACAAAAAGCAAAGGAAAAAGGCTCGGAGCCTCCTGGCCCGGCTTGAGAAATTCCGAGGCCCCCCGGCTCAGCGGCTGCATCAGCGAGGCCACGTGTGCCTGGCTTCGGCGGTTCTTCGGCTTTGTCCCTCTTTAGGCAGGGTTTTAGAGGCTTTAGGGTTTAGGGTTTAGGCTTAGAGGGTTTAGGGTTAGAGGGTTAGAGGGCTTAGGGTTTAGGCTTAGCGGGTTTAGGGTTTGGGGCTTTGGGTATATGGGGTTGGGTTTGCTTGGTTTAGGGTTTAGGGGACTTCGGGACTTAAGGCCATTAGGGCTTATGGATTTGTGGATTTTGGGGTCTACTTTTTTGACCGGCCCTGTAAATTCTAAATTAAGAACCTGCAAAAAAGCAGGCAAGGGTTTAGGGAATGGTTTGAGGGTTCGGGAATAAAGGTTGACTGATGAGGGTTTTTGTGCTATAGAACGGGTTCGAACAGGGCGTCGGAAGGGTCTCATGTCAGGGGCTTTCTCTTATAACCTAAACCCTAAACCCTAAACCCTAAACCGATAGGGGCTTTCTCTTAGGGGCGTTGGTTAAGCCTTAAGCGGCTTCAGAAGTTGCTTCGTAAGGGGTGTGATGTGCGTTTCATTCCCAGACCTTCCAAAATCCCGAAAAATTCAGGAATATACCGTAAATCATAATAGGATCCCGAATATGAATTAAGGACTATTCCTTAAATCATAATAGGATCCCTAATATGAATTACGGTATATTCCTTTTTTTTGGATTTTGGAAGGTCTGGGTTCGTGTGTTCTTCCAGGATTCGGGCCGAAGGCTTTAGGGTCTTTGCTTCGTGGTTTTCGGGTTCTGATAGGGTTTAGGGTTTAGGGATTAGGGTTTAGAGATTAGGGTCTTTGCTTAGGGTTCTGATAGGGTTTAGGGTTTAGGTTTTTTTGGAAGGCCCTGTTTCCGTCTGCAAGACAAGTCTTTGCTACAGAAAGCCCAGATCGGGCAGGCAGCTGCTGTTACCTTGCAGGTTTAGGGTTTAGGGATTAGGGTTTAGGGCATGCACCTAGTAGGAGACCAAAGAACCAGGTTAGTTGAGACTGGCCCGGGAGAAGGGGACCGCCTCCTTGCCCTTTCTTGCGGCCACCAGTGAACCCAAACCATAAACCCTAGACCCTAAATCCTAAACCTATTGACCCTAAACCTCTAAACCCTAAGCCTTAAACCCTAAACCTTAAATCCTAAAACCGCCTACAAACGTTCCTACGGACCCGAAACCCTCACTCGAAGACCGTGAACACCTGTTCTGATTTGTGGAAAGTCGCTTAGCTCTGATTCCAAGGCTTAGGCTTTTAGAAGTTACCGGCTTTGGAATTCGGGGTTGCCGGGTTCGACGGCTTGGGGTTTAGTGCGGCAGGCTGTTTTTTGTGGACCCCTTTGGCTGGTTATGGCGAGTACCACTGCAGCAGAGTCGTTTGGAAAGATGGCAAGACTTCAACAGGTTCACACACAACCGCGGTAAGACTCCCCAACCCATTGTAAACAGATCCCAAAAGCACTAGATGAGACCTACCGAACCATCCTCCTGAGAGAAAAAGACCTCGATGCCCCGATGCAGCAAGCCAGCAACAATGACTAGGTTCCCGAGCAGCCCCTTCATAATAAGGGTACCCTTTTTTTCTAACATTCAGTTTTAATAACGGGACCTTAAAGCAAAAAGGGCAAAAGGGTACTTCCCAGGAACCTAGATACTCGCTGCAGCTGGCGTGAGCTCGCGTTTCGGCCGCGGGGTTTGCAATTATAGGATGCTTTGAGTTGCAAGTATGGCCTTTACGGGGCTGCGGTTTAGCTTCTTGATTCGCAGAATCATGCCGGCCCAACGTTCTCTTCGGCATTGACCTGAAGGATTGCAATGTCCGACAGTGGATCTGCGCCGACCACGTAAGCACCTGGCGGTTTCTGCGTTCCGAACATCCCAGACCTTCCAAAATCCCTTAATTAAGGAATACACCGTAAATCATAATAGGATCCCTAATATGAATTAAGGTATATTCCTTAAATCATAGTAGGATCCCTCATATGAATTAAGGT
The DNA here is from genome assembly GCA_003297005.1 of Symbiodinium sp. clade A Y106. Lineage (NCBI taxonomy): Eukaryota > Dinophyceae > Suessiales > Symbiodiniaceae > Symbiodinium > Symbiodinium sp. clade A. Next base: position 102,286 of record BGNK01000656.1, on the reverse strand, counting down.
ATATTCCTTAATTAGAATTAAGGTATATTCCTTAATTAGAATTAAGGTATATACCGTAATTAAGGGATTTTGGAAGGTCTGGGATTCTGCCGGCAATGAAGCCGAAGTAGGGCTCCGGCTCCGGAGGTTCAAGGATTCAACTGGTTAAGGCTTAGGGCTTAGGGTTCAGGGGTTCAGGGGTTCAGGGGTTTAGGGTTTAGGGGTTTAGGGTTTAGGGGTTTAGGGGTTAGGGGTTTAGGGGTTCAGGGGTTTAGGGTTTAGGGTTTAGGGCTTAAACCTTGGAGGCTCAAGGGAAGAGGGTTCACAGGGCTCAGCTTGGGAGTCGTGGCTTCCTCTGGCCACAGAGTTTTGGCCGGAGGGATCCGGGACCAAGATCCCTACTTAACATCAAGAACCATAAGATCCTCAACCCTAAACCCTCAAACCCTGCACCCTGAACCAAAAAGAGAACCCTACACCGTCAACCCTGAACCGTAAAACCCTACACCCTGAAGCCTAAACCGTAAAGCCCTACACCCTAAAGCTGAAGAAACCCTATAAACCCTATAAACCTAGAAACCCTATAAGCCCTATAAGCCCTATAAGCCCTATAAACCCTATGAACCCTATAAACCCATAACCCCTAATCCCTGAACACCTAAACCGCTATGGGGCCCATTATACTCTAATTCTAAAAACGACCTTATGGAGGGGGGGGGGGTCCTTATTACAATTATAGTATAATGGGCCCCATATCGGTTTAGGGATCTAGGGATGAGGCATTTAGGCCCCTATATTACTATATTATTCTCCTTTCCCTGCTGGGCAGAGCGGGGCAGCGAATGAGCTTGGAGCTGGCGTGATCTCTTGCAGAGAGCTTGGGTTTAGGGTTTCGGGTTTAGGGCTTAGGGTTGATAGAAGTTCTATAGGCTTCGGGTCCCGGGCTTCGAAACGTTTTAAGCGAAAGTCCTGTTTTCCGCTGTTGACCTCGCATTTTGGCTTGGCTGCTGGGCTTGGGCTGGGCTGGGCTGGCCGATGCAAAGCCCGGCTTCAAGCCCCTGTTCAGGGCTGATCGGCCGAGTGGTGACACAGCTAATGTCAGGGCTATGTGAGGGTTGATCAAAATTATGGGTCCCTTTTGGTCCCCTAGGCTATAAGGAATATACTATAATACAGACCCCAAAAGGGCCCATAATTTTGATCAACCCCAATGTACAGTTCTGGAGCGGCTCAACTCTGGAAGTCCTGGTCACGGACCAATACTTGGAGGTTCATGGGTAGCTATAAGACATTATAAGAGGGGTTATAAGTCCCCTATTATTATGGGTTATAGCTTTAGTTATCCTACTTACAGCCCTACATATAACTAACCATGAACCTCCAAGTAAGGTTCAGACGGCCTAAAACAAGGGTCTTCAGGGCTCAACATGCCTCAACACAGGCTCCTGTCGTAAAGAACCCCACTCTAGTTCAGGAGGAGTCCTGGTCGTCACCCTCCCCCCGCACCCCCCGTCACTATGAGACGGGCGGTAAAATTTCCCGAGAAGTTTCCGTATCGACTAAAACTAGTGCAGCACTCCCGCAGAGATCTCCTTAGCGAGCCATGCAAGTCAAGTCGGCCACGCTCGGCTTCCTCTCAGGGCAATGGGACAGGGGGTTCAGTATGTCGGGTTTAGGGATAGGGTTTAGGGTTTGAGGGGAGTGAGTCCCTGAACTGCAGGCTAGAAGACCTCGCCCTGGAATCCCAAACCTCGAGAATCATACGACTAGGGTTTAGGGTTTAGAGTTTACTGTTTGCTCTTCTGACTACGATCATCATCTTTGCATCAGCCCTGTAAATGTGACTCTGCACGAGCTTCTTTGTAAAAACTGGAGCATAACAACGAGGCAGAAGCACCAACAGCGCCGAAGCCAAGTGGTGTCAATACTAGCTACTATAGTACAAAATGAAGGATCATCGTGATAATCAGCATCAGCATGAAAATGCGAGAAACAGAAAAACAGAAACCTATGGGCATGATGTGAAATAGGTACTAAGTAATTAGTGATGAAGATTCTGACACTGGATTAGCCTGGACCGCCAACCGCGACAGACGACCGACAAGAAGACTGGAAGGCGACACCAAGCTCAGGCCCTATTCCTGACCACTCCGAACCCCCGAATTCCAAAACGCCATTGGAGGCTTTTTGTCAGGACTTGAGACACTTGAGCGATACTGTAACCCCCAAACCCAACAGCGTGACCCCTGCGTGGAGGGGCGAGACTAGGACACCACGCGGCAGAGAGAGGCCGCGTAGTGGAGACCGCTATCTTGAGCGTCTTGACGCCGCAAGAAAGCGCCCAAAGCATGGTATTCACAATGGACTCGGCGGCACCGAGGTCCGAAGGGGGGCCACATCCCTGTGCACGTAAGATCCCAAGGGCGTTACCGAAGTGATTGGGTAAAACCAACAATTGACATTGCAGCAAGCATGGACATCATGATTACAGGAGGATATTATGGGAATGAAGCAATAAGAATCGCAATCGTGTTTGTAATAGCAATGACCGTACAGTACACAGCCAACACTCCCGGCCCCGAATCCCGAAGCCCCAAACTCAAAAGCTCTACAGCGAACCCACTAAGCACCAAACTCCCCAAACTTTAAGCCGAAAAGATGATTTCTAAGGCAAGCAATCCCACTAAACCCTCTAAGGAACAGAGCAACACCCCAACAAAGCCCTATAAACCCCCCTCGAGCCCTCCTTGGCAAAGGCGGCTCCGGTGGGAAGTAGGGGTTGGCGGCCTCATTCACCTCCGCTGCGAAGAAGTTCAGACGAGGTTAGGGAGGGTCGGGGGTTTTAAGGCGCAGGGTCTTCGGTTTATTTCTTTAGCACCTTTTTCCGCCTTGCAGTTAAGGTTTAAGGTTTAGGGTTTTCGGGTTTAGGGTATCTTAGTTTCAACTTCAAGTTCCAAGCTTGCCTTAAACCCTAAGTCAGAGTAGAAACCCTACGTTCGTCAAGCTTGCATGTACTCCTCGTGCAAGATTGCTTGGGGTTGAAAGCTCAAGGGAGTTAAAGGGTTCTTCTTTTAAGGGTAATGTAGGAGCCCAAGAAACTCCCAATAGTATTCTTTGTAGCTCTTACTACAGTTATACTTCGAAGAAGCCCCAAACCCCACTCTAATTATTGAGGCCCTCAGATTATTGGGTTTTAAGGCCTAAACCCTAAACCCTAAACCCTAAACCCTGAACCCTGAACCCTGAACCCTAAACCCTAAACCCTAAACCCTGAACCCTAAACCCTAAACCCTAAACCCTGAACCCTGAACCCTGAACCCTAAACCCTAAACCCTAAACCCTGAACCCTGAACCCTAAACCGCGGGGGCCCCAGGATCTCCCTGGAAGTTGAAAGGCACCTGCGTCGCGTTGTCAAACTGGAAGAGCAAAAGCAGGCCGGCCCAGGCTGTGGCGGCCTTGTCTCTCTCGTATCAGGATTTGAGGGGGTTAGGCTTTAGGGCTTTGGTATCAAGGTTTGAATGTTTTTAAAGTTTAAGGTTTTGGGTTTAGGAGGGTTTAGAGCTTAGGGCTTTTAAGGTGGTTTGAAGGTTCCGGGCCCAAAAACCATACCATCCTTTTGCGCCTCAAAGTTTCTCAAAAAGAGAACACATGCACTTGTGGAGCTGTAGATTTCTGGGTCTGGGGTCTTCGGGGCCTCAGAGGTCTAAGGTTTTCGGACACTGGGGTTCAGGATATGGGAGTTCCGAAAATAGGGGGTTTCCTTATTTTGGGGCCCTTATAATAAGGATCCTGCTAGTTAGGGTACTATATTGGGGTCCCCTATTTTCGGAAACTCCCATATAAGGGTTTAGTGTATATTCTAGAGTTTCGGGGTTATCGGGGTTTAGGGCTTAGGGTTTAGGGTCTGGGACTTAGGGTCTCGGGGTTTAGGGGTTCAGGGACGACCTAGGCCCTAGGCCCACTTGTTACCCTCGCAGACGCCACAAAAAACACAGCTCAGGTCACGGCAACGTGCGGATAGCGGTAGTACGTCCACCCGATGCCTGTGGAAATTTTGCGGTATAATCCAGGTAGGGTTTACGGTTCACGGTTCAGAATCAAGAATGTAGTACTGGTACTTTCATGACTGGTACTCCTACTAAATTGCTCGTCCTACCATTTCTTGTCTGCCCAATGTTGAAAGACTTGTTGTGGCAGCAGGTGGCATGCCGGCGGAAGCCTGCAAAAGTCACCATTAACCCGCTGTTAAAAACCTTACCATGGGAATCCTATACCCCCCTTAGAACCATAATAAAAACAATATTTTTGATATTCTCTTGGGTTTTATATGAACAAAAAATAAAAAAAGACAATTTCTAAGGAGACCATAGAATCGGCTCACGACACTCGATGAGTCTTGCGCTCGGAACGTCTGACAGCTGCGACAAGAGTTAGCCTGGCCTGTGTCGGAGCCACCAGGAAACGTTCGACGATGTTCGTTCTTCTGCCATGCCTGTTCCGTAAGATGGCAAGATTCCCGCCCCCTGCGACGACTCTGGTGATGGCGGATGAGACTGAAAAAGAAGAGCACCGCAGCTTATTAGGACATCAGCAAAGCTTGCGGTGGCCTGGTAGTTGCCACCCAGCACGGAAGCAGGAACTGCACCGTACCTATTTTCTCCCAGTTCAGGATAGACGAGCTGTTTAGCAAGGCGATCATTATGCAGCCAGCTTTCTGTACGACGCAAACTAAAGAAGTGCTCGTCAGTCCCTTCCGGCGCTGCCGCAAAAGCCACGTCACCAGGGTAAAAACGGGAAGCCCGAGACCCGAAACTCTCAGCCCCACATCCTGAACCATAGCCTCCATGCTCTGGATCTTACCTTTGGTTAGTAGGGAATGGAGGAATGGAGTACAATTGTACAATTATAACTACTATTGCTACCATTCCCCTGAACCCTACACTCGACCCTGCGGCAAGCAGCGTGTCCAACAGTTTCAGAATCGAACTCCGCATGTGGTCGATTTCCTTGAACGGTTTAGGCTCCAGGCCTTCTCGTGTTCATAGGGTTTAGGGTTTAGGGTTAGGGTTTTAGAAGGATTTAGACAGCATCGTTCGGGGTTTCGCGTAGGGATCGGGCTTCAGGGTGTCAACTAAATGCCGGACTTCGAAGTCGCACAAAGAAGAAGAAGGACTTGCCAGAGTTACTGCGAGTACTTAAAGGATTGCATGCTGGAAATCTCTACTGATACTACTCCGTGTTACTTACTATTCATATTAGAACTGCTATTGCTATGTTCAAGATTATGATTGTGGCTATGGTTATGACTATGACTAGACGTACCAACAATTGCTAGTACGATCATTGACAGTGTTTCTGGCATCACCCTCCTGAATGTCATTACTGCTGTGGGTGTGGCATTGCAGGATCATACTACAGGAGTTACATGCCGAATACAAGCTAGTAACCATTTGCTTCATGAAAGCTGTACGATAGTCTAGGAAGGTATACAAGATAACGCTTACAAGTTTGTAGCAGAACCATACACCCTGAATCCTAGATATTCAGGATTTAGCTAATTCAGAAGAACAATGCTAGCTTAAGGTTCATGGGCTCCTTGGCCTCCTCAAGGTGAATCCCAAACCTTTAGGATTTAGGATTTAGGGTTTAGGGTTCAGCGTTTAGGGTTCAGGGTTTCGCATTTAGGATTTAGGGTTCTTCAGGGTTTAGGGTTCAGGGTCTAGGGTTTAGGATTCAGCAGCTCCGGATCGAGCAGTATTACAGTAAGGTTGTTTCTTACGGTTTTGATATAGCACCCACTCACCCAGAGTATCCCATAACATTAAGAAATACACTTAAACTATGTAGTCGGTTCAACAGCTTCTATTCAACAAATTTTGGTTTGGATTATTACAATTTCGAATGAAACTATTAATTTAGGGTTCGGATTCTTACTTTGGGGTCGCACTACCGGAACTTTAAGCGAAACCCTAAACGGAATTCTGAACGGAACCCTAACGGACCCTTACACGGCACTCTAAACGGAACGCTAAAAGGAACCCTAAACGAAGCCTAAACGGAAAGAATCCTAAGCGGAGACCTAAAAGTACCCTAAACGGAAAGAGTCTTAAACAAACGGAAACAGAACCTCGTGGAACCCTAAATTGAACCCTAAACGGAAAGAATCCTACACGGAGACTTAAAAGGAACCCTAAACGGAATCCTAACTTTAAGGAATCCTAAACGGAACCCTAACAGAACCCTAGACGGAACCCCAAACGAATTTTCTTTGGGGTCTCACTACCGGAACCTTAAACGAAACTTTAAACGGAATTCTGAACGGAACCCTAGACGGACACCCCTTAAAAGGAACCCTAAACGAACCCTAAACAGAAAGAATCCTAAGCGAATGGCCTTGGCCGACGAATTTTTGGCCTTGGCCGACGAATTTTTGGCCTTGGCCGACGAATTTTGGCCTTGGCCGACGAATTCTTGGCCTTGGCCGACGAAGGTCGTTAGGGTTTAAATTATAATAGGTAAGAGAGGTTTAGGGTTTGGGATTTAGGACCCCCAAACCCTACAGCACCCGTATAAAACCCTGATAACTCCTTCTCTTCTAAACTCACCCACCCCCCCGAACGAACAAATCAAAACAAACCCCCCCTTAACCCTAAGCCCTGAACCCTAAACCCAAAAAGAGAAAAGCCCTAAACCCTGAACCCAAAAATATACAAACCCTAAACCCTGAACCCCCTAAACCCCCTGAACCCTAAACCCTAAACCATAAAAACCCTTAACCCAACAAGAGGACAGAAAGCCCAGGGCCGCCTCGGTGAGCTCTACCTGCGAGAAGCCGTCCTCGAACCTCAGGGGCCGACCAGCGAGGCTTCAGAGGGTTTGGGGTTGCAGGGTTCAGGGGTTTAGGGGCTTAGGGGTTTGGGGGCTCAGGGGTTTAGGGGTTTGGGTGTTTAGGGGTTTACTAACCCTAAATTAGGGTTCAGGGTCTAAGGGGGGTTAGGGCTAAGGTGGTTTAGGGGGGTTCTGAGCTTAGGGCTTAGGGGGTTTAGGGTTCAGGTCTTATGGGTGTGTTCGCGTTTACGGATTTAAAACAAAAACCTGCCAAGGATCTGGAAAGTGTGAAGTTCAAGAAATAGCTCTCGAATCGAGGTTCATCTCAAGATCTATGAAACTTACCCGAGCTACCTTAAGGAATATTCCACATGACCTGCCCTTGTAAACCCTCTGACTTCTGCGGGAAACCAGGAACAAAGAGCCCAATGTGGCCATTAATCAAGGAGCACAGATTGCATGATGCCTTCTTCTGATTTAAGATGTATTTGTTTCTGCATATTTGCCAACCTTGAACCCCAAAACCCCACAACTGGGAATCGAGCTCTTCATGAGACTGGAGCAGCGCCATAACCGCCGCTGCTGTGTTTTCCCACCTGCAAGCAACAGCTCTGGTACTGAAACCAAGGGCCCAAAGGAAAGCAAAAATGACTCCAATGCGCGGTCTGCTTGGGTTGTTTAGGGGTTTACCGAGTTTGGGTTCATCTATACGCGTTTAGCCTCTGGGTGTAGGCTGTATATTGCTATTGGTATTGTGATTGGTGTTGTTGTTATTGTTATTTATTGTTGTTGTTTTTGCTATTGTTGTTATACTATGATAGTATTATAATTCTGTTATTATTGTAATGACTGTATGATTAGTATTACTACTACTACTACTACTACTACTACTACTACTACTACTACTACTACTACTACTACTACTGCTCCTACTACTACTACTACTACTTCTACTTCTACTTCTACTTCTACTACTACTCCTACTACTACTACTACTCCTACTGCTACTAGTAGTAGCAGTAGGAGTAGTAGTAGTAGTAGTAGTAGAAGTAGTAGTAGTAGTAGTAGTAGTAGGAGTACTAGGAGTGTTATTGTTGCTATTATAAATATCCGTTGTTCGTGCTTCTTTGCCCAGTCACTGGACGCCGTTGCCCCAGTTGCTGAAGCGCATTCCGCGGAGATTTTCGGGACGGCCGCCGGTCGCGTTTCCGATGACATCCTGGAGCTCTGTTTTATGGTGCAAGATGAGGCAATTAGAGTTTAAGGGGTCAGGGGTTTAGGGCTTAAGGGGTTGAAGGGTTCAGGGGTTGGGGTTTTTGGGGTGCGGGGTTTTAGGGCTATCTGTTCACATCTCGGCGAGCACGCAGAGGCACGCACGCACGCACACACGCGGACACACATACCCACTGCAGGATGCTAACTAGAGCTGATGTTGATCGCACCTTGTAAGCAGACTTGAAGCGTCTTGGGACTCGGTCTGAACAAGAAACACGATCGAAAGAAACACAAGTTATCGCAAGATACCACACGCCTTCGAACAACCGTGGCGAGAAAGCGATCATCACTTATCTCACCAACATCGGTCTCGTAGATCCCATCATGACCATGAGTCCGAACTTACCACTGCAGCTTCAGCGAGTTAGGCACTGCGCCTCGTCCCAGGTGAGCAAGCCTTCGTCCTCGATGGATTGAAGCGCCGCCGCTACCGCCGCAGTCTCCGGGCATGCCAAGAATGCATGCGCTTGGAGCAAGGGGAAGCATGCGTTCTGTAAACGAATCACACAGCTGAAGAAGTCGTTGGAGTCATGTCAATGTCCGTCTCGTCTCGTTGTCCCTAGTTGTCTCTCCCGATGCTGCCGGATCTAGAAGATGCATACACACACACACAAAACACAACAGGGGCTCGAATCGCCTATCAAAACGTACTAAGTCTCTCTTGCATTGGCTTTTGAAGTTGCAGGCGGAGTCACTCTCTCTCTCTCTCTCTCTCTCGCTCGCTCTCTTGCACCGGATGCCCGATTCCATGCTTCTCTCGGATTGAATTTCGTGGACTAATGCTGAGCGCAAACCTCCACGGGATTGGAAGCACAAAAGTCAGTTGTGACATCGTGTACCCATGCAACGGGAAGTACCAATACCCGATACCTCTTCTCAGAATGAATGGCCTACAGTAGCAATCAATCGCAAAGCAACGCAGCACCGCCCTGCGGCCGAAGACCCGACCTCAACCCCCAAGGAAAAAGACTACAACTTCATGAAGGCTGTAGTCCGTAGCCTGGATATGGCAAGGGTCAGGTAGGCTCGCACTCAGAAGTCCAAATAATCAGACGATGCCTTGCGTTCTTTGGCCGGCTCTGCACCAGCCAGTAGATTCCAAAACCTTGGCAAGCTTCGGTAAGATGAACTCCTTTTAAAGGAATTTTCCCAACATAGCGCAGGCCTTGTCGCACTCCCGCCATCCCGCCAACCCGCCCCTCCCATCTGCGCCCCGCCCCGTATTACACAACACACGCACACAACACAACACATGCACACACAACACAACGCACGCACGCACCCGACGACATAATGCACGTGCACACGCACACAGCGCACACACAAACACACACAACAAAACACAACACAACACAGCACAGCACAGCACAGCACAGCACAGCACAGCACCGCACCGCACCGCACCGCACCGCACCGCACAGCACAGCACAGCACAGCACAGCACAGCACAGCACACACTACGCATGCACAGACAGACAGACAGACAGTCAGACAGACAGACAGACCGACGGACACACAGACAGGCAGACAGACTCCCTTCGCTTGCCGTAGAAGGCTTGTACAACACACAACACACACTGGCAGTAATCGTTCCACTTCCCCCTCCCCCCTTAACTCGACTAGCACAAATTTCTCAAACACGTTGGTCGCAGTGGAAGCGTGCGGTGTTCGCGGGCACATGCACACACGTGCACACAGACACACAGAGACACACACACATATATATATATATATGCACCACCACCGCCACCACCACGTCAGTTTGACTAGAATAAAGAAGGCACAGGCACACTCATGTGGGGTTATCCGTTCCTATAACTTTCAAGAGTTTTCATAAGGGCTACTATAAGCGTTGAGCAAAGGACCCGTCATCCCTCGTGACGGTTTCGGAGAGAAAACCCGACACCAAGCAACTCAGTACTAAAATGGCAAGCGTACTGAACCGCATGTTCCTCGATGGCGGGGTATTGGGCTCTCTGTGTCAGTAACTGTATGCTGAAGTATAAAGCTGACCTCCCAACTATGAACCCTTGCAGCACGAGACATTTTGAGCTGGCATTGCATGCTCCACCTGCGCACCATGATTTACTAACAATCTCTGGGCGTCAGGACGAAAATCATGAACCCTGAACTGAGCCAAAAACTCCAAACCCTGAACCCCTAAAGCCTGAACCCTAAACCCGACCTTAACCTACCAAAACCTACAAAAAGGTAGGGTCCCTATAAATTCCATACTAGGGTTTAAAATAAGAACCTACAAAAAAGTAGGGTTTGGTAGGTTAGGGGAAGCCCGAACCCCTGAACCCTTGGACCCGTCATGCAATGCGTCCTGCGCCAAGCCACACACCGTCCGCTGGCACCGCCGTCTTCATGAACTGCAGGCCGAACAAAGTTACGGTCGTGCTAAGGGCTCTGCAGGGGTTTAGGGTTTAGGGTTACCGTATTCCAACAGAGCCTTGTAAGCGCTCTACTCAAGAAAGCTTGTGAAAGAGAAATATAACGTTTCGGGTTGAGGATGCTCAGGCGAATCTAACCTACTTGTTGGGTATCATGGGGAACTAAAGGTTAACCTTTTTCATAATATAATACAAGGATTATATGGGGATTATACTACCCCAAAAAGGCTAAAGGTTACCTACTCTACTTCTAGGCTAATCTGCGCAAGTGGTCTCATCTCAAACGGGGTTGCAAACCCTTGGGTGAAGGCTGGCTACTTGCCTCGGCGTTCGTGGCTTTGGAACCCGGACAAGTTTGACGACGCCGACAAAACTAGAGCCTTCTTCGTGGTCCGCACACAACAGGGTGGTTGTCAAAATTATGGTCCGGTGTTTGGGTCCCTATTATAACACGGCACCTATTATTTAGGGTACCCAAAAAGGGACCTTAATGTTGACAACCACCCAACAGGATAGAACCGTGACGAAGATCAGTCTGAAACTCCAGACTCCAGAAATCCCCGGCCCTTCCGGCCGTGACGTCGCAGGGTACTTCGCCGTCCGTGCCCATGGCAAAAGATTGCGGATACCTGTCAGAACAAGAAGCATACTTGGAGGTTCATGGGTAGTTATAAGTAGGGTTATAAGTAGGGTAACTATACTTATAACCCATATTAAGGGACTTATAACCCTACTTATAACTACCCCTGAACCTCCAAGTAGCCGTCAACAATGCTGTGACTGTTGGTCAGGCTGAGGCTGTAGCTTGCACACGCACTCTTGTCCGGACTCGGAGCCCTGTCGCTCGCCTTGTGTTGAATCCAAACATCTCTTGGACGAAGACACGGGCGCGATTCGCAGCATCCTGCAACAGAGGCTACACAGACAGACTCCACAACTTTTAAACAAAGGGTCTCATAAGCTTACACGACAGTAAGAAGCAACTTTTTAATGAAGGATCGTATAAGCTTATACGATAGAAAGAAGCCTTCTATAACTCGTTATAAAAGATCTTAGCTTATACGATAGTGAGAAGCTTTCTGTAACTCATAAGATGCATTCCTCAATGAAGCGGGCCTTGGAGTCTCTCTCTGGCTACTTGGAGGGTCTATGGACTTAGTAAGTATGGTTATAAGTATTTTAATTGGGGGTATAAGTAGTTATAAGTGTAGATACCCCAATAATAACCTTAGTTACTAAGTCCCATGATCCTTTAAGTAGAGGGCAGCGGATGTTCAGCCCTCCCTGAACTTAGCTGGTTGAAATAACATACAGTGGACCATAATAAGGAAACCATACTATTTACTATAGATCCCTATTAGGGTAACTTAAATTACAGTAGAAGCCCAAAAGTTGGAAACCCAATAGCCTCAAACCTCAAGAATAATGGAGAGGGAATCCCAGCATTAATTGTCCTTAATCCGGTTTCCAACTTTATGGGGTTTACTGTATTTACGCAGTGCTGAGCAGGGCCAAAGAGCCAAACAAGTATCAGTGGAAGCTTGCACACGGCTTGACAGTCCTAAAGCTGATGCAGTGCAGGGAGCACCTCGTCACCCAGGACCTTTGCCAGTGCGTACATGTCGATGTTGTGCCTTTGCATTGGCAGGCAGTGCAGCTTCGCAAGCCAAAGCCCCTGAGCGATGTGTGCCGGGCCGGTAGGCTTCTTGACTGAAGTCGAAACGGCAGCTGCTTACTACAACTGCAGCCGGGGCTGCAACTCTGTTCAGCCGAGCTAAGCTGCCACGGAGCTACATATACATTTTCAACACACAGCTGCCATCAACAGGACTTTGTCGACATTGATTCTCGCATAAACCTTAAACCTTAAACTCCCGATGCCCGACAATGCACACTTTGAACCCTCAATTCCCGATGCCCGACAATGCACACTGAATTGTCCACCCAGGAGCTCAGTAGAACGGTAGTTTGCAGGATACGGCCTTGCAGGGGCAAACATTGTCTTCGCATGCCACCAGCATCAGCGTTCTTGGGGGACATACTTACTCGTAAGAGGAGCACCATTGCTAAGCATGGCCGCGACCGCCCGCTTCTTGTTGAAAGCAAGGCGACCAACACGCTGTGGTACATACCTACCTTCAGATTCTTGCACAGTCCCCCCTTCCTTGTGTCTCGCATAGCGGTCCATAGAATAGCGACAATCTACCATTTGCTTAAGGGCCCCTAAAAAATAAAAAACAATAAAAATCCCTTATAAGGGTACTATAGGGATTATTATTTTTTACATTTTGGTGGCCCTTAAGCAAATGGTAGCAATGCATCTCCGAGATTCATCTTTCCTCCCTTCACGAGGCCTAGTCACAGGGAAAAGTAAACACAAAGCAGAAAAAGCCACGCAGTGCGCATCGCATCGCTTGCAAGCAGGGAAACCGAAGACAAAGCAACCTGTCACATCCTATGACTAATTCAGCTGTCTTGACTATGCGGAACTTCACTGCCAGCGTGGGAAAGCCAAAACTGCAGCCGAAACCCTGAAGCGCACGCCCCAGCCCCGAAATCCAATCCCAAACCCTGAATTCACTAAATTTTAAATGCCCTAGACCCTAAACCGCACCCCTAAGCCCTAAACCCATGAGGCCAGCCTCAGCTTGGCCATGAATCCCAGCAACTTGTCGTTGCCTGCGCTTGAGGATTTAGAAGCGATTCAGCGTTCGGAATTTGCGAGCTGCAGGCTAACAGGTAGGTCCAGGGCTGGGGGTTGCGTACGGTCAGAGAAGCAGGAAGTTCCTGAATCAGCGTCTCAAGCTCAAGTTTCCTGCACTATCCCCCAAATCAAACGGCTTGGACAACTATCAAAATCGTACGCATAGCAACTGGGGCCCTACACCAGAAGGGCACGACATGTACATCTTCCTGTAAACACACAAGAAAGCCCACAGGCTAATTGCAGACACAACAAAGGTTCTGGTTTGGAGGTTGGGTTTGGGAGCTTGGAACTTAACAAAATGCCTCAAAATTCAGGAATATTCGTTGAAAACCCCAAACCATCGTCCGTGGCTCCGAAGCGCGATGAGGTTTTAGGCTACAGTTCCTCGACTAAGGGATGCCAACCGACCCTTTTTCCTCAATGATTGGAATGAGGTTTTGGGATATATCATAATATATACTTATTATGGTCAGGAACCCCAAGGAATCAGATTGGCAAGTATTCAAGCTTCTATACAACAGCGATAAATCCGAGGCAAGGGTGCAAACGGCCGTGCGCTTCAACGCATGCAGAATGTCGTGCGCCGCCACCTTGGCTACAGCTCCAAGCCTAGGCGCTCAAACATTCCTTCGAACATGTGGCTCCTGTCGTGAGGTGTAGCTCCACACTGGAACCACGCTGCCAAACGAACCGCGGCAGACGAAGAACAACGGTTGCGATGATCGGACACGAGGATGACGAAGACAACAACAGAAATTAGAATCATTCTCACGACAGGCTGCTTGAAGAAAGGAACAAAAACGAAAACAGTAATTGCAAACACAACAGCAGCAACAAGATGAAGAAGGAGGAAAAGAATAATAACAATAAGATAAGAGGGATTCGAATCTTGGCGTGAATAGTAGTATGAATGTGACCATCAGTGCTAATGTAATACTGATGCTAATAATAGTTTAAATGAGCATAACGTTGGTATTGAGAAGGATTTTGACAATAATCTCGACATCAGTAGTTCTATTGATATTCACGTTGTAAAAAGATATTCTTTTTGGTGGCAGTTAATATCAGTACTAAAACTAATAACAATAATGATAGTCCGTATTAAGAAATACGTATTTCGTAAGAAAAAGTACTAGAAGAACGTAATCGCAATTGCAATAGTAGTTGCAATAGCTAGAGTAAATGATGATAATAAATACTCGCAGCAATAGGAACAGTAACAGTGAGAGTGAGAGCGATGGCAATACTAATAGTAACAGTCATGCTAATTGCTACTAGTACTAGTAAGGGCAATGATAAAAAAAAGGAAAGCAAAACAAGAACAAGAATAGAGCCTTGTCTGTCGCATCTCTTGCCATGGCTCCAGGTAGCATTCCTCACCCGATGCTGCCGCGAAGTTCGCCAGCGCCAGAGCTACCCAGGCGTTGTTCCCTGCAGGCTTTGAGCAGCTGAGCACTTGAAGTAGTAGGGTCCGGACTCAAAAAGGGTTTAGGATTTAGGGTCCTCGAGGGAGTCAAAAGGGACCGTCCGGTCATGAGGGTTGGACAAACTTCCGAGCCCAGCGTTGTAAGGTCAGATGCTCATTGAAACCTCAGGAGTTGCTGTCGATTAGGGATCCCTTGTTTTCGGGGTCCTTGTACTTATGGTTGGGTTTAGGGTTTGACGTTGAGGATCGGGGCTTGGTCTAGGGTTTAGGGTTTAGGGCTAGTCAGGGTCACTTGTTTTCGGAAACTCCGACATTCATGATTGATGGAAACCGCTCCTGTGTCGACTCCGCCGTCCACGACGTGTTTGCCGTAGTAGCTGCCAGCAGTCACCTCCAACACACCAATGTTCGGCAATGTTCGGTTCAGCTTAGGTTCACAGTTTCAGGACTTGGGGTTGGAGGACTTGCTTCGTGTGGCTAAACGGTTGCTTGCGTCCCTCGAAACTCTCGGCTCGTTCTGAACACCCATACAAAGAGCCTCAGTCTTGAAGGGAATCGACGCGCAAGCCCCGACCCTCAAGTAGAATAGGGGCCTTAATAGGTAACATGGTATTCCTTAAGATTCCTGACCACAATTACAGTCGAATATTGCACAAAACCCTATTTTGATTGTTGAGGCCCGATACCAAGCCCTTGTAAGAACCGCTGAAGTAGCCCTGTAGAGGAACTATTTAGAGAAACCACAAGGCACCCCTAGTCTAACTTTTGAGATCCCCTCAGTATGCTGCGCCTCTTGCTCAGTGTAGGACGATCCGATCAGCGTGAGCCACCGGCCTCCGGCTGGATAGGCTGTTCCGATTTTCCTTTTTAGGGTTCCTTTGAGGGGTCTATGGGGGCTCTTAAGGGTTCCTTTAAGGGATCTATCGGGCTGTTGAGGGTTCCTTGTTCAGGGCTTAGGGTTTAGGGTTTGGGGTTTCGGCTTGGGGTCTATAGGGTCTAAGGTTCGGGGTTTAGGGTCTAGGGTTTAGGGTCTTTTGTGGAAGTCCCTGTTATTGGGGTCGAGTGCGAGGGTACAGTGCCTGTGCTATTTTGAAGATTTTCGAGGTTAAACCTGAAAGCCCTGCAAGCCCTGTAACCCGTGACCAAAAAACTCCCGATAATGAGCCCCTGTAACCCATAACCATATATAACTCCCTATTAAGAGCCCCTGTACCATATAACTCCCTACTATCAGCCCCTGTAGCAGAACAAGAAAGCATTGAGGGCCTGAAGGCAAGCCGTCGCGGGCGCCGAAAGACAGGTGCGGAATTTGCTTCGGCGGATAAAGCCTGACAGTGTTCACTGAGTTTGGGGCTTCAGGGATAGAGTTTAGGGTTTAAGGTTTAGGGTTTAAGATTTAGGGTTTAAGATTTAGGGTTTAAGGTTTAGGGTTTAAGGTTTAAGGTTTAGGGTTTAGGGTTTAGGGTTTAAGGTTTAGGGTTTAGGGTTAGTTCAGGGCTAAGTACACCCTGTATAAGCCCAGACAAAACAGAAGCCTTAAAGAACCCTTAAAAAGCCGTGAAGCCAAACCACCCTTGCGGAACCCTGTTGAGAATCCCCCTCTTGGAGCCAGGCAGATGCAGGAACGCATCGAGGATCCGCCGCGCCGCCACGAGCTTCCCGCGCTTCGTTAAGTAGAGGGCCTGGTATTTGAGGTTTAGGGCTTAACCTTGCGCTCCAGGAGTTTAAGGTTTAGCCACGGGGAGCCAAAGAACGAGTCGTGGGACTTAGGGGCTTCAAGCGCATTGGGGTTTATGGTTTGGGAGTTTCGAAGCTTTAGGGCGTCGGGTTGTATGAATTTTGAGCATTTGGGGCTTGAAAGCTTTGAAAACCCTAGGCTTCATTTAGTGTTGCGTGGTCTTAGGATTTTGGAACTATACTTCCAAGCTTCTTCGACGGTTCTGCAAATGACAACGATGAACCGAGAAGCTTCGAATGCACGCAGCACTCGGCTTCTTTAATACAGAGTGTAGGATTCCCCGCTCCGGACTGAGCGCCGCGCAGCCACGGCGTTGTCGTAAACCTGTACAATGCCCAGGCTACAGTGGCGGGCTAGGGCCGCAGATAATTCAAGGTATGTATATACATATATATATATATATATATATGTATATCTATATCTATATCTATCTATATATATATATATATATATTTCAGACCTGTCCAGGCTTATCCTGTGGGTTGCGGCCACGTTGAAGGGCGGCTTTGGGGATTTCGGGCCTAGGCTTCGGGCACCAGGGAGACCGAAGGGGATCTGCGAGTACTTCAAGGATCATGGGACTTAGTAACTGGGGATAGTATTCGGGTAACCATACCTAAAACTATTGATAAGCCCAATTAAGGTACCTATCACCATACTTACTAAGTCCAATGATCCTCCAAGCAGTAGGGAAGGACCCACATTGCCACCAGAGGGCGTCGTAGCGACATCTCTGCGAAACGCCGAACTCCGGGCAGGGGGCCTCAGAAGGAACACTAAAGCTCCAAGCTCCGTGGAAGCCGGCTGCTCCCGGAAGGAACGGATGTTCAATCCCTTAAAGGGATCCCTTAAAGGAGCCTTGAAAAGGAACCCCAAGCCCTATAATACCCTTATAGTAACCCTTAAAAGAAACCCTTGTCGGTTTAGGGTTTAGGGTTTAGGGTTTAGGGTTGTACGAATACCCCTTAGTACAACGTTCCCTCTAGGCTTAGAACGGCTTGGAGCTTAGATCGGGTGATTCTCGTGAACGGCTTGTGACAACTGACCTAGGCTGAGCTGGTCAAGGACTGGAGACGATGGGTGTGCCGGACTGGCTCCTTAGCTAATCTAGGGGCCTTAATACTTGGGATAGGGTTTTGGGGGTCCTTATTATAAGGACCAAAGTATATTCTGCCCCGAAACCCTATTCTAATTATTAAATGTATTAATTACCTTCAAACCGCACACAAGTAACACTCACCCACCTCAAGCTTGCTCAATGCCTCTCGATACCATAGTAGCCGCGCAAGGTGATTTGGGAGCTTTACAACCGAAGGGACCCCAATTTCAATCCTGGGTAGTAATTGAGATCGAGACAAGAAAGACTCTTGAGGTACTCGCTCGAAGTTTTGCAACCATCTTTTCGCCGCAGTGCATCCAAAGCCCTCAAACATAGGATGCCGACCAAGCACAGGCAGTGCACAGAGGTCACCGCAGTCACCGCCACCCAATGAGGGCCCAAAAGTCTGCAGCAGCCCTGCACCATTCCTGGGTTTGAGGCTGCCTACAGAATTTTACGGTTTCAAAGCACCGTGAGAGTAACCAGTCACCAGCATCGCACAGAGAGCAACTGATTTAGCCCTGAGTAGTCACGACACATCACGTGCGCTTAAGTTTGCACATGTGCTCCCTCAGGGCAGTGTTGGTGTTGACCAAGATGATATCAATAGTCTCACCGCACCTCAACATATCTACCTCAGACAGGCAAGGTGCCATCCTACGGACCTTTAAGGACCCATGAAAACATTGCAAAGCCATATGAAGCCACACAAAGGTGTAGGGTTTAGAGTTTAGAGTTTATAGGGTTCGTTGAAACCCTATTTCCCTCGGTCGGTGAACATCTGAGTGGCTTCAAGAAGGTTTGTCGTGGCTGCCGCTCCAAGAAAGCATCTACCTCAGTCAAGCAGTAGGCGGTTTAGGGTTTAGGGTTTAGGGTACAGCAGTAGGCTTTGTGTTTAGGGCCTGGGCCTTGGATTTAAGGCTCAGGTGTTGGATTTAGGCCTTCTCTCTCGGAGTTCAGCCCTGGGTTTGGGATTTCGGGTTGCGGTCCTTCACGAGCTTGCACAGCCTCCAGACTTCCATGGTTCCAGCACCAACAAACCCTGACTTCTTGCTGCTTGCAGGCTTTGAAGCCTCTTTAGGTCGCCTTCAAAGATGCACTAAACCTAAAACCGTTTTCTCCCCGGAAAAGAAGACAGGGCCCCATATTTACTCTAAGTCCTTTCATTGCACTCTCCAATAAAAGACAGTTTTCTCATCTTTCTGGGGCCCTGGTTCCATTGAAGGCCCCCTGAACCCTAAACTCACAGAGCCTCCAAAACCCCTGATCCCACAATATGATTTAAGGTATATTCCTTAATTAAGGGGTTTTGGAGGCTCTGGGCCCTAAACCCTAAGCCCTAAACCCACCTGGGGTTCTGGGGACCTTCCATCGAGGGCACCAGGCCGAGATAGTGTTCGGCCGCAGGGCTCGTGGGCCTGACATGGGGGTTTCCGAAAATAGGGGGACCCTAAGGTTCCTTTAAAGGGTTCCTTAAAGGGATCTATAAGGGTTCTATAAAGGCTTTGGGGTTTAGGGTTTAGGAAGTTTCCGATAATGGGGGACGGGAAACCCATGAAAAAAAAAACCTTGATTTGAATCAAGAAATACTTTCCTCAAAAATCAAAAAAAAACTTTTTAGCCAATCAAAAAAAAACTTTTTCCCAATAAAAAAAACTTTCTCTACCAGTTTACAGGCAAGCCTAGGAGAATCCGGAGATTTCGTCCCCATCAAAAAAAACTTTCAGTACTAGTCGTAGTCGTAGTTGTCGTAGTAGTAGTAGTCGTCGTCGTAGTAGTAGTAGTAATAGTAGTAATAGTAGTAATAGTAGTAATAGTAGTAATAGTAGTAGTAGTAATAATAATAATAGTAGTGGTGGTAGTAGTAGTNGTCGTCGTCGTAGTAGTAGTAGTAATAGTAGTAATAGTAGTAATAGTAGTAATAGTAGTAATAGTAGTAGTAGTAATAATAATAATAGTAGTGGTGGTAGTAGTAGTAGTAGTCGTAGTCGTAGTAGTAGTAGTAGTAGTAGTAGTAGAGGTAGTAGTACTATTTGTGCTAATAGTGATAAAAGTAGAATTAGTCAAAGTAGTAGCAACAGTGGTAGTAGTCGTCGTCGTTGTCGGAGGNTAGTAGTACTATTTGTGCTAATAGTGATAAAAGTAGAATTAGTCAAAGTAGTAGCAACAGTGGTAGTAGTCGTCGTCGTTGTCGGAGGTAGTAGTAGTAGTAGTAGTAGTAGTAGTAGTCGTCGTAGCGGTAGTAGTAGTGGTAGTAGTAGTAGTAGGAGCAGGAGTAGGAGTACTAGTAGTAGCACTGGCTGTACTCGCTCTAGTAATGGCGGTAGTAAGAGTAGTAGTCGTAGTAGTAGTAGTAGNGTAGTAGGAGCAGGAGTAGGAGTACTAGTAGTAGCACTGGCTGTACTCGCTCTAGTAATGGCGGTAGTAAGAGTAGTAGTCGTAGTAGTAGTAGTAGCCGTCGTCGTCGTCGTAGTAGTGGTAGCAGCACTAGCTGTACTGGCTTTAGTCATGGCAGCAGTAATAGTAATAGTAGTAGTAGTAGTAGTAACAGTAATAGTAGTAGTAGTAGTAGTAGTAGTAGTAGTAGTGGTAGTGGTAGTGGTAGTGGTACTGGTAGCAGTACGGTTGATAATATAAATCCTGCATTACCCATAATAGGGAATATACCATAATTCCCATA
>BGNK01000656.1:32806-74666 GCA_003297005.1 Symbiodinium sp. clade A Y106 | reverse complement strand
GATGCAGCTGCAGGAGCTTTAGCTAAGTTACCATAAACAAGACGTGCAGAACTCAACGTGTTGTCGGCACTAAGGAGCCACATCTAGTTCCGGGAGAAGAAGCCAATAAAGGCTCATATACAGGCACCCGCATTCGTAGCATTTCTTCCGTTAACTTGTAGTATGGTGATAACAATAAAATAAACAGTTCCTGTACTTGTCAGTTGGGTTTTGTCAGGCAGTTCGAAATTGGCATTTCTTTCCAAGACCCTTGTGGCTTCGGGATGCAACAATGACTCTGCCAAACACAAGTGACTGGTGTTGCTGTTTCTGAAGCACACTTGCTACTGTCATTGCTGCTAGCAAAGTTATGCATACCATTCCTGTGATTGCTGCTGCAAGGAATGAGACTACTGTTGGTATTGCAACTACTCATGCCAGCTGTCAACATCAATTTTGGNTTGCTACTGTCATTGCTGCTAGCAAAGTTATGCATACCATTCCTGTGATTGCTGCTGCAAGGAATGAGACTACTGTTGGTATTGCAACTACTCATGCCAGCTGTCAACATCAATTTTGGCTATACTGTCATGTCTGCGACTATTCTATGAACCTCACAAGGTTTAGAGAGTCTTAAGAGTAGTAGTAATCATAATAATGATAGTTCTAGCAGCAGCAGTAGTAGTAGTANCAATTTTGGCTATACTGTCATGTCTGCGACTATTCTATGAACCTCACAAGGTTTAGAGAGTCTTAAGAGTAGTAGTAATCATAATAATGATAGTTCTAGCAGCAGCAGTAGTAGTAGTAATAGTAGTAGTAGTAGTAGCAGAAGTAGTAGTAGCAGAAGTAGTAGTAGTAGTAGTAGTAGTAGTAGCAGTATCGATAGTATTAACAAGATCTTCCTCTGAGGGCTGCGCCGCTTCCTGGGCCTCCGGCTCCGGTCCTTGCATGGGTTCAATGAGGGTACAATAAGGGCTCCAAAAAGGGTTCCATCAGGGGTTGCTTAGGGCTGAGGGGTTCAGATTCTTCAGGGTTTAGTTTCGACAGAGATAGGAATTAGGAAAATATAACTCAAATACAAACAGCCACAAAAAAGACAAACAACACAACATGTACCAACATCGAAAGCAAGACAACAACACAGACGCATCCACAGACGAATGACACGAGGCCTTGTTAGGGGTGATCTTCCAGGCTACCACTCGTAGGCTACGTGACACAACACCNTGACACGAGGCCTTGTTAGGGGTGATCTTCCAGGCTACCACTCGTAGGCTACGTGACACAACACCCTGAACCCTAAACCCGAAACCCTGAAGATCTAAACCTTGACTGACGCGACAAAAACTAAGCCCGCAACGCCAGGCGCTGGGGAGGAAGAACGCCTCGGACGAGTAGGGTTTCGCCGTTTAAGGCTTTCGGGCTTCAGGGCCTGGGGCCCCAGGACCCGAAGGGTTTTTAGGGTTCTAGGAGGTTTAGGGTTTAGGGTTTAGCCAGGACCCGAAGGGTTTTTAGGGTTCTAGGATTTACAGTTTAGAGCTTAGGTTTTGTTGCAGCTGGGGCGTCAGCTTCTGGAACCTTTCTAGATCTCTTCTAGAACCCTGAGAGATTCATTACAGACCCCGACAGACCCCTTTGTGGAAGCTTAAAGAACCTTTATCGAAGCCTTGAAGAGCCTTTACAGCACCTTTATAGAACCATCTCTAGAACCCTTGTTTGTAGGAACCTGATTAAGAAACCATGGGCCCTTATTTTGGGGTTCCTTTAAAGGGGTCTCTTAGGGTTACTATAAGGGATCTATAAGGGTACTATAATAATGTAGGAACCTGATTAAGAAACCCTGGGCCTAGAACACCAAAATGCTAATATAAGGAACCCTAATGAAGGCCCAAGGTTTCGTAATCAGGTTCCTACATTAAAGAACTTGTGCCGAACCCTTCAGCAGCCCTCATAGCCCTGGCCTCCCGTGGGCAGAGGGCGTAGAGGAAGCTGCCGAGCAGAACCTGGCGAAAGAGCTGNTAATCAGGTTCCTACATTAAAGAACTTGTGCCGAACCCTTCAGCAGCCCTCATAGCCCTGGCCTCCCGTGGGCAGAGGGCGTAGAGGAAGCTGCCGAGCAGAACCTGGCGAAAGAGCTGAGGAGAGGGAAGGGGAAGAGCGTCCCTTTTCAGCGTTCCTTTGAGGGGTTTAGGGCTTAGGGGTTGGGGATTTAGGGCGAGGAAATATTAGACATAATGTCTCCTTTGAAGGGTTTGCAGGGGCTTCAAGAGACGAGTAAAGTGAGAGGAATAATGGCCCAGTGCGTTCCAACGTGATGAAAGCGAGGAGTTTGAGGGTGTAGGGTTTCGAGCTTTAGGGGCGAGGAAGAATTGGGAATAACATCCGCTTGAAAGGTTCTGGAGGGCTTTGTAAGGTTCGATAAGGCTCAGGAACAAATAGGAAGGGTGTTGTAAGTTTGATTATTGTTATTCTGTTGATGGGGAAAACGAACCATCATGTAGCCCCCAATGAAGCAATACAACAATATTAACCAAACACATGGTCTAATTCAACACCTCGAACCCCGTAATTAGGCGGATGAAAATCGTGCGCAAGTCGCAGCCGGAAACAGCAGCGACGACGAAGAGCTCCTGCGTCGCTGGCTGCAACTTTTAAGAAAACTTCGTCCCAGCATGAAATCCCAGGTGACATCGTGAAGGGTTTCTTGGACTTTGGATTAGGTGCAAAAACACGGAAGCTTGGACAGATCTGCTACAACCAGGTGGGCAGCACTGGCTCAAGGATCTCTAGATGGAACTCCACAGGACTGCATCTCAGAGTCCTCGCCATTGTGGAGGTCGCCTGTACTTCAAAAAGGGCTTTATCTTTGGCTTGGCAATCGTTGGATTGCTTTGGCAGTGCACCTCGAGCAGTCGTTTCGCCAGCCAAGGACGGTGCATCTAGGGTCCCAGAACATGCGGCAGTACGTTAGGGACGGTCCGGCGATAACACTCCAGCGCATGTGATGAAATCCAAGGTGGCTGGCCTATTACTGGACAAGGCAAACGACTTTTGAATTATATAGTCCTGCAAGCAGAGCAAATAGCTCACGAGTCCTACGGTAGCGTAAATGCTTTGTCGGCTTGCGAATTATGGACTCGTTTCCGCCTGTGGCAATGATATCGCCCACTTGATTCCGACCCGCCTGCAAGCTAGGTCAAGCAGCAGATTCTGCTGCTGCGCTGGTCGGCACAATGGCAATGTGACAACTGGTGTCGAGTCTTATCGTCGACTACGTCGCAGCCCATCAATGGTACATGAGCAGGGGCTTTGAAGGCTGCTTGAGCAGTTCGAACGCTAGAAAAAATTGGTGGGAAACAGTGGCTAATGCAAGGTGCATAGTAAAGCTTGGTGCTCCAGATGAACAGTTGTTCATGTCAAGGCGGCCCGGGAATCTTTGCAAACGCTGTGGTGAGCCGGCACACATCCATGGACTGACATTGTCCGGATTTTCCTGTCAACATCTGTGAGCACCCGGGAAACGGATGATCCAGCAGCTCGAGCAAGATTAGCACGCAAACCNACGCTGTGGTGAGCCGGCACACATCCATGGACTGACATTGTCCGGATTTTCCTGTCAACATCTGTGAGCACCCGGGAAACGGATGATCCAGCAGCTCGAGCAAGATTAGCACGCAAACCCTTGCGGACACGGTTGGTCACCTGGACATGTGCATGCAGCTGCAACTTTTTTCAACTTATAGTATAGACGATGAAGAGCTCCTGTGTTGCGGTTGCAGCTTTCAACCTTGCACAGGCGATGCAGTACTGGACCAGGTACAGACAACCAAGCTCACAAACCAGAGGTGCGTCTATAAAGCTCCGAAGGCAGGCACACGGACCAGGGTCCTCGCCATTGCGAATTCTGCCTGCTCTCGGATGGCACTTGTTGTGTACACGTAACGTAACACGGTCTTTTGCTTGGCAAACGTGGGAGGACTGCTTCGGGAGTTGATGACCTACAACATTGCATCCAAAGCGTAAGAGCATGCGGGAGTCTGTCTGGCACCGCCAGTCGGAATCCTTTGCTATGACATTCTTCATACTNACGTGGGAGGACTGCTTCGGGAGTTGATGACCTACAACATTGCATCCAAAGCGTAAGAGCATGCGGGAGTCTGTCTGGCACCGCCAGTCGGAATCCTTTGCTATGACATTCTTCATACTCTGAAACATTCGACAAACGTGATTGAATCTACATGCCTGCTCTTGCCGTCAACGTACCGTCAAGAGAACCAATAGCTTTTGGTGCCCATGCTCGGGCGGCTTGCTCAATACCCAATGCTCGCTTTGATTCCATAATCCCAACGGCACCTGCAAGATAGGGCNTTGCCGTCAACGTACCGTCAAGAGAACCAATAGCTTTTGGTGCCCATGCTCGGGCGGCTTGCTCAATACCCAATGCTCGCTTTGATTCCATAATCCCAACGGCACCTGCAAGATAGGGCCGCAAATTCCGCTGCTGGTCTGCCAACTTGGTACATAGACACGCAGGGCGTCATGTTTTCTCGTCGACTACAGCGAAACCCATCAGTTATACGTTTCAATCCGCTTTAACGTTATTGAAAACCGCTTGCGTGGCTTGAACCTAGTAGTAACTCAAAAGAGACAATGACTTGTGGAAGGTGCAATGTTGAGCTAGATGCGGTCTTGCTCCACGTGTACAGCATTGCATGTCAAGAAATCTTGGAACCTTTGCCGACGGAGTACTGACTGCCACCAGCTTACATCCACTGATTCTTATTTGTCAAAAACCTTGCGGAGTTAGCTGTAGATGCTCCAATACACCGATCGACTTCATGCACGAAACGACCACGCAACCTTGTNTACTGACTGCCACCAGCTTACATCCACTGATTCTTATTTGTCAAAAACCTTGCGGAGTTAGCTGTAGATGCTCCAATACACCGATCGACTTCATGCACGAAACGACCACGCAACCTTGTGGACAAGAACGGCTGCGGTCGCATGCGAACGTGCACAATTTGAACGACGCCGCTCAACATTCTTGGTAGCATTTGTGATTCGTGGCTTCCCCTGTACGATGCTGACGATTCGCCACCACTCTCTCAATGAAACCGTGCTTGGATGATGCACTAAGCATGCATTCAAGCTAAACACAGAGCAAACAGTTCAGAAAGTAACAACTCATAATATGGAACACTATGTGATACCCGAACTTCGGGTGCATCTAAAGCTACCTCTGTTCAAAAAACCACCCCCCCCCTCCCCACCACCCATTCTGAAAAAACTCTTGGGCATTGAGAGCCCATGCTGAAGACCAGCACAAATCAGACCAAAAACCGTTCTTGGACTGGCAGGTCGCAAACCTTTAATATTGTCGCATGTGGCATTAACCCGCTGCTGACGACGGATCCTATTTCCCAACTGATGAAAGATCCAATGAACTTCTCGGCATGCCCGCAAATGTTGTTTTGACCATCTGTGCTCTGGCGTGTGCAAGTCCAGGTTCCCGAAGAAAGCACAACCTGGCACAAAAGTGCAAAACCGACAAAACGGAAATTAGCACCTAACACCCACAACAGTAACAAGAGCAGCAGCAACAGCAACAGCAACCGCAACAGGCACAACAAAAACAGCAACACCAGCAACAGCAGCAGCAACNAACCGACAAAACGGAAATTAGCACCTAACACCCACAACAGTAACAAGAGCAGCAGCAACAGCAACAGCAACCGCAACAGGCACAACAAAAACAGCAACACCAGCAACAGCAGCAGCAACGACAACAATAACAACAAGAACAGCGGCAGCAGCAACAACAACGACAGCAACAGCTACAGCAGCAACAGCGGCAGCAACAACAACGGCTACAGCAGCAACAGCAACAACAACAGCAACAGCAACACCAGCAACAGCAACAAGCACAACCCGAAGCTTTAGACAGAAACCTTACTATGTCTTGTGGGTTCTATTCGCACTCACAGCGGTGTCCGCTCCTCCACATGAGGCAAACCTTAACATGCAGGTCGATTGCCAAGTCCTAAAATCCAGAACTCTAACACGCAAAGCTCTAATGCACGCACAAAAATTGCTCGATAAAAGAAAGCAAACTCCCAATGCAAAGATGCGGAGAGGGCTTCCTAGCATGGTCTCTCTGCGAGATCTACCGCAAAGCCGCCAGCGCCGAAGCCTCAAAAATCTTGAAGAACCGACCCACAAGATAGCGAAATTCAGCAACCCCAAACCGAAACTCCCAAGCCGAAACCCCTGTAGAAGCAACTCCCCAAGCATAAGGGGAGTGAGAACCAGCCAGAAAGGTATCGCTCGCAGAAACCAGGAGCCGAAAGTGAGGAGGATTTTAAGGCTCAAAAGCCCGCACCAGAAATCCTCAATCAACGCCGCAATCCGGGTTTGGGGCCCTTGTGCCGCCCCGTACAGTGACATGAACCGCAGACATGTGTCAGGGCTTCTGTTTGAAGTTTCAAGTTTTGCGGCTGAAGACTGCATGTCCTGGACTGCGGGAAGGAAGGGGGGGGGGGCAAACTATAAACCCGAAAGCCTTAACAAAGCCTTAAAACCCCTAAACCCTGAACCCGCTGAAGCTGATTGATCCCAGGCTCCCATGGCCCACCTAATCCGACATGTCAAAGTCATAGCCGTATGCCTGTAGGGTTTCGGGCTTTACTGTAAGGTTCGGAAGTGTGGGCTTAGGGGTTTGGGTTCAGAAGTTAGGGCTTCACAGGTTTGGGCTCAAGGTTTACAGTATGTTTGAGATTGGAAGTTTCAGTTGCACAATTAGCCGTAACTTGCCTTTTGGATTTACTAAACCCCCTAGACTGCCCCACAAACCCTGGAACCCGAGACCAGGATTCCCAAAACTTAAATGGAAAATTTGAAGCCGCAAAAAACTCTAGATTTAGGGTTTAGGGTTTAATAACGACAAGAAGAAAGCTACAATATTAACAATGATGGAGCTTAGGGCCAAGATTCCTAAACGATTAACCCAAAGTCCTGAGCCACAAAAACCTAATCCGCGACACGCTCATCTTTGAAACGATCCCTTTAGAATCCGTATACTATCTCTCAAAAACACAGGGGATCTCACCCCTCAATGGAAGCCGTAAACCTGAAGCCAAGTAGCANAACCTAATCCGCGACACGCTCATCTTTGAAACGATCCCTTTAGAATCCGTATACTATCTCTCAAAAACACAGGGGATCTCACCCCTCAATGGAAGCCGTAAACCTGAAGCCAAGTAGCAGACAATGACAGAAGATAAGGCTTCTCTAGAGATCTTCGGAGCTATATGGGTGGTTATCAGAATTGGGGTCTCTTTTTGGGTCCCTATTATAGCACGGCACCTAATATTTAGGGTACCCAAAAAAGGGACTCTAATTTTGACAGCCACCCATATGTACGGTACTTAAGGTTTCGGAAACTCTAAACCCTTATAGAGCCCTTTAAAGGAACCCTTATAGCACCCTTATAGAGCCCTTTAAAGGAGCCCTTCCCATATCAGGACGATTGCGGTCGGAACTATAGGGTTGTGGCAAGAGCTTTCATATTTTTAAGTATGGGTACCTCTGCGAACCCTAAGGCTGTATAGGGATTTAAGGAATATACGTATTCCATATAAGGGTTAGTTAAGGGCTAATACAAAAAACTCCAGTATTCCGACCATCATTGCTTTTACCACCATTGTGAAGTGCGTCCTGTGTCTGACGTATTGCTGCATGATCTGCACAAGTTGAAGCTGTTGTATGCGAGCTTGCGAAGATCATTCCAACCCTAGCAATACACAACTCGCCACAATGGGTTTAGGCTGTTGAGGGCAACGAGTAGCCGCGTAAGCCACAGAGTTGAGTTGAGGGTTTCGGGTCGAAAACCATTGATTTGAGCGATGTAGAAGCCAGACTCGNGCCACAATGGGTTTAGGCTGTTGAGGGCAACGAGTAGCCGCGTAAGCCACAGAGTTGAGTTGAGGGTTTCGGGTCGAAAACCATTGATTTGAGCGATGTAGAAGCCAGACTCGTGTCTCTGCTGCTAGGCTGCCACATTCGTTCACCCTAAGGCTCTAAGGACTCATATTTTAAGGCTTTTGGGCCCCCCTACTATGAAAGGCTTTGGGCGATCTTGAGCCTTAGGGTAAGAGTAGTTGTTCTGTTTTTGTTTGATGGGGGCCTACTCAGAAACCCCAACCCCCCCCCATAGGTGTCTATCGCCACCACCATAGAAATCTAAGCTAAAAATCTATCCCTTCTCGGATAAAAGCCCATGCCATAGGGCTTGAATGCAGTGGCAGGGATTCTGTAGTGGCGATGCAGCAGCCACACCGTGCAAAGGCTCCACGATGTTGCGGGCTAGCAAGTAAGGTTACGTGTATGTTAACTAGGACTTACCTTGTCTATAACCTTAAGTACTAAGTGCCACGACCCGTTAAGCACAAGCAAAGGGTACGAGGGTTCCGCGTCATGTTTGGGAAGGTGGGATGTTTGCACTCACTGGCAGGTCTCTCACCCTTCGGCAGAAACAACCGTCCGAGATCAGATTCCGTGGCAGCGTCCTTCCTACAATGCAGAACTGCGTGTACTGAAATCCTTGACAAACCAACAGCGTTCAAAACTAAACCCTGCACCGAGTCGTAACGAGACGGTTGCCGAGCTGCGGTGTGGGGATCGCGCGTCATCGACATCTTGGCGACCGATTGCAGGCTCATCAAAAGAAACTAGAGGCCGAGTGCTGCAGGCACTTAGGGTTTAGGGCTGCACTTTTCGGGATAAACACAGCCGAAAACTACCCCTGTAAGCTAGGACAAAGCTTTATGGCTGGCCTTGTATTACCTTTATGGGACCTTCAAGAAAAGAGCACCAGCTAGCATTGGATACCTTGAGGGTTGGGGGTTCGAAGTTTCTGCTGGACCTGGGGCCATCTTCAAAAATCTGCGAATATTCAATGTGCGCATCGACTTTCCGTACAAGTGTAGCCCTACTCATTCGATATGTCTATGCAAAATGTGACACTTCTGTCTGTATGTCTTCTTGTACCTGTCTTAGACTTTTATTTCTATCCCTCGTAAACCTGGCAGCCGTAAACATGTCAGCGGAAAACCTTAAGCCCCAACTTTGGGATGCCCTGCCTGACGCTGAAAGGCCTCGACTAGCTTCCTGCCAAATTGGAAATCCTGCACACAGCTTGGGATGCAAGCTCTGCCCATCTTATGTATCAGCCAAGCCTTAAGCCCAACCCCTAAATCGTACGCTCCTGACGGATACCCTTTCAAACCAGGAGATGGTGCATGGAATACCCTAAACCCTAAACTCTAAACCGACGAAACCCAAAACCAGGACGGTAGCCGTAAACAGATGGAGAGCTCGGCTCCTTTAGCGCCATGTCCTCAGCTCGTTTCTAGGCAAAGAATTAGGATTCTAGAAAAAGTATCTGGTAGGCTTCTTAAAGTCTGTAAGGGTTGCTTGAGGTTTTGGCTTTGGATTTAGAGGTTCCTGTGGGTTTGCAATGTGATTCTAGGTAGAAGCTTCCCAAAAGCAACGGGGGTCGGACTACACGTTCATGTTCCTTGTTGCGGTCGCGATGCTTTCGATGATTGTCTGTCATGTGCATAGGGTGAATACTGTTATCAAACCCAAACGTTGGATAGTGCTTGTTGCGATGGCAGTGGTGACCTCTTTTCAAGTCGAAGTCGAATGTTAGGGCTCCCAGCGGGTTATCTAAGGCAACTAATTGCATGGCTTTTGCAAGGGTTCTAACGTAATTTTTTCCAAAGGGTTTTGGATGACTCAGGGGTTTCAGAGTTCAGCCTTCAGGTTTTCAGTGTTTTGCAGCCGCAGGTTGGGCTATCACCAAGCACAACTTCCAAGACAAACCCCGATTCGAAAACCACGGAGGGACTTGTTCACATCCGACAGAGGTCCCCCAGTGATCCCGGGCACAAGGGCACAAGTGCACAAGGACACAAGGGCACGGCAAGGGCACGGCAAGGGAACGGAAAGGGAACGGAAAGGGCACGGCAAGGGAACGGCAAGGGCACGGCAAGGGAACGGAAAGGGCACGGAAAGGGCACGGCAAGGGCACGGCAAGGGCACAGCAAGGGCACAAGGGCACAAGGGCACAAAGGGCACAAGGGCACAAGGGCACGACGGCACATAAACATAGACATCGACATCAACATGGACCTGTACATAGACACCTACAGAAAATGTAATCTAACACATTCATAAAGGTGACTATGTTCATGTATAGTATTCCTGTATGCTGTTGTTGATGTTGTGATAGTATGTGATTTAGCACTTTCCTGATATGTTTGTTGGGGGTTGTCTAGCTTTGCTTATTGTATGTTTTTCTAGCAATACTTGTGTTTGTGGTTCTGATATGTTTCTGTATCAGTTGATCTTTGTCATTCCTTTGAGCTGGTCTTGGTCGCTCCTTCGGCGTGAATACCTTTCTAATCTTCCACTAATTCTAACATCAACTCCAAAAATCCCAGTTTGTTTATAAGCACTGGTACCAACAAGAACAGCAGACGACAACAACAGCGACAACATTAAAAGTCAGATAACCGCAGCAACATCAACAACAATTGAACAACAACAACACCCGCGATCAGTATAATTAGCAGGTAGCAGTAGTCGTCCTCGCAGATTTCAGTAATACTGAAATATGCTCATAGGACATGCCAGTGATATAGGTCATACATAACTGAAAACATTAGTGAGCAATATGAACAATGGCAAGCATGAACAAGCAATGACCATCAATATCACAACAGACACTATATTAGCATGAACTCGGATCTTTATGTAGTACTAGCAACAGCTGTACAACGTGGAGGTGGGTCATAAAGATCAAAGGAAGGGATGGGTATGATCAGTTTCGCCTTGTCTGTTCTTGCACTCTATGTTTTCGTGTCAGTCGGACTTTGCCTTCTCTTCAAAAACAGCACACACAGCGACGACGACGACTACAATAACAAAAACAGCACAACAACAACAAGAACAACAAAAGCCAAGTACAACCGCACAGCCACATGATGGAAGTAATGAAGATGTTGATGATTGCGATGAGACGAAACAAGTTGAAGATGGAGCTTCTGGCGATGATCTTCTTCGAACCCTCAATCGCAAGCAGTGTCCCCCTTCTCTCTTCCGGTGTACATGCTCTTGAAACCGCCAAGCGCAAGTAGTGTTCCCCTTATCTGTTTCGTGCCAGTCGGATTATACCATTCAGCAACATCAACACCACCATCACCAACAACAACAACAACAGCAGCACAGCAACTGCAAACAACAACAACAACAAGAATCACGACGTTATATGATGTAGGCAGTGAAGATGTTGACGATGATCAAGAGGCGAGAAAGCTTGAAGATGGAGAGGTCAGCTGTTGTTGGAGCGAGGATGGGGAGTAGGACATACTCACTGGATGAAAGGGGAAGGCGCATGATATCCCCTCATTGGACTTGGTCTACCACCACAGCAGCTATAACAGCAGTAGCAATAACGACAACAACAACAACTCCAATCCGTACACTCTAGTAGTTAGTAGCACTTGTCCTCGCACCAATGATATGTATCGTGACTTTACCAATGCTGCTTAAAAGCCATAAACAACTCAGATACTAGTAAGCAATATGAACAAGAAGTGCCATCAGTATCATAGCAAACCGGATCATAGTAGCAATGTTGATCATAATGTAGCACATACAACAATGATACTGCTAACACTTGCTTGGCTTTTGGTGTGTGTGTGTAGGACGATAAAGTTTCAACATGGATAGGTTAGTTATGTTTTTTGGTAGTTACACAGACAAGAAAGAGGAAACAGATAATTTAGATCATGGGAAAGTAAGAAGATACAGATGATGAAGATGATGAGGATTATGAAGATGATGACCGTGATAATGATGATGGACGTGCTAGACAAGATGATTGTGATGACAAAGATGATGGCTATGATCAAAGTGCTATCTACGGTAGAGGTGATGGTGATAATAAAGATAATGGCGATGATCAAATTGAAGGCAGGTGGGAGGGGGAGAAGCAGAGAGCAGGGCAGGGCAGAGCACGGCTGCATGAGGGTAGAGAAAATGCGCAGGAGGGTTCAAGGAGAAGAGTAACAGGGATTGGGTCTGGGCGCGGGTTGGAAAGTGGCGGAGAGTGAGAAGGGAAGGGGGGGAGGGAGAAGGGAGACGGTGTAGGGAGGGCGCGAGGGAGGGAGAAAGGGAGGGGGGGCGGGAGCGGTACGGTTTGGTGGCGGGTTTTGCGGAAGGACCATTAAATGGAAGACTGAAAATTGGAGTTCAAGGCTTGCTGGAGGATCTTGATCGCACAGACTGGCCAACTGGTGCCTTGCACAATGCTCAGGAGCAACACGGGGCCCTGGCCGCATCTGCGGCGCAATCTTGCTGCCAGCCGTCGAAGACAACCGTCAGCCACCCCTTGCATGAGACGGGTTACGTGTGTCACGGGGAGCATTTTTGGTGGCTCAGTTCCCAGCATCGGTGGCTGCCTTGACTTTCGCCGCCGTCCACCTGCGCAGCTCAAACTGAGGGAGGGGAATACGTCATCAAGCTTGAAGGAACCTCCCGCCCTCCTCGCCGTCATCCACCCAGACCTGCGAGGACCAATCAGCAGGGTGAACCTAAAGCGGATGCATGCAAAGGCAAAACGCCGAAAGCCTCAATCTCGCGATTCAGGCCGAGGACCCATTGGGCCCAGTCGACCTCAAAACCACTCAAGACGTCGAGTCAGCATCGTTGTAATTGGCACACCTGTGCCAAGGCAACTAGGCATCAGGCTGGAGTCGAGGCACGGCGACGGTCTGAGATAACACGTGTAATCAGCAGTCCAAGCCTATCACAGGGGCCACACTGCCAACGCGCACATGTTTCGGCAAGCACAAGCCATTGGACAACGCAGACCCCACATGACCCTTCCATCATACACCGCACTTGCCTGTATGTCTGTGTCTCTGTCTGTCTCTGTCTGTGGGGTCTCGGAACCAGATCCGGGACTTATGGAAAATTTTGGGTCGCGGGGATTCGACAACTCTCACCCGATGCAGTGTGCTGGCATTGTCGTTTTGCCTTGTCGCTTGCGTCTGTGCATGTTCTCGTCTTGGCCTGAATCGCGAGATTGAGGCTTTCGGCGTTTTGCCTTTGCATGCATCCGCTTTAGGTTCACCCTGCTGATTGGTCCTCGCAGGTCTGGGTGGATGACGGCAAGGAGGGCGGGAGGTTCCTTCAAGCTTGATGACGTATTCCCCTCCCTCAGTTTGAGCTGCACAGGTGGACTCCCGCGCAGGCCAAAGCCGCAAGCCATGCTGGGAACCGACAATCCCGGGTGAAAGTATCCTGGGTGTGTGCAGTGTGACCGGACCTACTTTCATGGAGCATCTTCTACTAGGAAGTACTCCTATCTCGGAGCCTCGTTTTTGTTTGAAATAGTCAAAGTGAAAGTATGGTAACAGGCATAGTACGTAGTAGTACTAGTCTAATTGGCCCTGGCCTGGCCTGGAAGGGATTACTCCGCTCTCAGCCTCAACCTGGGACCGCTAGACCCTCAGCCGCATAGTCTCACCGAGGCAATCACGAGCTGGGCATGAAGATCGCGCACCACGCGCTCCTCTTAACTTAAACAGTATTGAAGTTGTTGTTTTGCTTCAGCTCTTGGAGGGCTAGTCTGGGTTGAGGGGGTTTAGGGCGTGGCATTTGGCGTGTAGGGGCTTGGGACGTTGGGTTCCAATTTTCGGATTTCGAGTGGCAGAGGTGACAGGTTTATCCTCGGGAGTCACACTTGCCGGGTAGTTGGGAAACTCAAGCTCGGCCTTTGAGACTCGATCTTGCACGTCTTGAGGCCGTTCACCAATACCGTCCGGATTCACGTTTAGAGTATCAGAACCAGAACTACAGGTCTGCTTCATCCGAGCCCGGTTACCCGGAACACGGGCAAATCCCAAAGCTACAAAAAACCGACAAGCAGGTCCTAATGATGGAAGCAAGGCTCCGCTAAACTGGGGTTCTTGCTATTGCGATGGCTATTCTTAAACCCTAAGCAGCCCTAGCTCAACTCCTCATATGATCTGAAACGTTGCGTCTCGAGGCCAGCTGCGAAATTTTTAAAGAAACAACATTCCATCGAGGGCACTACTTCAACCCCCTGCGTCCTTTCGCAGCACGTGGCCTGAAGGCTGCCCGACGAACCCGCCGGGCGATGCCAGATGCTGGATTGCAAATCTCCTCCAAAGCGATGTGAGGCATCGTGAGGATGCAAAGAGAAATCATCCAAAACAAGATCTCAGCCAGTGCCAAACATGAGTGACTTTTAAAAAGGTGCGCACGAAAGCCGAGGCCGACGCCCAATGGGCCCACACCACCAATCGTCGCCCTGGACATCATCATCCTGGAATACTATAATTATGATAGCGCACCGTGACCAACAGTCTAACTAAGCCAACTATTCGGTGATGCAGGGAAAAATTGGAGTTTCTGCAAGTATAGGGGCTTTAGAAGAACAGTCGAGGAGCATGCGCCCTCATAGTACAAGTGCATAATATAATATACACGAAGCGGTATTGAACATGTTGCAGCAAATGTAAGCCCCAATATCCGCTAAGTTGCTGAACAGCCCAGCGACGACGAAGAGCTCCTGCTTTGCAGGCTGTATCTTTCAAGAAGGCTTCGACAAGTGAAAAGATCCTGGTGCTGCTAGGCGCAGGCATGGAGCCCAGGCGCCTTTGAGGAGGGCTTCTTGGACTCTGGACCAGGTACATACAAGTGGAAGCTAGGACAGATCTCAACCAGATGTGCGGCATCCGCTCCAAGACAGATCAAGTTCCACCCTAAACCCTA
This sequence comes from Symbiodinium sp. clade A Y106, assembly GCA_003297005.1. Classification (NCBI taxonomy): domain Eukaryota; class Dinophyceae; order Suessiales; family Symbiodiniaceae; genus Symbiodinium; species Symbiodinium sp. clade A. The sequence continues at coordinate 59,816 of BGNK01000656.1, read as the reverse complement.
TAAACCCTAAACCCTATAAGCCCTAAAACCCTAAAACCCTAAACCCTATAAACCCTATAAACCCTATAAACCCTAAACCCTATAAACCCTATAAACCCTAAACCCTAAATCCAGGCAAGCAGGCAGCTCAGAGTCCTGGCCATTGCGGCGGCTTTTCCTCTCGAAAGGCGCTTATCTTTGGCTTGGCAATCGACCTACCTTTGGTTAGTAGGGAATGGAGGAATGGGGTACAATTATAACTACTATTACTACCATTCTTCCATTCCCTACTAACCAAAGGTAGGGGATTGCTTCGGGAGTTCAACCCATGCAGTCGTTTCGCTGGCCAACGATTTCGCATCTATATAGGAGCAAGAACATCCGGCAGTACATTGTGGACACTCTTGCAATGAATCAACACTCCACTGCACTTGGTTGCTGGCAAAAACAAGTCTTGCAGGAACGACGTGACAAAGCTCAAATAGCTCGCGAGGCCTGCGGTAGTGTCAGTGGCTTGCGAATCTCGCTTAATAGCGACTCGTTTCCGCATCTGACAATGATATCGCCCTGTTGATTCCGCACTAACAAGACCCACCTGCAAGCTGCGTCAAGCAGCAGATTCTGCTGCGGCGCTGGTCCGTGCAACGGCAATGCCACAGAAGCAAATGTGGTGTCGAGTCTTTGCATCGACTACGGTTCAACCCAGACATGATACGGGAGTTTCCGAAAATTAGGGGTCCCCTTATAGTAAGGATCCTACTATTTAGGGTACTATATTAGGGTCCCCTATTTTCGGAAACTCCCTAAACCCTAAACCCTTTATAGAACCCTTATAGTTATTTTAAAGGAACCCTTAAAGGGTCCCCTATTTTCGGAAACTCCCATAGATGACCGGAGGCTCAGGGGATGGCTTATGAGACACCAGAGACATCGTATCGGTAGCTGCTAATTACCCTCAAGTTCTCAACCGGAGAGCATTTTCCAGTATAGGAGCATGTCATCTATGGTTGACCGCACTGAATTCCGTGCCAAACGGTGCAGAAGTTGACTGTCGTGGCGCTCTGACGGTGCTTGAATCGAGGCGTTTCGTAGAAAGGCTGCAAGGAAGCCTGTACTGCAGCAAGCTACTAAGCTAGGAAACGGGAACTGGGAAATACGCCGAAGCCGAAATCTCGGTCTCGAGATGATTTTTTGCACTCCTGGGTTCTAGACGCCTATTTGCTGCCGATGCCACCCCAGAATTGCTCCTCACCACGGCCTGGGCCTAGTCTAGTCAGGGATCTCAGGGTTGGGGCTTGGGTTCAAGCTTCCCTGTGCCAAAAGATTAGCAGCAGCGATTTCATATGATTCCAGCCTTGCAGCAGAGAACTTAAGATGTGCTGCAGGGTGTCTGGAAATCTGAGCGCCACCTTCACCCTGCAGTCCGGATTCTTCCTGACACGGAAGTTCACAATTTTGCAGGGGTCGCACGTACGGCTACTGAGCATTTGGGGCTTCAGCGTTTCCCAAGGACCTTGTAATCCCCATGTGTGTGCACATGAAGCGCAGGGAGAAGCACAAATTTCACCAGCACTTCTTCTTCGCGGCTTCAAAGAGCGTGCTTTCGCCGCAAACGTGTCCACAACATGGACCGACATGCTTGCTTCTTTGATCTGCTGTTGCCTGCAGGGTGCACCAGCAAAGCCTCTCGACCTCCTGACTCTTCGAGCGAGCGCATGTGAGGTCGCATGAGGCACGCAGATTTGCCATTGAAGCCCCAGCTGCGCTGGCACCCACCCTTTGACACTGTGGGCACGCAGCCTGGTCTAAGTGGGGGGAAGGCTTTCTTTCCCAACATAAAACAAAAATCCAGCGACAAAAGTCAGGTCCATACTACCTTGTTGCACATCTTGCTTGCACTCGAAGGTCCAGGTCACCATAAATCTACTGCCATGGCGCGTGCTTGTCACACACCAGGCTGCCGCCGCAATGTATCTGTGGCTTCTGATGACCCATTGCGATTGGGAGTGCAGTTGAATTACAGATGCCCGCTCCACAGGCAAGTGGAAGAACGCGGCAAAATGCCTAGACATGCCTGGAACGCAATGGTCAGCCTCCGGCACGCACCAAATCAGTACTTCCTCTAGCTCTTTCATCGCGGATTCGAATATTCTTGAAATGCAAGTTCGCACAGATGCCGACAGCTCGAAAGCGCCACATGGGCTGACATTCTCAGGCTTGAACAGTCACAAATAAGCTGAGACTTCAGCCAGAGAACCCCACCATGCCCGATTCGTATTTAGGATATTGCCGCCGGCGCTGCCTTTCTCAGCCAGCGTCGCTTCTGGAGGTGTCGCCGGGCATGCCACCTGGAAGACTCAGTCATCTGGAGTCTACTTGGAGGGTCTATGGACTTAGTAAGTATGGTTACACGTACCTTAATTGGGGTTAGAAGTAGTTATAAGTCTCTAAGCAAGGAGCATGAGCCTAAAGCGAGCATGGTGCAACCTTTGCAGGCTAAGCAATAGACTCAGTCCTAACCTGAAAGCGTGGGCACTAGAGGCTGCTTTGGGCAAACCCCTTTGTGGCTACGAACCAAATCAATGTATCGATCGAGCATCCGTTTGCTTGCTTTTCTAGCTAGGTGTCCATTTAGTGCAAGCTGCACCCAGTTATTGGGCACCAAAGCTCTAGTGGAAAGTCTCGCTATTGAGAGTCCTTCTGCCCGCGCTGTGCCCGTCTTCCACCTACCCCGCAAATCTATAGCATCCAGAACACCACTTCCCCTTTGGGAAGAGCTTCGTTGAGCATACCACACCCTGGAAAACCACCAGGAGATGTACCGTTCTAGAAGAGGAAGCCAGGACCAGCATTGTATGGGGTTTGAGCCAAGCCAAAAGGGTTCAAGCCACCGAACTATGTCACTGACTTTTGACATCGAAGTTGAAAGCGTGCAAGATGACTATCCTTGAGAAAATGAACGATTCAGGTTCCTCGTCTTGTCATTCTGATCAGTCTCGCCCTTGCTATCCTTCCTGTGTTCTTTCTTCTCCTTCTTGTCTTTCTCCTCAGTCTCCCCCTTGTTGTCCTTCCTCTTCTCTTTCTTCTCCTTCTTGTGCTTCTCCTCATCCTCCCTCTTTTCCATCCTGGAAGCTGCAAGCCCTGGGCTGTCCAATACCAACATTAACTGACCTAAAGTGTTGACTCAGACCGTGGTGGAGACTTCAACCTTTCAAGACGTGACAGCAACCTGTTTGCGTACCTTTCATAAGCCAAAGCTCCCTTGCCACGGCCCCTATGCGTTCCCATGAAGTATCCCTTCTGCAACTAAACTGTGCGAAACATATCCCAAACGATGGCGACGCCAGCACAACGCAGTGGAAAAAATGCGCTATGCTTCGGCCTGTACTTGTACGGAATATACTGCTTGGTCTTGGTAGACGTCAGCGTTGTCGTTGGCGTAGTCGTTGGTGTAGTGGTGGTCGTTGGTGTAGTGGTGGGGCAGCACTCCCACTGGACCGCAAACTGTTGAATCTCGTCCAGGCTGGTCCCATTCGAATCAAGGCCGGCGCTTACGATGCAAAACTCTGTGCCCTCCGTCCAGGGTTGGCAAACTCGAGAGTTTGGGTCGGCGCTTGGAGCATTGCAAGTGATTCCAGTTGAATCATAGCAAAATGAGGTTCTATTGCCCAGAGTGCTGACGCACACGTAAGTTGGGCACAAGCCTGCAGGCACGTGAAAGCATGCCTCAAGGGAAGGTCGTGGGGGGTCATATACTCCGGCGGAAACTGTCAATGGAATACCAACGTCTGGTAGTCCGCTTGTGTTCGCGTCTGGGCCGCAGAAAGTAACGTTGGGATCAAAGACCCTCGCAGCAACCCAGCAGTCAGGTAGTTGCGCCAGGAATTCATCCCAGCTGCAGAGTTGAGTCGTGCCGCACCTTGACGTGCTGAAACGAAAGATCTCGTCAGAGGGAAAGCCCCCCCTGCATTCTCCACGTTCTGGAAAGGGCTCCTCAGAGTTTAGGGTTTAAGGGTTTAAGGGTTTAGGGTTTAGGGTTTAGGGTGCGACGAAGCGGCAAGACCCAGCCAAAACTAGAACGGATCAAATAGCAATAGCAATAGTAATGGATCAAAAAGCAATAGCAATAGTAATGGTAATAGCAATAGTGATAGCAATAGTAGTACTAATCCTAATAGTAATATTACCGACCTGTCCTGCCGCATCAACCAATCCAAGCTCTTGCGGCTCTTGCTCTCTGCCTCGCGAATGTGAATCAAGTGTGTCGAGCGTGCAAAGAACACAGCCATCTCACGTGGATGACTTGACTCCTTTGGGCGAGGCAGGACATTTTCGTTTGACATAGATCACGAGCCGCAAAAAAGCCCTGCAAACATATCGCGCCGCATCGTCGAAAAACGGACAACAAAACCTGCAGGAAACGGTAAACATATGGGCAATACGGGACAGACCAATACTAGTACTAGGCATGTCTAGCCTTGTCGAGTCTTGCAAAGAACCCAGAGTTTCCATGTGCGTGATTTGGGTCCTTTGAATAAGGCAGTACATTGTCGTTTGACTCAGACGCCCAACAAACATTCTCGCATTCTCGATATACGAACAGAGCCTTGCAGTCCAAGAAGTGGAACTGGGAGAGCATATGCAAAGAGAAATAATATGGGGGCCTTAGTGGTTAGAATCGGGCTTTGGGGTATATTATACTATAACTATAATAAGGAACCCCCAAAATAGTATTGGCAATTATATAGGCCCCTATAGAATGCAAAGCGCAATACTATGCATGTCCAGTGTATCAATCAGGCGCTTGACACGCATCATTCAGCACTACAGGGCTGTTAGCAACGGCACGTGCACGCCACTTCGACACGGTGTTCTAAACGTTGCACGCACAAGTATGCTGCATTCCAAGGCTTCTCTTGCCTGGCTTGCCAACTGCAAGAGGGCGTTGGTGTCATTGCACTCAGCTCCTGCAGATGACCTCAGCAGAGCATCCATGATACATCCCGGCGCTCCGATCACGGTTTGTCAAAGGTGTCTGGGCCAGGGGGATGAAGGTGGCTCAATCAGCTTCGAACGGGTAATGGGAGCTCTGGGCCAAAGGCTCAAAGCTAAAACAAAAACGGAAATGAGTCGCGGACTGGCAGCGTAGCCCCTGCCAGCAAGCAGGAAACACCCGAGACTGCGCGACACCCCCTGAAGGGCCGTTTTCCTTGCCGAACACCCGGGCCTCTTCAAAACCACAGACCTGCAGCCGAGAACTTCACCCTCATCAGAGAAATGCTCTAGAAACAGTAGACCTTTCAGGCCAGCCCTGTGCGACAGTCAAAAACATTCCAATCGTTCGGTCCAGCCTGCGAAGTCAACAGGCCGAGCCAAAGCCCCGCATTCCACAGAGCAGAAAGGCACATAGCAACTTGGCACTGTACCGAAAGTGAATTGAGGCTAAGTACGCAGCAACTTGAGCCGAAGCAGCTGATTGTACATGGTTGCTCAAGGTTTGGCCAAGCTGATCAAGCTCAAAGCAGCCAGAATTAACATCTTTGGCTCGTTTCCTGGCCATTTCTTACACGGTCCTTGTCCTCAGAAGCCCAATCGAGGGGATCCATGTGGATGCAGGAAGCAAAATCCAGATGGGGTTGAGAATCAAGCTTGAATGCTCCGATGCAGTGTTCAGTGACCATTTCTGGTATGCTGTCAGCCATCAACACAAACAGCTGGCAAACGAACTAGTCCAGGATCACAACTCTACCCCACCAAACACATTAGAAAGTGGGGAAGAATAACAACCTGAGCTTACCGGTGACCGCACACCTTGCGCAATGAAGACGTCTGGTCGCTCGCAGCGCTTCAATGCGTTTTCGCCGCACACGCAGTCGGCATCAACCGAGCCTCTAGCTTCTTTGATCTTCTTTGGCAGAAGCAAAGCCTCTCAACCTCTGGACTCTTGGAGTTTAAACACCGTAGAGCGTACCCCAGACAGCTACCTTGCAAGCCATGCCAGAGAGCTCTGTACCGCCGTTGCTTGCTGAAGACGTTTGAGTCATGTGGTGTCGGGATTGGCATCCACTGCCCCAGCCCATCTGAAACGATCCATGGTGGTCAGGGCCCACTGACCATAACGGCCAATACACCCCGAGCGACACCAGGAGACGAAGCTCAGTGGATCTGTGGCCGGTGCCAAAACCTCAAAATTATGGACTAAAGATGGTTGTCATCCTTCCCTGGCACTCTTGGCATGGCAACACCGGCCATCACGTTTTGTGCTGGCACGGAGCTCCGCGCTGACAGCTTTCGTTCAGCTTCGGATCGAATTCTCATGGCGATAGGTACCCTGCGGCGCAGTGCCTTCCATGCCTAGGACCGCGGCCGGACACGGTCAGGCACAGCACAAATCTTAACTTTGGTTGGTAGGGAATGGAGGAATGGGGTACAATTATAACTACTATTACTACCATTCTTCCATTCCCTAAACCCTAAACCCTAAACCCTAAACTCTACTACTATTACTACCATTCTTCCATTCCCTACTAAGCAAAGGTAGGAAATTTGCTTCGGTCATCCCAGCTCACAAAGAACTTCGTGAAGAGAGTCTCGATTTCTTCGCTCCAGGGCGCCCGGAAACATCAAGGCCTTCAGTGCTTTTAAGGTTTAGGGTTTAGGTTTAGGGTTTAGGGTTAGGAACACTGGTGCTCAAACTTCCCACTAGGCCCCTCCGACTGATGCCTGATCGCCAAAACTGTGCGAGGGTGGAAAGTTATTTGTCGCCCCATTTTGGCCTAAACCTTTCTGCATGTGGCGCCACGGAGAAGCTGCAAATCAGTTCGGAATGCTGTTGCTTGAGAATAGCACCTTGATGCTTCGACTCCGTGTTCGACGGTTCCATGTGCTACATTGTTGATTACAACACTTTCCGTCTTTGCGCGAGAAGTTCAAATGCTGCCAATTCGAGCAATTCGAACCGATGCTTCTTCGAGCAAGCATCCTGGTCTCAAACAGCCGTCAAGGACACCAAAAGAGAAGAGCTGAATATTGCGAAAAAACGTAAGAAACAAACAGAAAGCAGGTCACCGCAACCAAGGGCAACCATGGACCCCACCGCGACCACACAAAAAATGCACCAGAGCCACAGAGCCAAACTAAACAGGCCCTGTTTTTGTTACTTCCGTGATGCTCGACTCTTTGATTTTGTCAGAAGCCTGAACTGCTGATGATGACGATGATAATGCGCAGGTGCCCTGCACGCTCCGTCAGCACACAAGCCCCGTGATCATCTCCAAACCCTGAACTGCCCTAAACCCTAAACCCGTAAAGGTCGCGTCGAGGCTTCGGCCTCCGAGCATCGGCATCGAAGACGACGAGTTGGGGTCCTGCAGATTGAACGAAGAAGAGACTGGCTACCATCACAGAACTTCAAGATATCTCATGCCCCATCAGCAGCATGCTTTCCCGGGAAACTTCACAGTGGCATGACTTGATTCCCTTGGCATGGCTCCCCAACGTGATACCCCGAGGAGCATTGCCTGGCGGTGGAAACACAAGAAATAAGCAGAGCAGTGTCATCGCCAACTAACTCGAAGAGGACAACACTCGACCCAGCAATCGCTCGATGCTGGCCTGGCCACTGCTCGCCAGGGCCGCGATGGAAATACTTGCTTTCACTGTGCTCTTTGTGTGATCCAAAGCCTCTAACACCGAGGCTTTGGCTTTCCGATGAGGTCCGTAGCCTTGAAAGAAATCAGCCAGCCGCACTTGGAGTCAAGAAAGTGGCGTCGGGTCTGCAGCTTCTGGGCACCGAGCTTTCTCAGATTTCGAAAGCTCCGAGGCACCAGCAATCAATATCAAACAGATCTTGCATGGCGACATCATCCTTGCAAAGGCAATAAGGAACTCATGCTCGAAAGCATACCTTCAAAATCCTCAAACTGCGCCTCGCACATCCCAGACTGCGGCCCAAGCTTGCCCACCTCATAAACTTGTCGACGGTTTCGTGGCTTGAGGTTCAACTTTCAAACAGACACGCCCAGCAGAAGACCTTGCGACCATGCAGTGCGTTCCAAGCTCATGACCTGCTTCAAAGTGATGACTTCGGTCAAATGGCCTCACCCAGTTGACTCATAGGCACTGGGAGGGATCGAATCTCCTGAGGCACCAGCATGCGGTCGATGTCGCGTAGGTCTTCCACGCTAACGTCCTTGCAACTAAGGGCAGGATGCGTGCCGTCGTTTCGCACCTAAACCAAACAGCTCAGCTGAGGCAGCAGCAACCAACGAGGCCATCGCACACACCTGACGAGACGGGCTGAGCGACAGAAGTTCCCTCCCCAATAGCCTAATCCCAAATAGCTGAAATTTGAAGCTTACAGTAGCAGCCGCGGGGGATGCACTCAATGAGACTGACCCCAAACGCCGAAGCCTGGAATCTTCCGTTTTGTCAGGGTTACTTAATTTATTTTGGTTTTGCAGGGGAATGCCTCCCGACGGCGTTCTGCACATAAATGCATTGGGGCCAACGGCTTCAAGCCGCAAGGACGCAAAACAGGTTGCGGGAAGTTTGGACTTGTTATACGCAATTACACGAGCACTCTGTGGCTGGCATAGCCCTGGGATCCAGCCATCATTCTGGCAGAAAAATTTAAAATCGCACACCTTTCCTGAAGCATGCACTTCGCCGCGGCGTCAACTGCAAAGCCGGGTGCTCAAACCACCGAACCGAAGCATCAAGCAGCAGATCCAAAAGCAGATACGTAACCCCTGAAAGGGCTCGGCTCTCGACGCAACTGTCAGAGGAAGACAGCAGAGCGCACCAGAATCCGGCACAAGCGCACGCGTCTTCCAATGCAGCCCAGACTTGCGGTGGGTCCATATGGTGGTGCACACGTCAATTTAATTTGCCAGCTGCCACACGGTGTGTCAAATGCACAAGTATGGCCAGGAACATGCAACGCGAGAAGAAGACGCTTTTGTGCAGCCAACATCATACATCAATGATCTGATACTGTCAACCCGGCGCACTTCACCGAACAGTTGCACGCCACACGCGGCCTTTCACGCCACCGTCACACGGATCACTCATAAGAAAAGCCTCCCTCCTCTCCTCTCGTGGAGGAGAAGCTCACGGTTGAAGCTCCTGGGAGAGGCCCTCAGCCCTCGTTGACTAAATCTTACCTGCAGACGTGCATCACGAATTTCGAAGCGCATTCAATTTTTCGGAAATGCGGCGCATGAGTTTTTTCTGCCGGGCCATTTGCGGTGGGAGGCTCAAGCTTGGATCTGAAAGTCGGTCAACACAACACCCACAAACAGTAAGTCTGTTAGCTCTCCAACCCTGCAGCACATGTGTTGGACAACCCGCTTCAACCATGGCGCTGCTTGGAACCCGGATCCGAAACTGTTCACGAAAACTGACACTCAACGCACACACACACACACACACGTGCATGCATGCTGTGGGCAAACACACACACACAAAAGCGCACAACACGAAACTAAATGCATCCACATAAGACAGACAAACTTGTTAGACATTTTGAGCACAGCTCCTTCTCCGGCAGCGGCTCTGCCTGGGGCCGGGACTGTTTTGAAAGCATCATATCACATCGATGCGGTTGGCAGCCATCAGCCCCAAACTGAGGGCCACGTGACAGCCTGGCCAACCGACTTTAGCTCTGACCTGCCCTCCTTTTGCTGAGGGGTTCCATTTCTCGCGAGAGCCTCCTGGCCCGACACCCTCCTTGTTTCGGGTCCTCTAGCATGCAATACTGAAGCCCGGAATGGCTATGGTCAAACTGCATAGCCTTGTACTGGCCTTGTACGCCCAGCTGTGCTGCGTCGCAAGTCCAGAGACATAAACACCACATGCCCTCCTGCACACAATTTCCCGCATCCCAAATAAATATGCCGCTGGGCACCTCAGACGTCGCTTCCTTCAGGAAGCTTTCGGCTTCTTCTCCAGAGCTTGCGTTGTCCACCTCGTTGTCTTTGCAACTTTGCAACGCAATTTTGAGGTAGGCAGCTCTCAGTCCAGTCCAGTCCTGGCCTGAGGCTTCTATAGGTCTTGTTCTTGCGAAAGATCAACCTCGAGTCCGTCCTCTTGCCTTCTTGCTCGCGGCTGCAAGACGATCTGCCCGCTGCACGTCTTCGTGCACGTGTGGCTTTTGGTAGGCCCCTGCGGTGTTGTGAATCTGGACAAAAACTATGGTTCTAAGACCGAAAAGGGGGCAGCAGATAGGAGCAAGCTAAAAACCAAAGTAGTGGGAGAACAGGTACTAGAAGGGCTTGAACGATTAATTACTTGGTGACATTGTTGTCTTAACACTACCTGGCCTTCTCGCTCTCTGCTGCGTGCCCATCTGCCGGCTGCTGGTCATCACTGTGAACCTGGAATTCTGCACTCCGCACTTCTTCGATTTAGCTCGTCGAGATGTGGTGCATGCCGGCCAAAGGCTCGAAAGTGCTAACTAAGTTCACTGAAAAACTCGCATGTCGGAATCCGGAGTCCGGCCACCTTGCCTTCTTTTTCGTTGCAAGCCCATCTGCCAGCTGTTGGTCATCGCTGTGAGCCTGCAAGCGAAGAATCCCTTCTGAGGCTCCTTGCGCGACGAGTTCAGGGGGTGGGGATAAGGGGGGGTGTCAGAAAATTCCAAATAAACGGGAAATGGAACACTAACCGCTGCGTGGCAGCGGTCAGTACGTCGGAACTGCAGTGCAAGGCTCCATGCAGATTGAACCTAGACATGTTCCAAGCTGCTCTAAACCCAAACCCCGATCTGTCGGCGGGAAAGTGCCCGTTCAGACAACAGCTAGTGACCATTCTGAGGACGTATTCTTCCACCGAAGCACCTGTGTGTGTACCTCTGCTCTAGAAAGCCTTGTGCATCAAACCCCTTGATCTAAGGCTAAGGCTGGAGTCAAGCAAAGCTTCCTGACTAGCGACTTACAGCGAGATCAAACTTCTCACTGTATCTCCTCAGTCGGCCCTTGCTTGACAACGGGGTCGGACAGAGGTCACGGAGAAGAAACAGAAGCAAGTCTTGACTCAAGCCACGAGCGCCCTAATTTACCGTCCACCACCTCGCCTTCTCGGCTTCTGCATCTTGACTTTCCTGACAGGTTGGGAAAGTGCTGCGCAAGATCACAGTGGTCACAGAAGATGCGTAGCGGTTCACGGCCTCTCGGTCCCGCATCGCAAATGGGAGGGCTCGCAACTGTTTTGTCAGCATCATATCACATCGATGCGGTTGGTGCGTGTTGGTTGGCCCACCTGCGGGCTTGGCAATGCCGTGCAAGACCAAGGAAGATGCAGCTCAGGAGATGCGATATTCTCCGTGCGCAGGCGAGTTTCTGAAAAACTGATTATATAGAGCAGATGTTTTAGCAATGCCGAGGACCTCGAATGAGCACCCCTGGCCCAGCTCTGCTGGGTCGTAGGCGGGAGTCGCTCTATTTCTGTTGCTTTGGTGAGATGTCCATCGTTGTGAAACATCCACACATGACAGTGCGCGCAACGAAAGTTGCGTAGATATGATTTGGCCAACTGCGCCGAATCCCGACAGGAGTCTTCTGAGCATCATAGCAAGGGACTGAAGCGGAGAGGCAAGTGCAAGTGCAAGTTGAAGCAGATCGCTGTTCCGGGATTTCAGGCAGATTCCGCCATGAATGCAGTCCGCTTCAGCTTAGAAACTTGAATGCTACTGTAGGGTCACCATTTGCGGGGGAGCGAGATAGCCAGCCCTGCCAGGAGGGAACTATTATTGGGGATTACAGGGATCCATTGCCAGCTTTGCTAGGTGGAAGGGTTTTGGCCCCGCGTCGTCTCCAGACCCCCCACCCCGATCACGGGAACTTGCTGTCAAGCGGGTCGACTCAGTCTTAGAGTTTTGGAGGCTGCTGGATCAGTGACGGACGTGTTTGTATCTTCATGTGGAATGTAGCAAGTGGCGACTGTGGGCATCTACTTCTCAGCCACTTGGCAGGTCACCGAACAGTCCGGCATGAACTACTAAGACGAGCAACAATAAGGCCGCAAACGGCACGGCACTTCCACGCACTTCTTAGCTGAGTAATGATGCCGCCTCTGCAGAGGCGCCGCAAGAGCGGGCTCTGCAGCTCAGCTTCCATCCCGGCCACTTTTCACAGACACCGCTGTACGACAAAACAAAAGTGGACGAACCTACATGGACGAGGCCAGTCTGCACGAACTTACTCAACTTGGGGGCTGAGTCCAGCGTCCTCGGCACGCCCAAGCTGCGTGTCCCAACTTCACCTGCGCACGCAGGAAAAATGCCAAAAGTTGCACCTCCGCATTGAAGCACGAGAGCACGAGAGCACCAGGCCACGACTGGCTTGGCGATGCCCGAAACCCTAAACCCTAAACCCCCTGTTCGGCGAAGTGCGCCGGGTTGACAGTATCAGATCATTGATGTATGATGTTGGCTGCAGAAAAGAGTCTTCTTCTCGCGTTGCATGTTCCTGGCCATACTTGTGCATTTGACACACCGTGTGGCAGCTGGCAAATTGACGTGTGCACCACCATATGGACCCACCGCAAGTCTGGGCTGCAGTGGAAGACACCTCCGCTTGTGCCGGATTCTGGTGCGCTCTGCTGTCGTCCTCTGACAGCTGCGTCGAGAGCTGAGCTTTTTCAGGGGTTACTTGGAGGTTCATGGGTAGTTATAGGTAGGGTTATTAGTAGGGTAACTATACTTATAACCCATATTAGGGGACTTATAACCCTACTTATAGCTACATTCCATACCCGAAGGGTCAGATGCGCTGGCTTTCGTCGATCAGGTCGTAGTCGCCTCTGCCAACCTCTCCAAGCAACAGCAGCATCTTACAATTACAACAGCTGAAGCATGAAAAGCAAAAAAAGCTGGAAACTCCGACTAACCACATCTGGAAGTCCGCAGGCCTCCTCGTGCTCAGGTTGGGAAGTATCCGCGCAGCCTGCAAGTAGACAGAACTGTGATATGTCTAGTATAGCAGCGAGAGCTGTTAGGTTGTCTGATTCGCAGTATCATACGGTATGCTTAGCACTGCCTTGTAGAGTATAGTTCTCGACAGCATCAGCACGGCATCCCGGACGAGTGCGAGCGCGCCGGAAGGCCGTAGTGCTAGGAGTCAGGCCGGAGGTCCGCAAGGAGAAAACAGGTCCGGTTCTGGGACTGCGGGCAGTCCTTCTGGCATTTAGAGCTGAGGGCAGGACAAATGCAAAACGTTGCAGAACAATGTCACTGGCAGCTTCACGTCTCGTAGGCCTTCACGATTGTTGGAGCCGTTGCGTTGTGGTCCTGACGGCAAAATGTGCTGGGATGCTCGCGCCACGACTTGGCCTATCCTGGTCGCACAGCCAAGCCTGCGTGGTGTCTAGTGAGAACAGGAGCACCGCGACTTTTAGACCGCGCAAGACCAAAGTATGAAGTCAAACGTGACATGAGCTCTGGACTGCTTCCCACCGCTGCAACACGAAACTTGCGTCCCTTTTGCCCTACTTCTGCCGATGAGATGCTGCTACAGATGCTCCTTCCTGTTTCAATTTGGAGGGACCCAAATGATGCCAACCCTGTGCAATCGGAGGGTACTGGAATCACTGGAAGTCGGCTTGAGAATCAATTTCCGAGGTTTTGAGCTCAAAACAAACTTCTCGATGAATGATCGCCTTGCTACGTAAAAGCAAGAACCCTGAAGCATGCAACGAGCTGGTGCGGCAGAAAGCAGCTTGTCTTTCCCAATCGCTTCTGGTCCGGCAAGTAACAGTATCACCAGACATGCATCCAAGCTTACGGCGCGAAGAGAAAACCTGAAAAAGAAACCGCCTACATGACTGATTTGTGTCGTGTGGTGTACAAACGAAGATCCACGAAAGGTAGCAAATTGGTGTGAAAATTCAGGGAGATGCAAGAAGCATCGTTGGAGCAGGTCCGAGTAATACGAGCACCAGCTTTCGGCGTGCAGCAGTTAACGATGTAATCAAACCGGCACTAATTACCAGCAACACTTCTGCCTTCAAGATTGGCTGAGCAGACGTGGATTTAACATGCTTCGCTGTGCACATCCTGCCGCACAAACATGGAGCTTCGCGAACTCGACAGCGGCCACGGCAGACATGACAAGTTTCAGACCCGTCTGCCCCTTGCTTTCTGTCCTTTTCATGACCCGAAGCACCTAGGCAACCCTCCCCAAAATCACCGCTAAACCATACCGGGATTTGCCAGAAGCTACCATAACTAACATGTCCAACAGACAATCCTTGCGCGGCTATGCAGCGACACGGTCTCGGGCTAAAATCGGCTAAACTTTGGCCGGGAAGCAACGTCTGCAGAGCACGCAGCTGCCACATGAACGAGTCGTAATGCTCCTTAAACATCCTTAACGAACTCGAACTCGGCTGATGTCCCACTTTGTTTGGTTGCTTTTCAGATGCACCCAGCGGGGAGGAACTCAGCCCACATATTCTTACCTGCTCCTGCTCCTTTTGCCTGCTGCCTTCCTACATTACCTGAACACATGCTGTTCCACCAGCATTGTTCTATACAAGCAGCGAAACACGGAGGCCGAAATCCAAAAGAAACTATGTCCAGACCGCCGCCCGAACGCTTCAACTCAAAGCCCTGCCTCTTGCCTGCAACCACTGAAGCCGCAGAAACAAGTACCTTCCTCACCGTGTGATGCATCAGCCAACTCCCTTTACTTCCAACCCGAGAACCCCGTAGTGCTGCCACACTGTTTGGGGAAGCTGAAGTTTCTCAGCAGGTGCCGCTCAAATCTGTACAGTAACGCTTCTGGACCCTCAGAACTGGGTCCATCGCCAGCGGCACTTGTTTTATGTATTGTTGAGTGGTCTAAGTATTTCAGTATTTCATGATGCCTGATCTCGATGTTTTGATGCATCCGAGGTAGTTGGCATGCGGCATTCACGTCAACCTCCACCTTCTCTGGCGCGTTTCATATTACGGTATATGGGAAACGCATGATTTCGGGACAAGAATGGCAGCTGCCAGAAGATCTCTGCTTCCTACATGTCCTACATTCTACCGGATGGCGGGCCAACACAGTAGCGGCTTGATCGCCAGGCTGGTGCCTTGAATGACGACTCGGTAACAAAAATGAGACCCTCAACAGGATGGTTTCTAGGTGTGACCATGTCTCATGTTGCATGACTTTCATGAAACATGTGGCTGCGAAGGGGATGAGCTTCTGCGATACTCTGTAGCCAGACTTCTCCAGATGCACAGGTACAGACAAGTTTTACTTCAGTTTCAACCAATATGTCATGAACCAGCACACCGAGCATGTCGGCTTTTTTCCATCGTCCGCCTCGCCGGGTTGTTCTGTGGAGCTGCCCTACAACGATAACGTGCTGAAGGCATCATCCCTTTCGGGGGGCATGGCAAGGACAACAGGCATGTAGGCAGCGCCAACGGGCCGCAGCAGCAACTCCTGACACGTTGGGAATCCAAGGTGGGGCCCGATAAGGGCAATCCGTGAAAATCAACGCATCTCTGTGATCCGGGAACACGAGCTTCTGGTCACGATCTGCGACGGAAGCGAGGTGTTACCGTGGAGTTCCATCGTGCCCTGTTGCGCCCTTCCTTCTGGAGGCTGACCTGGTGGGACGCAGGGTGACAGCACCGGAATTTGCATTCGATCCAGTGGCACCCGGTGGAGGTAAACCCTGGGCATCCTGTGGCTGTCTCCGACGGTCGTAAAGTGTTGCCTTGACGCACACCTTTTGAGGCTGGCAGCTTGGGGGCCGTTCGCCACGGCCCATAGCGACTTCCGTTTCTACTGCTGCAGAGTCGTCTGCTGCGGCAGCCGTGTGGCCAGCCAAGACGGAAAGTCTCATGCTTCACGTCAACAGCGGCCTTGTCCAGCGCCATGCTGCGAAGCAGGACTGCTTTGCCCCTGCTCTGCTTAAGCTATCGTGTTTCAGTTCACCTTGTAAACCTGATGGCCGGGCGGTACAAAACTCAGCTGTGCCGGGGGGCCTCGGAATATGCAGATTCGTAGCTGGCCCTTGAGCGTGGCATCGAAAAAAGCACAACGAAGTTGCCTCGCTCAGTGTCACGCAACCACGTTGCAAACATAGGCCAGGGATACCTGATGCCATGCTAGGAATCCAAGATCGGGCCCGAAGTAACAAAGCTGCTGGGGACGGACACTTGGAAAACATGCCGTGTGCTGCGGCCAAGCCGACCGTAAGGCAGGCAGCGCAATGCACCTTGAAAACCAAGGCGTGTCTGTAGTCACGATCTGCGACGGAAGCGAGGTGTTACCGATGAGTTCCATCGTGCCCTGTTGCGCCCTTCCTTCTGGAGGCTGACCTGGTGGGACGCAGGGTGACAGCACTGGATTTTGCATTCGATCCAGTGGCACCCGGTGGAGGTAAACCCTTGGCATCCTGTCGCTGTCTCGACGGTCGTAAAGTGTTGCCTTGACCACACCGTTTTGACTCTGGGTGAGCCATTTGCCCCGGTTCACCGGGTGAGCCATTAGCCCCAGCATTGCTGGGTGAGCCATGGCGGCGGTCCGCCGGGTGCGCCATTGGCCCCAGCGCTGCTGGGTGAGCCATGACCCAGGCCCCGGTCCATGCCGGGTGCGCCATCGACCCCAGTTCTGCTGGGTGAGCCGATGGCCCCGTGCTGCGGGTGTGCCTTTTGGCCCCAGCTTCGCTGGGTGAGCCATTGGCCCCGCTGTTGGGTGTGCCATTGGCCCCAGCTTTGCTGGGTGAGCCGATGGCCCCAATGCTGTGTGCCTTTTGGCCCCCAAGCTTTGCTGGGTGAGCCATTGGCCCCGCTGTTGGGTGTGGCAGCTTGGGGGCGTTTCGCCACGGCCCATGGTCGCGGTCCGCGCGAGCATGACTTGAGTGTGGTCTGCTGTACCAAGATGTGTCAGATGCTCATATTTATGTAAGTGGGCTGCAATAGCTCGCGTCACTCTGCAAGCTCTCACACTTGCTTGGTGCTTCTGGCACAACTGAGGGAAAGACCCCCCATATTAGTGCGCAGCTGACCATGTGCCAGTTTTGCGATGTTCGATCAGGCCAATTGCCTGCTCGTTGCTGCAGAACGCGGCTGCGGAGCTTCGGATTGTACATGACGAGCGGCTTCAACTTCTGCCACGAGCTCACATTAACACCACTGGCATCAGCCCTTCAAAATTCGGAGGCTGTCACGAGCTTGCAAACTGTCGTAGATGTTTCCAGTGCAGGCCCGTTGCATGACAAGAGTGCGCCGAACGGGGTTGGCGGAGGAAAACACCATCAACTCGGATGGCCAATATCTGGGCAACATAGCCATGAAGCATGTGAAGCTTCGTATCCGGCATTATGACCTGATTGTGGTATGGCAGGCTGAACCAACCTGTGCCAGAAGCTTACACTGCTCCGAGCATGCCTCTTACTCTAGACTGGCTCCGGTGACTCTGCCGGCTGTTAGACTTGCTTGCAGTCGCTGCTATGGAAGCTGACCTTGCACTGCTTCTTAGTTTCGGACGGTGCGTATCATTACAGCAACACTGTGCGGCCTTGGAGTGCGATTTATGCGTGGTGTCAGGTTCACCGGCTCGAGGCCCAGGCAGCCTACGTCAACCTCTACCAGATGCTCATGTTTGTGCCGGCAGCCCTCTCTTTCGAAGAACTTGCGTCACTCTGCACTTGCTCACGCCCTCTTGGGATAACTACACCATCAGTCGCAGCAAAGAGCAGCGGAGCGTGTGCTGATGCCGCGGTATTCATCAGGCCAATTGCATGTTTGGCGCTGTGCAATACAGCTGTGCAGCTTGAAGGAAATCCGGGTTGGAGTGAATGATGTTCGCACAAGCATCAAGGTGACCTGCTCCTGACGGGCTCCGCCATCCAGATGGTCATACTAACTCATGTTGATGCAGGTGGTTCTTCGTGCATTTCAGGACAAGCCCCAGAACTGGCCCCAACATTAACATTCTCAGAGCCCACGCAAGTATAGAGGAGACGGCAAGAGAGCAACTCGACTGCCGTGTCAAAAGCTGGTAGCAACCTGAAGCCAGGGAGAGTGTGCAGAAGACTCGGCAACCTTTGTAGCCGTCTCCGGCTCACACACCGGATGGGAAAGAGAAGCTCAGCGGTTCTTATATGACTCCCACAGCTTTACAAAGTCTCACTCGTGCAAGCAGTCACAGCCGTTGCCTCACTCACAAAGGCCCATGTGCATCATTGACAGGAGTGGGTTGATGATGCTTTCGCGCTCTCCTCTGTCTTATGGGTCATCTTCGCCTGATCGCGATCAGCCGCGCCAGACACGACTGAGCCCCGTGGTGCGCGTAGTCAAACTACTTCCCAGCCCTGGGTTCGTCCCTCCTTTGAAAGCCACTAATTAGTTCGTGACGGGCTGCATCTCAGCCAAAGTCTCAAACAGCTATCACCGGTCCATTTTTCCAAACTCCACGCTGTGCACATCATTCCATGATGGGAAGACCAGCGCATCTCGCCTGAGGCCATCGTCAGCCGCCGGGTTCCTGGAGTAGGAGCACGCAGCACCTTTCAAGTCAGACATACCTGAGCAACCGCCCGGGCCCAGCACCGACTGCTGTGTGAGAAGTTGCTAGTCAACGGCATGTCCACCCAAAACCTCCCGAGCATCGGTGAAGCACTGGATGGTCCACATGCAACCACCACCTTGCCGGTGCGTTGTGATGTGAGGGTTGGCACAAGGCAGATGCTGCTGTGTTCGTCATGAGCTCGCAACACTTTGCTGCCCTTGTGACCATGCACCTCTCTGGTCTCACATCTCCTTCATGCCACAATAACGACCTTAGAAGAAACTAGCGCGCAATGGCAAAATCTGATTCGTCGGCCGCAATTGCACGGCCTCCCTGACCCACCCCCGCGTGTATTTACAGAATCCAATCGGCCGAAGCAGACAAATACTCGGCACTCCTGGCCAATGTCTTTGTGCTGCTAGCAATTGGCAGCTCACATTACACATACGTGGAAAAGAAGGGGTCTCTAATAATCTGAAACGAAAATCAGCCATGCTTCCGCGGCACGGCAATCTTGTATTCCCCCACACGGTTCACAGAAGGTGACAAGAATTCTTGCCCTCTGCCTGCAGCCAAAGCTTCTTGCTCCATGACTGCAGTGCACCTGGGACCTCTGTGAAAGAGGGAATCGGTGGGAATGAAGCAGATTTTCTCACCGGAACACCGGACTGGCTCTCATATTCAAGCCAGGATGCCCAGGCTTGCTAATGACATCCCCTCGTCAAGGCAACGCATGCGAACAGCGCAAGATCTTGCAGTCCGCAGGGTCTCGAGAACTGCGAGCGTGGAAGCACGAGCCAAGACTCTTGCCACTGGCTTGTGAGGAAGGCAGCAGGCGAGAACGGTACCAGCAGCCCTCCGATGAATCATCGCCGTGAGGGTTGCATAGCAAGGACATGCGGACGATGTCTCTTTGATGATGGATAGACGTGTCCCGCGGGTCGCATGCGGCGCATCAACTCAAAATGCAGGAAGCTGGTCCGTGCCGCCGAGGCTGAGTCAACAACATTGCCTCTGAACTTAGGATCTGCGGGGTCTTGACAGCAATCCTGCAAGAAGAACGGCTTGAAGCACTTGTTGGGAACGGTTTGATACCGCGTCTGCATCGGCAACGAGGACGGAAAAGACGAGCGAAGGTCAGGCACCACGGGTCGAAGTGCTGATGCTCAGTCTGTCTGTGCAGCGGGCCTCACCCAAAAAGGTTCCGTACGTACCTGCAGTCATTAGCTTTTCAATGCTGCTTGAGCGTCCCCAGTCCACGACGTCTTAGCGATAAAGAGCATGGAGCAAGCCAAAGGGCAGGGAATTCAGCTCAGGGAATTCAGCAATTTGATGTCGGAGTCATGGCCATCTTTATTTTAAAGACTGTGCGAACGAGCAAAGCTGCAACAGCCTAGGGGATGTCCTGGAGATGCTAGCAGCAAGAGTGCCCACGGGCGCTGACCCGGACGGGATTCACCGTCGCTAACTCTGGACAGTGCATGTGGAAGTTCTGGCAACCGCTCACCACGCAGGTCCTGTCAGCATCATAAACAATTCTCCCCGCAATCTGGGACAGTTCGACACACCATAAGCTGGCATTGCTCATGGCAGCATGACTTGCCATGCCACAGCAACGGATGCTCAATTTCTCTACCCACGACCTTGCCAGAGAGCCTACCAGCTGGATGGCCAAAATTTTGGTGACACATTCAACTCTGTGTCCGATACCCTTGTGGAGAGCCCTGTCGGCATGTCCTGACACAGGCTTCCACTAAGCAAATCAAGGTCGGCATTGCAGGAACTTGCCTGCAAAGAACCATGACCGACCAACTAACTGCACTCAGAAGTCGGACGCAGAGTCTGCAAAAGGCGCAAGCCTTGGGCAAGATTGGCAGACAGCTGCATCTTGACAAACGGATCAGCCTAGCTTCTCAAGCGAAGAGTGGGACACGGAGAAACCGGCACGAAGGTCGGGCCCAGTGTGGCTCGGTATCGCTGGGGTCCTCTAATCAGGCAACCGGCAGGAACTCATGGGGCAGAATAACATCACTACACCCAGGTCCTGAGTGAAAGGGCAAAATGACTTGAAGCGAAGTTGCGGGAGTCTGGAGAGCAATCGGCAACTCGAGAAGGGAGCTTGCAGCCAACATGGCGGTAGAAGTCCGACTATGAGGAAAGCCTGCAGCCTTGGGGGACTGCCAAATCAAGCCAACCCTGAAGGAGCATTCACCTCATGGCTTTCTTCGCTCTCGCGTCTGTCCAGCCGCTTTCGTTGATCAAGCAGCGTCTGCAAATAGAAGCTTGAACGGCAACTGGCAGTGGTTGGCTGCGCATCTAGAGCTTTCGCCGTCAGACAAGTGAGTTTGCTTCAGGTGACCCCTGTTCCTTCAAGACTGCAGCCAAGGGCAGCAGCTAAAGAGAAGAGGAAATGACATGATAGCTCATGGTGGGCAGCGGCCTCAATGCGACTTGCCAAATGCTACTGCAATACTCTACTCGAGCGATTGCTATACCCTCGGCCGGGTCAGTTTGCAGGCACACAAACGTGTCCAATTCCGCCATGGCAGCAGTCTCTGACAAACCGTCCAAGGCTCATATGTCTTCGCTGCGCAGGCAAGCGCACACATTCCGACAACATTCGGATTGTGTTTCGCTGCAGCTCGACACAGCAGGGCACGAGGCTGTCTGGCACTGGCTCGAAGAGAGTGGCACTGATAAGGGTGGCGCTTGCACCAAGACGACGAAGGCGGGCTTTCGGCCGCGAAGTGGACAAGGCAGGATGCAGCCTGTGGAAAAGAAGAGCCAGGTCACTCAGGCCAGATGACCATGGTTTCGGGTTTAGGGTTACACACCACAAGTGCTTCCTGGGCTTGCTGGAAAGGACCTGGTCATCACGCGACATCTTCCACAGAACATCTCGATTCCAAGGGCTCTGTACCTAGTCGAGCATTTCTGCCAAGGTTGGCTCAACTTCTCAACCTACACTCGGAGTCTGCTTGCGCCAACCTTAGCCACGAACTCATACGCCTTCCAGCTGAAGCAATGTAGCGTAGTAGCGGGGCTTGGTCTTATTGCTTTTTTGACAGCCAGTGTTGATTGCCGTGCCCGGCTTCGCTTCGAGTGGCCGGTCACCTGAGAAAAGCTTGCACATTCTCACCTCTTGCACAAATTTCTGCCCTGTGAAAGATTGCAAAAGTTTCACTCCAAAAGCTCGTTTTCTTGCAAGCTTTACACCAGTACAAACAACTTGGCGCCGGGACCTTGACATTGCTTGCGTCTGGCACAAAGTAATTCGGGAGGCTCTCAACATGGGGACGATCGATAACGGTCATGTGCAGAACTTGCCTTTTCGATTTTGAGACGACCTGTCCCGACAGCTTTGGGTCTTACTTGCAACGATTTCCACTCAGATCACGCGGGACTTCAGCGCAAAAGGCTTTATCGCGAAAGGCTTCCAGAGCTGACCCTCGGCAGCAACAAAACGCTTGCACATGAAGATTCCGTATTTGGTCGGCTCAAGAGAACTGAACGAGCTCTGCTACAGCCAGCTCTCAATGAGTCACATGGAAGACGAGGCCTGCAGAGCAACTCGGCTGCACGTCAGCAACTGCAGCAAAGGCTCAGTCGAACAAGGCCACGTGTTGCCCATGCATGCGCTACTAAGGGCAAATCACTGGCACCACAACATGCCAAGATGTGCTGCATCCAGCCGGCGGCAGCTCTTCGCACAGGCTGCGCACGGCAGCTGGCCAAGTGATAGCCACGATGGGTAATCTGCAAGTTCAAGACACAGCAGGCACTCTGAGTGCTTGCTGCAGGCGACAACCCTTCGAGGCGTCAGAACACTGCACAAGGCGCCTGAGTTCTTGTCTCTGCACTGGGTGCAGGAACATGTCGCGAGAGACTGTCATGACGAGATCGCGTCGCCATGCTCCGCACAAGGCGACACAAAGCAAGTGGATCTTCCAGCAATCAGAGCTTGCACTTGCGGCGAAGTTGCTACTAGGACCAGGGTGTCCTTGTAAGCAACTGTCGGAAAGCACCCGAACTTTGACGGTGCAAAGCCTCACGGACGGGCGTGAGCAATGGATGCTCCCACACGACGCGATGGACCTGCGCTGGGTGCTGGAACAGCCAAAGCTCCATAGAGGGCAATGCAATGCTCAGCAATGCTGCTCCCACATGTCACCGTAGTTGAGTCAACAAGGGCCTATCACCAGTGCCACAAGATGCTAAGCTGATATGCTGCAACCACCAGCCGGTTGTAGCTCTGCGCAAAGGATGCGCAAAGCGAGCATCCACAACTTCAAGACGCTTCGAACCAATGCACAGCAAGTGAATCTTCCAACGATCAGAGCTTGCGGGAGCCGCAGAGTTGCTGCCGCAGTATCCGAGACTTACAATCCAATGCTTGTGACCTTGATCAGGTCTCACTCAGGAAGTTTACCCCTCCCCCGTTGCAATCATTTCCTTGGGAACCCCTTAACAGGATGGCAATCATTTTACATCCAACGCGTCCCAATGGAACGCGACCCATGTGGCCCTTCGTAATCTTTTCTGGGGACTGGAAATGATTGCGGCATGTCGCAATCATTTAGCCCCCTACCCCCCTTGCAATCATTTCCTAGGAAGTAGTGATTGACCTTGTCTTGCTTTCGACGACAAAGGCTCTTCAGCCAATTGGGTTTGAAGGCATTAATGGCATGTGATCTTCTTTGATACGGGGCATCTGGCTGCATCAATTCGCAGCCAAGCGTGAGTCACACGTCCAGAAGAGGATTCCAGAGCTGCACCAATGCCTCTTCCGGATTGCCCAGAGCTTCGCGAAACTTGACAGCTGTGCCTCCATTGTCAGATGATCGGATGCTTGCTCCGGACACCGGCCGCAACGAAGAGCTTGCCACACAAACCAGCAATCGGTCCAAGAGCATCAGTTTGTATCTCGCGCCGACTCTCTCCTCTCGGGTGCCTTTGATGTTTCCTCTTCGCAGCCAAGCAGAATGCTCCGCGCGCTTGGCACATCTGCAGAAGCTGCTCAGCAGGCGTGCCATCCTGTAATTTTCAAAGATTGCTATGAGGACTCGGGCATGCGGTTGCTTCAGATTTTCGGTCGAGGATCGGGGACATTGGTGCTTCAGTGACTTGAGAAGTGCAAGAGGCCCCTGCAAGAGAGGAACGGGATGCTCAGGATGACACACACCACACACACCAGAACTGCTCCTGCAAAGGAACTGCAGTGGCCAGAGACCCCAGAGACCCCCTCGCCTCTGTAGTCGAGTTAGGAGCTTTGGACACCCTGCCCGGGCCCGGGCCCGGGCCCGGACATTCCCGCGCTCTGGCTCTAAGAGCCTCTCGCTTGTTTTCCAGTGCGTGCCGCCTCCAACACGTCCATTTACCCATCGACTCCATGGAAGCTGCGCTGCATGCCGAGGAAGAAAGCCAGCTGGCATTGTCCGCTGCAAAGACGATTCTTGCGCCGCCACTGCACACTCCAACATCCCAGAATGCCGCCGAACCTTCGACAAAAACACCCAAAGCGGCTGCATCAATGGCTACATATACGTTCTCGCACATGCAAGGTCGCAGCCGTAGCCTGAGCGCGAAGGTGGGGCAAAGCAACTGCAACCCCCAGATTTAAGATGAATTGCTCCAGCGGGCAACTGGTTTGGCTCCGCCTGTGCCGTGACAGAGCTCACAGATCAAAAATCAAGCGCTGCCTGCAGACGACTTCGCACACGGGGTTGGCCCAGTGACGAGCGTCTTCTGACAGTGGTGAGAACTCACGCCAGGAACAACAAGCTCCAACAGCAGCAGCAGCAGCAGCAGGAGAATCGGTGAAAAGGTGAGGACTTTGCGCAGTGCTGCTTTTGAATGTCTTGGACAAGTGTTTCTGACAAGGCTTCATGGCTAAGTTGCAACCAAGATCCTGCCTTGGAGGTTGTATCATGCCACTACTGTATCAGAGCTTCTGACGCCAGCTCATGATATTGCACTGCAGAGGTGCACCCCTGCATGTGAGACCCGCAGCTCACGTTTTTGATCGCCTGTCGCATGCAACGAACACTGCCAGGAGAAAGCAACGCTAGCTGTCAGCATGAAGCACGCAGCGATGTAAGCAGATGGGCGCCAGCAACTGCACTTTCGACAGTGACTGTAGATGTCCGATATGTCTGGAATGGCATGCTTCGCTCTTGGAAAACAGATTTCGGCTCCTTCCTCTACATGTACACGAGAACAGAGACCCGAAACAAGATCTTCTTGAGATCATATACATGCCATTCAGCCAGGCGTGCTCCAAGCGAAGCTTTGACCAGCGCGCGAATGTTGGATGCGACTGCGGATCGCACGACTGCATGTGCTGCACATGCCGCCTGCATTGTCTGTTCACACCCCCATCGTGGTGAAGCCGCCTTCATCTCCGGGCTAACCCCACACGTAGCAATTCAAGACGGACTACGTTATAGTAGAAGGGAACATTCGCCGCAAGTGCGGGGAGGGTAAGCGTCGTGAAAGGCTGCCTGCGGTGAGACGGCTTGTGATTCACAGCGACACAAGCACATCCCTTCAATCCAGCTCGGAGCCGAACGAAGGCACAGAGAAAGTCAGAGCTTCGTCCAGCACTTCACCCGCCCATGCGGCCCATGCGAGCATGTAGCTGTAGCAGTGAGGTGTCGGGTATCGGGCCTAAGGCTACGCGCAGACGGGACGATGCCATCACTTCTGGCTTCTTGTGCGTTGTGAATCGCAGACGAGGTTCCAGCAGTGCAGACATGTCAACGTGCGGCCTGCCACCCTAAGCATGCGCAGGATCTTGAACAGCACGGGCAGGCAGGGAGAGACAAAGACCCCGGTAGGTTTCAGGCTCTCAACAAGCTATTGCACTGAATAGCAGGTGTGCTCTGAAGAAACCTCTTCAGGGCGAACAAGTGGTCAGCGAAATGCGTGAGCAATATCTGTTTAGCTTTAAGCCGGGGAACAGCTGTTGCAGGTGCTCTGTGTTGAGCTGGCTACCGTGAAGACAGCGCTAGCACTACATCCAAGTGCCGGCCTCAGCTACTGGCCGCCGCGACTACCTGATGCGAAGCTGACCATGCGAGGATGAGAGGAGGGTGCCCTTTCCGGACCCTTTTGAATGCCTGCTTCCGCACGGCAGCATGGGCTTAATGCAGCATTAAAAGAGAGCACTCGGCGGCATGCGTCTGTACCGAACCCACGACGTGGGTACTATGAAGCAAGCAGGTCATCATCGTCGACAGACTTCAGCGTGGCACGGGCCACTGCCAGTCGAAATGCAAGTGGCTTGGTGAGATCCGGTGGACTCGGCTCTGGCACGAGCTTCGGCGACACAGACTCGGGGAATCTCTTAGAAAGCGCGGTGACTCAGCAGCTTCATGTCTCAGCTGTCCGCTGGCTTGTGGCCGGCCTGATCTGCATCTCCATTTATTCAAGGGATCACTCGCGCCTTCCGCAGGGCAGCTGCCTCATTGAACTGCTAGGGCCGCTAGGCTGCGAGGAAGCTCTGACTCTCACGGAAGTCCGTCGATGCCTAGAAGGCCAAGACGCTGCGGTACCTAAAGACCCATGGCCTGGCGGAGGCCACGGGCTATGGCTGTGAGCTAAGGCCGCCCAGGACTGTCCCGAGTCCCTGCCATGCCCTCTGTGCTGGGATGACAACTCTCGCTGGAAAGGCGTTGATCGTGAGAAAGCTCACGGCTAGGACCAGACTTTCACGAGCATGCTCTGATGATGTCATGAACCCAGATGCTCCTTGAAATGTACGAGTCCTGATGCAATGCGTGACATGATGTGCAAAGGGTCTAGCGGATGTGCAGACAGTAATCTTGTTTGCGCCAGACAGAGACACTAGCGCAGCAGCAAGGCTGGACTCAGCCCAGATGACAACCCTCCGGCTCTCCCCAGCTGCCATCATACTGCATGCCGATTTGGGAGTTTCCGAAAATAGGGGACCCTAATATAGTACGTGACACTGCAGACCGTCACAGCACCAAAATCACCTGCCAGCGAGCTCTAATGGCCGTGTGACCAATGCCACTGGCGGCTGCGCTGAGACACAGGTGACAAAGTGAAACAGGAGCTTCTGGCGAAAACCTTCAGCATTGCTCATTTTGGCGCCACAGGGCTGACGGCAGTGTCAAGCGCCCTTGCTCATTTACAGCAGAATGAGTCGGTGTTGCTGGTGACTTCGGCGCCAGAGCCTCCGGTCAGCACAGCCAATGCTTCCGGATCCCCTCACTGCTGCGCCGGACGGCGACGCCCTTCCACCATAGTGGCTTTCGGCGGCTGTCACCTGCAAATGCTGCATAGCGGGCATCTGGGCCCGGCCACGTCCGTGTCCAACTCCTCCCCTCTTGATCGAGGTGCCCAGGCACGATATCGTCGTCAAAGCATCAGCATTCCAACAGCTGAGCTTGGTGTCGCTCCGAACAGCAACGATAAACCAGTCTGCTTGGTTGCAGATGCCTGCGGCCCTGGAGGCTGTAATGCAGGACAAAGAGCTCTGCAGCTCCATACGG